>VDFB02168118.1:71158056-71421003 GCA_007258455.2 Sequoia sempervirens
TTGGAGATGCTGTGACAGAGACAAATATTCCAGACATAGCACCAATCTGCATACAAGATTAAATTCAAACCTAAAGTACACTTGAAGTAAGGATCTGTAGAATGTCTTACGATAGGCTATCATAAGCTATGTACATCAGTAACAGCATATAATCACTCCTTATTCTATCTCAGAAGTTTCGGTGAGGAGTAATTGTATCTCTGGAAGAAGATGTGTCTTCTACCATGTGCTTTGTGCTGTTAGGATTATTAGTTGCCTCTTGTTTGATATCATCAGTTACCATATGTATCCTTATGAATGATATTTCTGAACCAGACACCAGAGGTCCTTGCTTGCTATACCTTGGTTAATTTATATCTGGTTCAGTTTTGATTTCTTCCTTTATATGTGTTACATTTTTTGTTGGTCCAGTAGACAATGTTTTCTTTGACACTGAGAAGTTGCTGAATAGGATGTACATTTTTGATTTATTAGTTGAGCATGCTATTCTAAATTTTGATTAAATAATTGGGCTTTCTGAGTAGTGAAGATTTGAAGGAATACATTGATGAAATCCTCCTTTGAAATCTCAGCCCTCTACTATTTCCCCTTGTACAAAAGGCCATAATCACTTGTAATGTACAAGTTCATATGAAGTTTGGAGTTGCTGTCCCTACAGTGCAAAGGCAGACTTACCCATTGCCGCATCAAAAAAATTGAACACCTTCAACTATATGTCCTAGTGGAAGTCACTGCTCTTATAAAAAACAAGCATCAAGACAACCTGGTGTATCTTTTCAATGAGAGGATGTTCTTTGATATTTTTTCACTAGTGTATCTTCTAGTATCCTCTCTTCCTTTTCCTCATTCTTAATCTTTTATGATCTCTTTTAGAGCCTTTGTCCCATTTATTATGTTTTTGCTTTTCTAAATATTGTTTGTAGATGGAAGAAATTTGTGTTTCTATCAATCACCTATGACATTATATTCTTGATTTTGTATGAAATGACTTTTTGTTAGCTTTTGTTAGACGAATATTTGTGTTAGTTCAGATTGTTGATTTCATGCATATTTATCTCTTCCTCACGGTGATGACCACACAAATATACTGTGGGGTGGTGGGGAGTGAATCAATATATTACAATTCTTACGTTCTCAAATTTTATCAATTTTAATTCTATCACAATGACAATGCAAGAATATAACAATATGAACAAGTTGACACCACACCCAGTTAGATCCCACGATTTTCTCAAGGATAGAAGGCAGCAGTTAACTCAACATCACTTTTGAGTTCAGATTGTTGATTTCATGCATATTTATCTCTTCCTCGGGGTAATGACCACACAAATATACTGGGGGGTGGGGGGGAGTGAATCAGTATATTACAATTCTTACGTTCTCAAATTTTATCAACTTTAAACTCTATCACAATGACAATGCAAGAATATAACAATATGAACAAGTTGACACCAAGATTTTACGTGGAAACCCTTACGGGAGAAAACTGCAGTATAAAATTATGTACTTTATAATAAAATAGGTTTACTATAGTAGTAGGCACCAACCTTGACTTTCTTTGACTGAAAATTTCAAATGTAGAATGAGATCTTTCAATAGATATGCTTCATGGTTCAATCTATCCCTTCTTTGTGATGTATGCTCTTCTTTTATGCTCACACAAGAGATACTTCTCCACTTCTATACACAAACTCTACTCACTCAGCAGAAAATCTGATTTTGAATATCAATGATATATATATTCCCCATGTGTTGCACCTTTTGATGGAAAGACGTATCATTAGAAATCTGCCTCTTCTAAATTGTACCACTCCAAAAGATCATAGCTCTTTGTAAAGTCACATCACTTCAGATATTTTTGTTTATCTTTAATAAATCTGAGGGCTGCTCTAATAATTTCTGTTTTATAATTGATACTGCCTTTTATTTATTTTGATCACTATTGAATAAACCTCCCTTTTTAATTGCATCGCTGCCCTCACAAAGTCTTTATTTGAGATTGCTTATTCTTTAAAAAGTAATTCATACCTTTTATAAAGTCGTGTCTTTTTTTTTTTTTTTAAAGTCTTCAAACTATCGCATGACGCCTTTTCAGATTTTAATTAATTATTGTTTCAATAAGATCGTACCCCTTGTGGAATTGTTGAACTTCAAAAGGCTTTTGACTTTTTTAAAATAATCACTCCATTTGATAGATCGTGCCTTTTCATTTTGTCTTTTTCTGACTTTTGTCTCTTTCTTTATTTTGTCTTTATATGACTTTTTTTTTTCCCTGTTGTTTATTTGTTTTAAATGTTTCTCATTTAAACAAGGATCGCTGCTTTCTACCTTTGGTTTAAGATGACTTTTGATGATTACTTGATTTGTTAATAACATTTATTTAACAAACAATCTGCTGATAACTAATTCACTGATTTAGCTTGTTGACATTGGTTCCTTTTGTCCATAATTGATCAATTTGATGTCTTCAAATTAACTTGGTTTGATATGCAGCGATTAAACATGGTTGATTAACACATGGTTTATACAAATGGATCTTCATTTCTCTATCTATGAATCTCTTCAAGGCTATAATGATCTGATCTAAACAATCTCCAGCTTTACTTGACATCAATGACAAATTTCCAACACGGGGATATCCTTTGAGGGAGGTGGAACTTTTAGTTAGGTTTTAGTTAACTGATGTTGGTTATTAGTTGGCTCTCATATCAATAAGGACTCGCATGTTGCAAGGTCTAATTAGTTTAGTTTAGAATCAGTTAATTGAGGTAGTTTTTCCAGTTAACTGTTAAGTTGCATACATTTAGACTTAGTAATAACTCTTGCATGCTAGCAAGATTGATGTTAACTCAAGGAGATTTTAGGGTTACCTACTCCTTTGAGCTTCTATAAATAAGAGCACCTTGCTCATTGTATTTTAACTTTTTCTTGTGATAACAAATTGCTGTGCCACCTTACCTACAATATTGCTATTCAATATTTATTCACTTTGTTTAATATAAAGCTGGTTTGATCATCTATTGTGTGTGTTTCATTATGCAATTTGCTGTCCTAGATTTACTATTGCTGTTTTAATAATCTTTCTTTCAATGTACACCTCGGATAGAGTATTTTACCTCCTTGGGAATTTAGAGATAAAGATTATCGTTTAATGTCATTTCTAGTAATCTTCTTTTAAGCCTATACCTCGGATAGAGTATTTTACCTCCTTGGGAATTTAGAGATAAAGATTATCGTTTAATGTCATTTCTAGTAATCTTCTTTTAAGCCTATACCTCGGATAGAGTATTTTACCTCCTTGGGAATCCTAAGATCTAGCTTGCCGTTTTATGTTGTTTCCTGTAATCTTTTCAACTTACACTTAGGATAGAGTGTTCCACCTCCTTGGGAATCCTGAGAACTAGCTTGCCGTTTCATGTTTGTTTCCAATAACCTTTATTTCAGCCTACACCTCGGATAGAGTGTTTCACCTCCTTGGGAATCCTGAGATAGAGTTTATCATCAACCATTCCCAAATTGCTCCTAACTCCTTTTGCTTTGATTTTACTTGAGGTGAGAGGATAGTTTTAGCGTTAGCCTAGTTGTAGTTAAGATCTGCGGAAACCAAAGAAAACCTTAGCTGCAATGTATTTGATTTTATAACCTTGTGCCTCTACCAGCCGAGTCAAAAAGATAGGAGCTTATATTACTTTACTTTTTACGTGTATCAGCACAAGAGGGAGCTTCCCCTCCTAATTTGAAAAGCAGTTAATATTGTGCATAGCCGTTCGTTTCCAATATGCACTCCAGAGGTGCGAATTGAAACGCCAACATTCTCTTTGGCTGCAACTTTGGTTAGGCTTTATTCCAAGGAGGAAAACCCTTGTGAATACTATAAGTTGGACGATAACCTAGCTCATCTTGTGGAGGACTCATAATAGAGTTCTAATTGCACTTCATTGGAGGTATTGGAGGTTTGGAGCAATCATTGCCTAATCAGATTTGCAGATCAAATTTGGAGCATCATTGCATAATCAGATTTGGAGCAACATTGTTGTGGCATTTTTGTGAGCATATTGCATTAGGGTTTTGCCCTAATTTGGAGTTTGGAGTAGATCTGAGCAACCACCTTTGGAGGGAAATTTTGCATATTTGGAGTAGCAATCCTAAGTGCTTGCCAAGGAGGAATTTGCCCATCTAGGGTTTGACATTTGAAGACTATTTTGTATATATTTGGTATGTACAATCATAGCTTTAGATCTGATTTGTAGAGTAGAAATCTGGGCATATATTTGGCATGTTTGAGCCCATGAATTCATTGTAAAATCATCCTAGATTATTTAGTTTTGTAGCAGCAGACTTCTTTAATCAGAAATCAGATTTATTGGACCTATGTTTGGCATTTGTATGGTTGATTTTCATGGTTGCTATCATAATTGATGTTATCTATATGTTTGGTATAGTTTTAAGGATGTTTGGCATATGTTTATTGGATGCCTATAAGTGTTTATCATTCTGAAAATAAAATTCAGAATTCAGTCCGGGTTTGAGCAGAAAACTAAATTGGAAAAGTGCAGAAACATAAATCAGAAATCTAGGGCATAAATCAGAAATTTCAGGGCAGATCCAACTGGGGATATTATAGAGGTGAGAATGCATCATATTTCATTTGTCTCTTTGCATCTGGTTCAACTGAATTAGAACTATCAACCATTCTATATGAATCTAAAATAAAATAAAATAAAAATTTACAAACTAACAACACAACAACTAATTTTTTTAAAAATGATGCCACTAGAACCCCTTATTATGCATAAAAAGTTAAAAAAAAATCAAAACTTACCAAAAAAACTAAAAAAACTTGAAAAATCTTAAAAAATCTATTTACAACTTGAAAAAAATGAAAGATTCACTCGCCTTTGATGGATAGATCTTCTTTGTGTAGCTATTTCTTCTTTGTTGATGTAGGTTTAACTCCTCCATATCTATCACCTTTGAAAAAAATGACACTAACCTTCAAAATGCAACAATGGCAACTTGAAGGTAAAAAATGTTGTCTGTGACATTTTGTGTTTGTGAAATGAGTTGAAATGAATATTACATCTCACTTTTAGGGCAATCAAGGCATTTAAAGGTGTTTTTTATGTTTGAAAAGTTTTTTATTTTTTTATTTTATTTTGTGCCTTATTAGTCGGCCTTAGCCACGGGTTCTCTCGTGTTCGTCCACGTACGTCTCAAGTATGCCCAAGGTTTCATTTAAGCACCTCGGACCCAGAAGGAACCCAAGGTGCCGAGGTGAAAACCTGAGCGTACCTAGGGACAGACCCACCTCGAACTCGCACTTGGGACGAACCCACTTGGATACAGGGGTGTAAACCAAAGAACCCGACAACTTAGATTTAATGTAATGGTTGTAGATGGGTTTACTATGACATGCTCCAAAAAAATATCAAAATTGAGCATCATGTTGGGGAGCCGTAGGGTGATAGATGTTTTCAATGTAGTGGGAGTTGGAGAGATAGATGTGGTTTTAGGGATATAGTGGCTGCATTCTCTTAGGAAGTACTCCCAAAACTTTCAAACTATGGAGTTGAAGTTTAAAGATGGAAAAATGATAATACTTCAAGGCATGTCTAACGAAGCACCTAGAGTAGTCACTATGAAGAAGATGGAGGCTCTTTTTAGGCATGGTGAGGTTGCATGGGAAGCCCGATGTTTTATTTCCTAAGTTACTGGTTTTGGTTTCGGTTTGAGGGTTCGGTTCGTCAGTTCGGCTAAATTTTTTGGGGGGTGGGTTTGGTTCGTTTTGGGTTCGTTAGTATAAAAATAATATATATATATATATATATATATATAGATGCAGCCTAGAAGCATGAATTAGGATTAGAACATCACATAACATCATATAAATGTAACAGCCCGACCCTTCGGTAAAATTAAAATTTTCATAATTTACATCCTACAAGTATGTAAACGAGTTAATCATGTCATTGCAATAGAATTTTTCTTTTTCTTTATTGACAAAACATGAACAAATTGCCATATTAATATACAACAAAGATTCCATTTCAATATAATAACTTCACAAGTACATGAAACAAGAATACGTACCTTAACTAACATAGCTCCAATGAGCTTTAGAACAAATAGTAGTAAGAAGGTCTAGGAATCCGTCCTTTCAAATCTTGGTACATCGGCCGCTTGCTGAGGAGGAGAAACATCACTCGGGCGTTTTTCCGCCATCCACGGACTTATAATGCGGTCCCCCGCACGATCATTTTGCAATGAACGACCCTCCCTTCGAAGAAGAGATTGGTTGGGTAACCCTTAACGACTACCAACTGGACATAGTGCTGTGATTCTACAAAACTAGTTTTCGTGCTAACGGCAAATCACAAACTAGGTTGTATTTCGGAATCACGGTGATCTGACAGTGTAGTACAACAACTAAATGGTTCCTTACACTACTTTGGCCAAAGTGTTACGTTCAATGAAGAACATAGGTCATTTGTCACATACACTAGCCAGGTTCAACTTGACTTGAGGCTATCTTACCCTACGCGTAGGTTGGTCTATCGGGGTAGTCCGTACCCTAGACTTCCTACAACATTTTACTACTGGAATGATGAATCTATTAAACAAGATACTACAACAGACGCCCTAATTCAGGATATATTCATCCTAGGGATACAATAACTTGATTAAGTTGTATGTATTAAGTTGTAGAGTATATCTTGCAAATATTCTTGACTCAACCCTAGTATCTATTATTCAAACACAAGCATATGCTCATTATATAGAGCCATTAAATAATACGCAGGTTGCTTTCCTTTAAGTAATGTAAACCGTACATTATTGACAACAAAACCATGATATGACTATTTACATGATACTTTTATATCACAACTTATCACATGTTTAAGAAACTGACATTCTTTTTGAATTCAATTTAAGTCTATCAGACAGTCAAACTCTTTCCTTTCCAGCCATAACTATAAATCAGAGACCTATCAGATTACTCTGAAAAATTAGGAAAATATGTAAAGAAAGAATTTAGCATGCCTGAATTAGCTTTCCAGAAGTTGGAAGGTAGCTCCTTTACTGGCCTCTACTCAGATCACTTTCAGTTTGGATTCTTGTAATCAATTACTCAGCACAGTAAAAGACAATTCCTGATTGCTCCTCTTCTATTCAAAGATTACCAGTAATTTCAACTTCTGCTCTCTTGTATTAACAGAATAACTTAGCAATTTCTCTCTTATGGCGAACTCACTTTTTAGCTTTAAAATGCTCAAGAAACTGACTGCAAATTCGTGTGTGAAGGAATGCCAAACGCAGGTTTATTTATAGGTTCATTTTGAAACTGATTTCCACCTTCTATGGCGCCAGAACTGCCAGCAGGTTGAAGAACGTTTCAAACTAAAAACGTGTATCAATCTGGTGAGGGTTTCGACCTCCATGTATGACAGCAAGAAGTTCATTTTAATTCGAATTTGTTTCAGACTGTTAAAACTGTGACAACTTTCAACCGGCGCGTTTTTACAGTTAGGTTAAATGCCAAGTTTCATTTCTGACTTCTTCCTTGCTCAAATGGCGTCCAAATTTCATTCTTTTTGCATAGCAAGAAATATCTCATTTATTTTCTGACGCCTGGCCCTAGTCGCGCGATTTCTCTGCGCGTTTTTCATTTTCCCTTCTGCATTTTCGCGTTTTTTCTTCTTTATTTCGCTTTGGTTAATCTTTAATATTTTAATAGAGTTTTCAAAGTAAAAATGGCGCATATATGCAGGCTCATATTTGAAGATTAACACTTCAACGTATACATTAGAAAAATCCGCGTTTTCTTACTCAATTCGCGATTTTTATGAAATCCGCGATTTTTAATTTCTTCCCAGTTTTGCATTCGCATTTAATAAAAGTGCTTTGAAATGTTTTAATTTTTATTTCATTTGATTTTGACAAATCTTTTATTTTAATATATTTGTTTATTCTATTAAAATACTTATATAATATAGTTTATGCATAATTATTTAAATTATCAATTTAAATAATATTATATACATTTAAACTATATTATATTAATATTTTAATATAATATTAAATATATTGAAATACTTAACATTATACTAATACATATATATTCATTTACCTCGTTAGCCGTGGGTATGTAAATTTGTATATATATATCAGTATATATATACTACATGTATAAGTATCCTTAAATATATTTATATTGACACATACGTATGGCATATCCATCTGCTTAATACGTTTGTATCGACATGAATGTACTTATGGGTACTTGTACATATCGTATTCGTATATACAAATACACATATCCACCTCTAACCAGAACTTATCATTTATAAGGTTATACTGGCAAGCATCACTTGTTTACACATTCAGAAGAAGACACGACTCCTAATGATACTAGACAAGCCTACAGATGACTTACCTTTAACCAGAACAATGACTTAGCTTACACAGTTCTAAGGTTTGTGTGTGTGTATGTCCAGTTGGTATCCATTACTGTTTACCCGACCAAGTTCCTCCCCGAGTGATATCTCTCCTCTGCCTGGAGGTACGAACCTGCTTCCTGCATGCCATGTCACGACAACGGAAGTTATTTGCTCAAAACAAAGCAAAATACATGAAACATTTCAAAAGTTAGATTATTCATAAATCAATAACCTCCATTCTCCTTTATGCAGTATTTCACCAAAAATAACATCAAATGAAACAACATTCATATTGAAAACGAGGTACAAGCATTATTAATTTACCTTCAGAATTCACATTTACTCTATCTAGTAATGGTAAATTGTAACGTCTCAATTTGGGATGTAACAATAAACAACAAAACCACCATAAACTTGAATATCCTTTAAAAGTTAAAACATTTAATTTTTTAAACATGTGTAGTGTCCCTTGCTAATTTGAATGGAAATTTTCAATCTGTGTTATTTGACATTTTGTCAAAAAGTTTGCATGTTGTAATGTTCCTTTCTGGGAGGAGTAGAAATTTTTTTATTGATGGACGTAATTGAGAGATATGGTATTTACTAATTTAGTAAACTTTCATAGCAACAATGACTTATAAATGATTACATTCAAGTACATGAAAGCATGACAATGATAAGCAAATCCTATGATAATTTTGGACATAAATATGATTGTTTGGTTGGCACACCAATGTTTAAAAATTTATATCAAAATGTTGCAAGTTCAGAAAATGTCTTAAAAAGCAAGAACACGAACCTAGCTAGCAATGATTGAACAACATACCATCTTAAGAACGTTCTGGGTGTCTCAATGCTCATATACAGTACTGTCATGAACGCTTCAAACAGTAAATGACTTCAAGACTTATTTCAGACTTTTACATTTACTTCTGAGATGACATTACAAACCTCTCTTTCAACATGCACACTCAGTAAATTAACAACAGTCCCTTACAAAAATTTTGAGCATGTATAATAGCTAGAGATACAAGTCTGAGCACTCAGAAATATAATAACAACATGAAATTTCAGACTTAACACAACGTTTTCTGAGTTGTTCATGCATTTATACAATCAGATTTCCACTTACAAATGACTCAGAAATGCACAGAAATACATGGACTGATAGTCAACAGAGGATTAAGAGATAGAATGATATCTTTCAAACCTGAAATAGCTTGCCAAGATTGGGAATTGCTGGCCATGACACTGTTCACGTCACTGTTTTTAGTATTGTAGCGTCACTGTAGCAGCATGTTAAATTTCAATTCAAATCCTCTTCCTAAATCTCAAATTCATCCTTTAGAATACCTTGCAATAAAATGCAATAATAAATCAGCTATTGCATTATTCAGAAACCAAAAAATGCAATAATAAATCAGCTATTGCATTATTCAGAAACCCTTATTGCAATAATAAATCAGCTATTGCAATAATTCAGAAACCCTTATTCAGAATTGCAATAATACATCAGCTATTGCAATTATTCAAACCCTTGCAATAATAAACCAGCTATTGCAATAATTCATAAACATGCAATAATACATCAGCTATTGCATAAATTACTTAGCTTCTCAAACAAGCAGATTTGCAACTTCAGCCTTTAAAATTATTTCGGTTAAGCACCAATGTGTTTCTTGACTGAAAACACCATTGAATCTCTTGACTGTATATTGCAACAACGAAGAGATTGTAAGCCAAGAAGGATTTCGTTCTCAAAGCCCCTTGAAAATCCCATCTTTCAATGAGACCGTAAATTCATTAACAATTTTCTCTCAACCAAGCCCCCCCAAATGAGCTCTCAACTCCCCTTTATAAAAAACTCCTTGATCTTCTAGAAAGACCCAAGAAGAGTGTTCAACAAGCTTTTAGAACAATATTTTAATACTCCTTGATGTGACCCCTTGATGTGACCTCTTGTTGTGGCCCTTTGATGTGACTCCTTGATGTGACCTCTTGATGTGACCCCTTGATATGACTCTTTGATGTGACCCCTTGATGTGACTCCTAATACTTAAGTCACTTTTTGAAGATATATTAATAAAGCGACTTTATTAATTTATCATTAAAGTATGTCACTTTTTAACCTTTTAATACGATTATTTAATATTACCCTTTTGACTTTGCACTTTTTTCCTAGTAACATTAAATAATTAAAATAATGATTATTCCTTAAGAGGGCCGGAAAATGGGGACATTACAACATGCATGATAAATATTCATCGTTCAAACTTCAAGTTCAATATTACAACACTTTTAAAGTTTTAATTATCAAATTCATCCATATCAATGTCAACATTGACATTAGATGAAGTAGGAAGACTAGATGAATCACAAGTAGTGCAATTGGAACTGTCACTAGCACTAGTATTGTGCCCATGCTCTAGTTGGATATAGGACTCCTCATATGCAATATGGTGGGAAGTGGAAGCATCCAAGTCAGTATCCTCTAACACTATATCCCACAACCTCGTCTCCCCTTCGTTGTAGTCACGTTGTTTCTATGAAAGGAAACACAAGTTGGAATGCACATATACTAAGTCCTTTGTCCTTTTTGAGAGCAATTTATTGCGCTTTACTGAGTGGATGAAAGAATATGTGCTGCAATTCCTCTCAGATGCGGATGAACTAGCAACCTATGAAGATAAAGTAAACAATTAAAAAATTATAAATTATAAATGAAATTATGAAACTTTTAAAACTAAAATATGAAAATTTATTAAACTTGTGATAAAACTTTGATTGCAAGGGGCTGCAAATGTTGGAAGTATTGTCCATGGAAGTGTTGACAACTATGAGCATCCTTTAAGAACCTATCACGAAGAGCATCAACATCTAGACCATTTGAGTGCACAAAATCAATGAACTCATTCGTAACTACACTTCGCAAATCTTGATCAGGGAAGAGTCTCACAAATGCTGCCTTGTACCCTTCAGCCACTTCTAAATCTCTATATGGAGGAAGCCTTCTTGGCACTGAAAGAATCTGACTACTATAGTATTTTGGAGTCAATGCAAAGGAAAGAAGGTGTAATGGAGTTGTCATTTTGTTCCATCTTTCTTCAACAATTGTTTGCACTTGTCTAAAGAAAGTCTCTTCAGGGTCTTGCTCTTTTGCATTTATGGTGCACTTGATCTTCTCAAACATTGAGTCTATACCATCATATATCTCTCCAATGCATGGCTTGTCCATGTTAGTATAGCGAATCATAGTCAAAATGGGCTCAATGAAGCTAAGGAGATACTTCACACGATCCCACCATGAGTCATCTAATATCATGCTCTTGATTTTTGTTGCTCTTTCAGTGTTGCTTTGCCTCCCTATAGACCAATTGTTGCTAATCACTATGCTAGAAAGTGCCTCTCTAATTTTCACAAATCGTCTGAAGACGATTGTGTTAGAGGCAAAGCGAGTCTCTGCAACCTATTGCAAATTCAAAAAAAAATTAAAATTTAAAGATAAACTTTAAAGAAGAATTTAAATTAGAATGCACAATCAAATTATGAAAATTAGAAAATGACAGATGTAAATATTACTCCATTTACCTTCAATAGCTCCAATTTTGAAAATGATAGACAAGTGGTGGTTGGTGACGAACATCTGAATGTCCTCAACCTTAGCATACAATTGTTTGATCCATGCAATTTTATTTCCAATCTTTTGCAGCATAAGATTGAGTGAATGGACCACACAAGGTGTCCAAAAGATATGTGAATATCTTTCCTCAACCAACAACCCTGCAGCTCTACAATTCTTGGTGTTGTCCGTTACAACTTGAACAATGTTACGGGGTCCCACTTGCTCAATGGCTTCAATGAGAATATTAGCAATAAATTGTCCATACTTGCCCCTCACAATCCATGGCTTTCAAAAACATTGCATCTTCAACCAACTCAACCTCCTTTTCCAATAAAGTGCCACACACCTTCTCATAACCCGAGGCCTTGTACCCTTTTGGAGCTTCATTAACCGTTCTCAACATCTCTTTCCAATATAGAGAACGAACAACATTAAAAGCTAATCCATTGGCATATATGCATCTTGCTACACATTGGTCGGCAAGGGCTCTACTCTCATTTTGAAATCCAAGTTCCAAAGGCCCCTTTATTCTCTTGTTTGCAATAGGTTGTGCACTTTGAGCTTGAGGATTTGGAGTGGCCATAAATGGGTGGTCTTCTACCACAATATTGGGATTAGATGGTGGCTGCATTCCCTTTGATTTTTTTTTAACAAAGGGTGATTTCCTTTTTGGGCTTCTCGTTGATCTACTGCATCTTGCTCCATAATGTATTTTGCAACTGCCTCAGGTGGAATAGGTGCACCTTCTTTTCTAGGGCAATCCGTCGTGTCTTTTCCACTTATGCCACACAAATGTGTTTTCACCCTATGGTATGAACTAGAATATGTAACTTCACAACCATTGCATTTCCAAACATAACCGCCGCCACTTGGAATCTGTCTTATCATTTCAACATACTTCCATATAGGAGAATTTGGATTTGTTTTGAACTTTGGTTTAGCTACGGAGTCGAAGGTAGAACCCATTGACATTGTGATTCCTATGGCAATTTGTTTTGCAAACAACACATTCAAAATTTGAATGAAAACAATATATTGATTTATAAAACCTAGCTCTTTTGAATCTTCCATACATTCATAGAAGAATGGAAAGGAAAAACATATTTAAATCATAAAATGAAACAAAACAAAGTTTTTGGTTTGTAAAACAAAAAAATGGATGAAAAAACTCAAAAAAAAAAAGAGAAAAACTTACCTCTTTGCAAAAATATCCTTCAACAATCTTTGTGGCAGCCAATGAACAATTGCAAATATGTAGGAATGGCAATGCAATTGTTTGTAGAAGCTTCAATGATCAATCTTCAACTCCTTTTGTCAATCCAACAAGCAAAAATGATAACTGAGCCTCATGGAATGAAAATGTTTTTTTGTAAAACAAATGAATAAAAATGAGGTAGTTTAGGTGTTTAAAGTGTGTTAAGAGGTCATTTTTAGGGTTTCCTTGGGCGTGGGTCAAAGTCAAGTTGCAGAAAATATTAAAAAAATGCAAAAAAATCACTTTTTGGGCGTCGAAACACATCGATTCGCCTTGGGTTCACCTGGGTTCGACTTGGGTTCTTCCCAAGTTCTGGATGGGCGAACCGGACCCCAAGAACACGAACTGCGGTCGAACCCATAGAGGGACTGAACCAGGACCCGTACCCGACGCGAACCTGGACTAGGACCGAGCTTCCTAGGGGCGAACCCGGTAACATAGTTTATTTCTACAAAAGCTTCTTTAGAGGATAAGAGAGCTTATGATGTTGATATTTAGTTAATGTTGAACATAGTTTGGTTTTTGGCAATATTCCTCTAAGTAGACCACTAGAAAGGGGCTTTGAGCATGTCGTCACTATCTCTTATCGTCACCAAAAAGACAGAAGAAGGAGATATATAAGGCCATTAGGGAGATACTTGATATGGGGCATATTTGACCCAATTCCATTCCTTTTGCTTCTTTAGTAGTTCTGATTAAGAAGAAGGATGGAACCATAGGGATGTTTATTGATTATAGGAGTCTCAACAAGAAAACAATTAAGAACAAATAACCTATCCTCAGTAACAACAAGTTGATTGATGAGTTGCATGGGGCCGCTTACTTTTCAAAGATTGATATTCAATGAAGGTATCATCAAATTAGAGTTAGAGGACATTCATAATTTTGCATTTAAATTCCCACTGTGGATGCTACAAGTTCTTGGTCATGCCTTTTGGATTGATCAATGCACCTACTACATTTCAATCATGTATGAATCAAGCATTTAATAAACAATTGTGAAAATTTGTATTTTTATTCTTTGACATATGGGAGGATCATCTTTAGACATATGGATGAGGTTGTAGGGATCATAGTTTACATACTCGGAATCGGAGAGTACTCGGCAAGCCCAAAAATTTTGACTCGGGAAAAACTCGGCAAATACTCGGCAAATTAAAAAGCAGCAAAATTTCTCATAAAAACACTTTTTTTTTGCAAAATTCAATTACAAAATGCATCAAATGAGTCTAAAAACGATGAGGGAGTGTTTTATATTAAATTTCATAGTTCAATACATATGGATTACAAAATGGCATCATTATATGAAGCCGCATAGTGAAACTGCTAATAACTAATGAATTTATGATGATTGCATTTGAAAATCATCATCATAAATTTCATATCTAGGCAATTAAAATTTCCTCTTCCCCAACCTAGTGAAAAATTGGGAGGTAGAGGGTATGGTCCTTGCACTCGATTCTGGTTCCCTACTTGGCGTAGAAGATTGTGGCAGTGGCTCCACCATGCTAGTAGGTGGTAATGGCTCCTCCTCCACCACATCAATGCCATCCAATCCAATCTCCCCTGCTTCTGCTGCAGGCAAATCCTCCATAGCTTGCCTCTCGAAATCAGCAATCTCATCCTCTGTAAACAAGGAGGCCTCATCATCCTGCACGGTCCAATCACTGTATGGATCAATGTCATCCAAATCAATGAGCTCATCTGTCAATTCTTGCACCTTTTTTGTGCGAAGCCGAAGGTTATACTGCACAAAAACAAGATCATTGAGGCGTTGTTGAGTCAACTTATTACGCTTCTTCGTGTGAATGGCATCAAACAAACTCCAGTTTCTTTCACAGCCAGAAGCACTACAAGGTTGAGACAAAATTCGGAGGGCTACCCTTTGCAAATTTGGGGTTTTTCCACCCCAATCTTCCCACCAAGAACCTGCAAATAAGATATTCAAGGTTTTGTAAATATTAATAAACAATATTATAATTTGTAATAACTAATAAGTAATAATAATTGTAATTCATAACTTGCAAGATAAAGGCTTCACTTTTTCTTACATGGTGTTTGGATCTCTCTTCCTCGTTCACATAATGTGGAAGAAAACAAAGGCCCCCTAGCTGCCTTATATTGTTGCAACTCTATAAGGATGAGGTCTTTCACTTCAGACTGAAGTGTCATCCTGTCAATACATGTGAATAGGCCCTCGATAACCTCCCCATTAGGATCCGTGAAGCCATCAGAGAAGTAGAATTTGGGGTTGAGAAAGTACCCCGCTGCATGAATGGGTTGGTGGAGTTGATTGTTCCACCTTCGATCAATGATATCCCAAATAGGGTTAAATCTATATGCATCCACCATGTAATAGTGTTGGATGGCCTCTTTGGCCCTATCCATTGCCTCATAAAGATATCCCATCACATTTTTCTCGCCATCCACCAAGCGCAAGACCCTCACCAATGGCTCAGTCACCTATAAATTACAAAGTAGAACCAAATTTAAATTACACCTTACAATGAAACAAAATACTTATATAGAATTTTAAATTAAGAAAAAAGGATTCCATTTGAAAATTCATTAGAGTTGAATTACCTTGACAATCTCTAATGCTCTAGTTGCAAATTGACTATCAAAGATTATTGCTTGAATCTTTTCTCCATCAGCCTTCTTTGAGCAAGTTGAGTCTACCCATGGTTGACTCACAAACATCTGCTTCAAGGAAGTCAATAAACTAGTGATACTTTGCAACGTAAGAAAATTAGTTGCAAACCTTGTAGCACCCGATCGCACAAGCTCTTTCCCTTTGGTGTGATCTCTCATCAATTGAAGAACCCATGGGTGATTATATATATATTTTGTTATGTCTCTTGCTTGTTCTACTATTGGTTTGACCCAGTCAATTTTGCCTATGTCCTCCAAAAGAAGGTCAAGGCAATGAGCTGCACAAGGGGTCCAAAAAAGTGTTGGATGCCTTGCTTGAAGCAATCTACCAGCTGCCACATATGCCGCTGCATTGTCAGTAACAACTTGGACAACATTTTCTATGCCCACCTCTAAAACAACCTGCTCCAACATCAAACTCAAATTTTCTGCATTCTTTATTATGTTGGAAGCATCAATTGACTTTGGAAAAACCAGCACACCATTTGAAGCCACTATAAAATTGATAAGAGTGCGGTTTCTTCCATCTTTCCAGCCATCTGAAAGAATTGAGCATCCATACTTTTGCCATTGCTTGTTTTGAGCTTCCACAATTCCTTTTGCATCCACAATAGCATCTTCAAGTAACCTGCCACTTATATCTCTTGGACTAGGAGCCTTGTACCCTTTCCCTGCAACTGTCAATGCTGTCACCAAACACTCCCAATATGGACTCCTTGCCACGTTGAAGGGAAGGTTGTTATAAAACCAAAAATTAGCACAAGCCTTGTCTGCTTCTTTGTGCACCTCCTTATTCCACCTAGTACCATCCAATGAAGGTTTTGATCCTTGAACATTTCTAGGGACAAAAAATTGGAATTTGCTCGAAGTGGATGGGGTATGTATACGTGGACCACGACTAGAGCCCACAATGCCTTGCATATTCACCTCAGAATCTTCAGTCAAATTAGAAGCAATGGCTGTTTGTATGGCTGCTTGTGTCTTTGCCCTCTCCAATTTTTTTTTCATCAAGTGTTGCAAGAAGAGCTTCCATCTCTCGTCTCACCTCTGCAGGGGCTGTTGGACATGCCCTTGCATAACGACAAGGAATACCAACAAGATGGTATTTGAGGCGATTGATACCTCCACTAATCTTCTTCTTGCACCAAGTACAAATAACACTCCTTGGTACTGGCCCATAATAGCCATGTTTCCAAGTGGGATCATGGCTACCAGGGGGTCTCCTTTCAATGTCTTGGCTTGAGGCAGCTATGTTTGAACCAGATGCAGAGGCGGATGCCATTGCGATTAAATATTAACCTACAATATAAGAAGTTGAATAATTAATATATTAGAAGATGTAACAAATCCAATACAAAGTGAAAGGAACATCAACAATCAACTAATTGTTTTAACTTTAACATTATAATTTCAATCGTTATCAAATAGTAAAGTTGTAAACTATCAAAGTGAAAGACTGTAAGACATTTCATTCAGTATGTTGTCTTTCTAATTTCAGTTTTTTCATTCTTATATTTTTAGTTTTTGTTGGATGCACATTGATTTAATTTACTTGTATGCAAATTGGCATTGCAATCCTTACTCCTAATCCTGTTGGTTGTTACAAATTTGTAGGTGGAACTGTGGGAGCAGCAAATTATCTGTTGTTTCTTGTTTCAGCTTTCACTTATCAGTGTATTGTGATATCATATTAGCATCAATCATTTTAGAAGCTGAAATTTGAGCATGTTTTCAATTTACTCATTAAAGATTAAATCATATATGACACTGTATGAGTTTGAACATGTTTTTGTTCAATGCTAAGTGTTTTCTACATCAGATTTATTATTATTTTAATTTTTAAATGTAAAATTTCATATATTCTTTTATTATAATAAATTAATAATATCATGGCGAAATTGCAAATAATAATATCATTTTTCTACATCTTATTTAATATTTATTATTATTTTAATACTAAAATTCTATATATTATTTTATTATAATATATTAATAATATCTTGGCAAATAATAATAATAAATGCAAAACAATAGTATTATTTGCCATGATATTATTATATATTATAATAAAATAATATATGAAATTTTCGTTTTAAAATAATAATAATTAATAAATATTAAATATTATGTAGAAAAGTGGACATTTTAACTTCCATGATATTATTATAAATTTATAATAAAATAATATATGAAAACGGAATTTTAATAATAAAAAATATTATTTTGATGTAGAAAAGAAACGAATTAATATTTTTATTATTTTATACAAAGCATATGTATAAAATAATAAAAATATTAAATCCAATGTACATTGAAGTTTTGAACAGTTGAACTATAGAAGTCTATGGCCGAATAAAATTAAGTCGCGTCAAAGCTCAGGCATTTGAAAAAAATTAAGTCTATGGCGGAATAAAATTAAATCGCGTCATTTTTTGAAGCTCGGGCATTTGAAAAAAATTTAAATATGGAGCACAATAAAATACCCACATATGAAGCTCAGGCAAATATGGAGCTCACGCATTGAACGCACAGGTATATGATCAAACTAACCTGGAAATTGCGCAGCCACAAGTCCAATTCGTGCAGTCGCCAGTCCAAATCGCAGTCCAAATCGCGCAACCACCACTGTAGATCGCTCGAGGGTGACTGTAAATGGTAAAAACGAGGGTTTAATAGCACGACACTGCATCCAAAACGCGGTAAAAACAAGTAAAAAATACCCGCGAAGATGAAAACACATGGAAAAATGCGTCAGAAACGCGTTAGGGTTTTTGTGCCGGTTATTCTACGAGAAAACAAGAGATTACACGGCGATTACTCGGGAAAAAATAGGGAAAAAAATCGGCTAGGGTTTCTTGCGAGTAAAAGTGAAGATTACTTGCCTAGCCAAAAAAAAAAGCGATTACTCGTCTGCTCGGAGAGTAATCGCCGAGTATGTAAACAAAGGTAGGGATCATGGAGGCATAGTCAATATGCTAAGACATCTAAATGGGAATTTGAGATATCCCTACTAAATCTAACGCCAAAAACTCATTTTTCAGAGTGTTGACATTTCGTCAAACAGTTGTTGTGCAAACTCATGAATTTTTGATTTCTTGACTGCTGTTCTAATTTTCTGAGTTTTGTTTTATTGCTTTTGATGTTTGGTTGAGTGTTTTCAATGCCAATAACATAAAGGAAATGCATAAAATTGATATATAAATGATTACACAACATAAATTGATAAACCCACTTCCATTTATGCGATTAAATTAAAGATATAAGGTCTGATTAAAATGACAGTTATGTTTGATATGAAAATTATCAGACTGTAACAGCTCTATTAAACCCAATACAAATGAAATATTTGAATACCCAATATGCCAATAACATACCTGTTCTATGCCAGCATGAAAATACAATGTATGAAGGCTGATATGAGCATGATAACAATGGTAGAAGACTAAAATAGAATGTGAAATATGCAGCTATAGGTCTGATCGTTGTTATGGAAGTGCTGATATGAAATTGGTTGCCAAAATCAACTTCAAATGCCCACGAAACCCCTTCCCAATGATAGTGCACCAACTAGAAATTGTATGGCTAGTATGGAAGATGTCAAATCCTCAATGTAAACTTGTCAAACGGCTGGAATAAATCTGCAATGATGATTGTGCCACAAACCCTAGGTGCACTTGGCCAAAAATTGTACAGCCAACAAGTAGAATGCAAACATGTGATAGTATTGGCCTGGTTGAGACTCGATCTATCAATAGCTGCACCTGATCTGAAGAAATATGCTGATATAACACTGCTGCAAACTCAGGCCTGAAAATTAAACACTTGAAACTCCTCCAATGAATCCCAAACGAAGGCCCAAGGTAGGTCCTCCTCAAAGGTGAACTAGGTTCATGTCCAATTCACGATAGCCCTTAGGAGTTTTCGTTTCCAGAAGACTGAAACCAAGCTAAAACCCTTCTCCAGAGCTCAAACCTGCAAGTGTTTATATGAAAAATGACAAATGAATGCCAAAATGGAAGCCCAAAATTCACTTTATAACCTCCCATGAGCTTTTTAATAAAAGATAATAAAATATTCCTCCTCAAGGGTCTTTTACTCATCTAAAGAAGGGGCCATTGTTTAAAAACAACTTTGTTTCACTAGGATCGGGGCACTTTTCACTATTCACTTTATAATTCTCTGTTACTATTCACTTTTACTATTCCATTAAAGCAAACTTTAATATTTTCAATTTATCCCTAGATTCAACAATTGAACTCCAAACTGAAAGGCTCGTAAAGCTCTTGGCTAGGCTCTGCATCCGTCGGTTGGGTCCCCTAACCATACTGTTGACTTACGGGAACCCTAATAGTAGGTCAACCTTGGCTAGTTTGAGCTGCCTAAGGAAGGGACATTATAGAATTCAGAATGGCATAAATTTTATTTTTGGGTCATGTGATTAGTGCAAAGGGAATCAAAGTGGATTAGGATAAAATTCGAGCCATCTTAGATTGACCACCACCTAAGACATTGACTAGTTTGAGGGGATTCTTTGGTTTGTGTAGCTATTAGGGGAGATTTGTTAGGAGCTTTTTCATAGTTGGCAGCACCCTTAATAGAGTTAACTAAGAAGGAATCTTTCATCTAGATAGATGTAGCTTAATAGACCTTCAGCAAGCTCAAGGAGATAATGAGTTCATGTCTAGTTATAGCACTGACAGATTTTTCTCAACCTTTTGTGTTGGATTTTGATGCCTCTGGCGAGGACATTGGAACTGTCTTAATGCAAAATAAACACTCTATAGATTTTGAGAATAAGCTCAAAGAGACGAAAAAATGATTTTCCAATTATGATAAGATGTTGGCCATTATGTGTGCATTAGCTAAATTCAAACAGTATCTAGTGGGGGCTAATTTGTGTGAAGGATAGATCATAACAACTTGCAATATTTCTTCAATCAAAAGGATTTGAACGAAAGGAAAAAAAAAATGGGAAAGCAAACTACAGGCATGTGATTTTGATATTAAGTATGCTAAGGGAAAAAGGAATGTAGTTGCATATGCCCTATCCAAGAAGCCAACCTTGTGCTCAATGATAAACGCCAATAAATTGGAAGGGTCATCTCTTGGTTAAATATTCCAAGAATGCATTTGCTTTGATGTCATGGTTGGTAAGGTGCAGGATGACATGTATAAGGTAATGGATGATCTCATTTTGTACAAGGACAAGGTCTACCTTGTTTCAAAATCCAAGATGAAGGAGAAGATATTGAGAGCTATCCATGAGACACCATTAAAAAGACACCCTGGCTACATTAAGACTTACGAGCAGATTAGGGAGGTTCACATGGGAGGGACTCAAAGACGATGTCTTGAGGCATGTTAGGGAGTGTTTTAATTTGTCGATTATTCGTGTTATTGGTGTGCCTGTAGGTGACCCTGAGTCTGAATCTAGTCCGACCTGGGTTCAAAGTTCGAGTCTAGTCCCCTATAGGTTCGGACAGGGCCCCACCCATAGCTTGTGAGTTCGGCCCTAATGAACCCAAGTGAACCAAGGCAAAAATTTTCCCTCTCACGCATCCAGCCGACCAATTCTGTCTTTTTTTAATTTTCTCTTTTTTTTTTTTTTACTTTCTCTTGAATTTTCATGATAATGAGTCATCTATTAATTTTGGAATAAGTGCAAGAGCCATAAAATAATGTTCAACAACACAATGGAGAGGGGATGGTCACTAAAGAAGCTAAATGGTATTTGGTTAGTTTGAAATCCCAAGTCTGAAGCTGCTTTAACCTTGTTGAAAAATATGGCTTTTTTCTCCCTAGAATTCAATCGAAAAATTAGGGATGAAAAGATCAAAGCATATTTGTACGTGTTGAAGGGAGTTATTTCTTCTAGGAAAGAAAATATTGAGCCTTGTACTAAGGAGACACCGATATTCTTTTTGGGAAATTGTAGAAATCTAGAAATAGAAGCAAATCGTTAAAGATGGATGGAGCTTGTTTCATCACCAAAAGTATTTGTGGTTCTTCTAATTTACCACTACATACATCAATTTAATATGGATGGTGATGATGATATTTATGACAACCCATGAAATATTCCGAGCCAATTTTTTGCAATTTTCACCAACTACACAACAATGCAGAGAGCACCCGTTAGGGTCAGATAATTCAAACCAGTAGATTACAAATAACTCGTTGCCAAGAATGCGCACTCAATCTCAACAAGAGAGAGGTTGTCATATGGCAAGAGGATCGTCAGTGCCTTAAACAAAATGCAACTGAAGGTAACTCTAACCAAGAATGTGTCCGCAAAGGACGAACATATGGTCAGAGGATCTTCTATGCTACAAGTACTGAAAACAAACTCAACACCAAGCATGTGCTACCCAATCCAGTATGGAAAGGAGGCGACCATATGGTGGAGTGCTAAGAATTACAATGCTATTAAGGGAAATAAGCAAGAATGCTGAAGTACTCAACGTCAAGAATGTGCTTTCCAACCCGAGACGGAATGGGAGCTACCATATGACGGAGATATAAAGAAATACAATAGCGTATACAGAATGTAAAGTAAGACTGAGAGAAATGCTGACAGTACTACTGTTCAGCTTACAATGGATATTTAAATGCCTGCAAGATCAAGTATTAGAGCTCTTCAAATTGCTGCAACAACAAGGAATCTTTTTCAAAGCCTTTAATGCTTTCCTAACACCAATCCAAGAAGGAGAATGCAGATTTCTCAAATCAGATTATGACAGACCTGCACTTTAAAATATATAACCAGCAACACATATCCTTGTCAAAATGCTCATAACTCTCTCATTTCCCACCCAAATGATCTCAAATTTGATGCAAAGGACCCTCAAGAAGATGGCGCCTAGTTTAGTAATAAGAAATGGCATCTAAAAGTGGTTATTAATTACTGAAACGAATCCCAAGGCACTCCAGAAAGTACGGCCTTCAAGGAATGACGAATTTGCATTATAAAATCATAAACTTCGTATTAAAATCTGCAAATATTCATGAAGGGGCGCCTCTAACAGGGAAGCACAATGAGACAATACCCAGAATGAGAATGTTTAAGATTTGAGACTTGTGAGCAAAAATATACATTCAGCAGTCATGACCAGCAACTCTGGAATTGACAGGAAATGATAAAACTCAACTACGAAGGATAGGAAACCAACTATAACTGAAAAAACAAATCAATAACACTCAAACCTCTCAACTAGTTGCTGTTTTTCAAGCAAGAAGAAGAGCCAAGCTAGGAGGCCTTCATTCCTCGAAGCAATCCCAAAGCCAATCTGGCAGCATAACATTCCTGTAGACAAAAGATAATTCAAAGAGAACCAATGGCTTCCTTTTATAATTTCCAGTTGACCCGTCTCGAAACCCTAATCTTCTTTTTTGAATCAAACCCTAATTCTCCAATAGGTGGCGTCCCACTTTCCCAAGCACAACTTTGACTTTTAATATCACTTTATTTCTTCCTTGAAGTTGGCGTCCAATTTATGCTTGAATTAAACTTCTTTATAAGAAATATAATTAGTTTCCTTCAATGAAGCGCCACCCAAAAAGAACATCTTTTAAAAACAACTTAAAGTGAAGTTGCTAGGCCAAGGGGGTCAATGTTAAAATATAACATTAAAACATGACTTAATTGAAATAATTCGACTTATCTCTCCAATTGTGCCCCAAAGCCAAAAATGAGTAAGCCAACTGATCAGTCTGAATTAGAAAGCCAACCGTGCCGAAACCAACAAGACCACTGCCAGAAATAGACTTTACTAAAAATAATAAATTCCAGAAAGTGCTCGGAATGCCAAGAAAACATACCACTGCGAAGCTCTCTAAAAACCCAGAAAGAATCCGCCATTAAAACAACCAACCTCGAGCAAAAGCATCCTCCAAAACGCGAAACTCTAATTTTGCCACTGACTAGCCGACAACACACTGGGAATAGGCTATCAATCGCTGAAAGTGAAGTGCTAAAAATGGGGACATTACAGTCCGCCCTTCCCAAAATTGCTTGTCCTCAAGCAATATCGCCATAACTCCAGAAAATTTAAAATTGATCCATACCAAAACAAGTATGATCCCAGGTTCCCAAATCCATCTCAGGAAGGACCCACCATGCCACTGCTGCACCACTCTGATCACATCAGTGAAAACATCATGCCAATGCTGCACTAACCTCCCTTGTAACTCCAAAGTGTTACCATCCATGCTAATCAAACTGAAAGATCTTAAAGGACTAAGATCAATATCATGCAACGTCCCACGTCCAAGATGCCCAGAGTCAACAGTAACAACAATACCACTGTCAACCACAATTCTAGGCAAGACGAAGGATAGGTCACTCAACTCATAACTAATCTCCTCAGCATACCTCCACATGGTAACAAACAAAACCATGACTGCAAATATGACATCTTCAACTCTTCTTGCAAAGAGGACGGCTATCCTTTGCAAGAACTCAACAAACTCAAACTCATGATTCCATAGGAATTCCTTATGCCTCCGCTGAATTATCATGGCACAACTATGAAGTCTAAAGAAGTTTCTCACAATTCCAACCCCAAGAGTCTTAGAATGTAGAATCAAGACATTGAACAAGATCTCAGCAGTAGGGGTCTCGAAATGCCAAGCCAAGTCGAGCGATGGTCTGCTGCTCCAATTATTTGTACAAGAATATGTACCAAGAAAACCATTAGAATGAGTATGGTTTCTTTCCAAATTCTGATCGTGCTCAGTCCACACCACCAATTCTCTCATTTGAAGCCATAAATTGTCCCTCGAAAGAGATTGGAAGGTCTGAAATTGAATGAACCAGCAACCCAACAAGACTGAAATGATCAACTTGAAATCTGATTTTATGAAAATCAGCATCCAAGGAGATAGATAGCTGTTGCCAAACTGAAAATCAGCACCCAAAATATCATGTCTGCGCATATCTACAGCCGAAAATAAACCCACTGAAGATCCCATCACAGCCAAGTACCAACCCTTGCTCAACTTTACTTTCCAAAACTCCCATTGATCATTAGGAGTGAACTTCAAATGACTGACAAAGAAGGTAACAACATCCAAAGGACAGTGAATTTGAGGCTCATCACTCCAACATACCTTCTTGACACATGTCAAAAGCAAGCTGATACCAGGGCCCCATATCATAAGTAAAGAAGAGCCATTCTGCAAATGGAGAATTACTTTTACTAGAACACGTTGGGAAATACGTTCTATTTGAATCATCGCACCCTGAAACTCCAAGAAGTACTCAACAAATCTGAATTCATTGAGAAAGTCAAATTCAAAATCATGAGAGAAGAATTGCTAGAAGGATTCAATGGACCCTTCATCAAACTCCATTATGAAATTAGTTATTCTTAGGGAAGATGGTGTAAGCAGGAAGTCCGATAGGAATCTGACAAGCATCCACATCAGAAAATGAATGAACTCTTCATCGGAGTGCCAATCATCCCTTTGTTGCCCATCAAGATTAGTGACCTCATTCCACCATGCTTCTTGATTTTCCACCTCCTGAATGGGGAGACTAGGAGCAGCAGTGAGTTCTTCGTTATGCAACTCATACATCCTCGTTCCATTGTTAGCAGAAGTGCTAGAACTTCCCTCTTCAACAATGATGTCATAAGAGATTTCCTCAAGGCTTGAAATCCCATCCTCTACCTCAAAGGAATGTTTCTCATAAGCTCCCTCTTCACCTAGTTTCAAAAGAGGATTGTCAAACGCTAGGAAGTCGTTCCTTCCATCTTGCTGCTCCAAATCAGCACTAGTGATCTTTGATTTTCTGGTGAAACTTCCAAGATCAAACTCTCTTTCACGATTATCAAGCTCTTTAATTACTTGCTCAATTTCTTCAGCTCTATGTCCATTCTCTTGTTCCTTGGAAAGTTTGAAGTCAGCAAACTGACCTTCTATCTCCATTAATGCTACTTGAGTCTCTTCTAACATAGCCTTTGTTGATTCAAGCTCATGAGTAAGCTCATCAACCTTTCTCTTTTTTCCTTGGAAAACACTGAAGGTTTTCTTTGCAAATTCAACGGTATGATCCTGATCCTTCATCAAGTGTATACAATCTGATTTCAACGCTTCCAAAGAGTCTCTGACAAGTTGCAAGTTGAGAAGAGCAACTTCATCCTTAACTCCTCTTCTTCTCTCTTCAAGAACCATATGGTCTTTTGGCTCTTCTTCTTCATCACTGTCTCCTTGATCAAACATTATGCCAGCATCCAACTTGCTCAATGGATCATAATCATCCACTGTTCGGAAAGTTTCCGTAGAAACATTTTCTTCTTTAGTGGCTGCAACCACTTCAAAGAGATCATTATGGTGCGTCATTGAACACTCTTCTTCAAAGACAACTCCCCTTCCAAAGGCTACCACATAGTTTGCAATGCAATCTGATTTTTTTTCTTCATCAGGATCAAAGGGAAATTCATCCCACAATGGTTCTCTTTCATATCTTGGTGCCAACACACCCGGATCCCAAATGCTAGTGGGTTGATTAGGATGATCAACCGGACAAAACTTTTCATGCTCTTCCTGAAGTGATGACTCCTTAAATAAGTCAACTCCCACATAACTTAAGCTGATAACATCAAAATTATTTCTCTCCAATGGCTCAGTTTGCTGCTCCATCCCAAGGTCACCACCATAGTGAATTGAAAAATCTTCATTGCTTGCTGTTTTGGAAACTTCACTATCATTGTCTTCTTTATGAGGAAGTATTATGCTGATGTCTTCGTGTAGAACTTCTTGAGAAGTTGGGACAGCAACTTGAAGAGAATCCATCTTTACCAAATTGTCAACATGATCTGGTATGGACTCTTTGGAATCATCACCATCTTCATGACCATTAATCTTTCCTGCAACATGCTCTAATTTCACTAAAAGTGGTTCCAATTTCTCCTCACATTGATTAAACAACTCCTTAATCAGTATAGCAGCAATAGGAGAACCCTCTTCTTCATGTTCGTATGCGTCCAAGAGGAAGGATTGAACACTTGGTGGAATTTCATCAACCTCGTTAATAGTGAGAACAAGAATATTATTCACAGCTGCAATAACATCCTTTTCTTGTTTGCTCCAAGTGGATTTGACGAGGTAACGGAACAAGTGATTGATTTGATCATGCATTTCCAAGTCTAATAGCAAGTTACTTATCCTGAGTTCTGAAAATGTTTTTAAGATAGCAACCTTTCTAGAAAGTAGACTGCTTCCAGTTTCATCAAGTTCTTGGAAACTTCCAACAATTCTATGAAGAATCTTCTTCATAGTTTCATCATCATAAGGCATTAGGGGAATCACAATTCTCATCAACTCCATGAGGCAAAGAAGTAATCAGCAGCTTGATTTCTTCATTTGGGTGTCCCAACCAATAGGGCTGAACTAAAAGGTGCAATGCCGGTGATAATGCCAACTGCATCCATTCAGAAGGTGACTGCTTCACCTGTCTCAAACATTGTTCCAATATTTGAAGATTATTCCTTTCATCTTCCCTTGACTTACATTCTTTGTCAAGTCTGTTTCCGGTCTCAAAAAGTGTTTGTTCCAGCTTTATCTCCTCTTTGTTAGCCATGTTTATCTGCCACTTCTAAACTGAGCTAAACTCCGTTCTGACCTCTGGTGTAGAAATTGATTTCTCTATCATTCGACTGACAACTAAACCTTGTTGGGCATAGGATGGCAGGATCTTGGAGCTGATACCACTGAAATATTCCGAGCCAAATTTTTTCGTTTTTTCAATTGCAAGTTTACAAACAAACGCACCCGTTAAGGTTAGATCTAAACCAAAACGATGCTGAAGCAACTCTAACCAGAATGTACACCAGGATCCCGATGTGGGCAAGGTGTGAGCATTGGTCAGAGGATCTGAATTGAAATGCTTATGCAAAAACTCTAACCAAGAATGTGCCCGCGAAGGACGATCATATGGTCAGAGGATCCCTATCACTAATAAGCTGAAATAACTCGACGTCAAGAATGTGCTTTCCAACCCGAGACGGAATGGGAGCTACCATATGACGGAGATATAAAGAAATACAATAGCGTATACAGAATGTAAAGTAAGAATGAGAGAAATGCTGACAGTACTACTGTTCAGCTTACAATGAATATTTAAATGCCTGCAAGATCAAGTATTAGAGCTCTTCAAATTGCTGCAACAACAAGGAATCTTTTACAAAGCCTTTAATGCTTTCCTAACACCAATCCAAGAAGGAGAATGCAGATTTCTCAAATAAGATTATGACAGACCTGCACTTTAAAATATATAACCAGCAACACAGATCCTTGTCAAAATGCTCATAACTCTCTCATTTCCCACCCAAATGATCTCAAATTTGATGCAAAGGACCCTCAAGAAGATGGCGCCTAGTTTAGTAATAAGAAATGGCATCTAAAAGTGGTTATTAATTACTGAAACGAATCCCAAGGCACTCCAGAAAGTACGGCCTTCAAGGAATGACGAATTTGCATTATAAAATCATAAACTTCGTATTAAAATCTGCAAATATTCATGAAGGGGCGCCTCTAACAGGGAAGCACAATGAGACAATACCCAAAATGAGAATGTTTAAGATTTGAGACTTGTGAACAGAAATATACATTCAGCAGTCATGACCAGCAACTCTGGAATTGACAAGAAATGATAAAACTCAACTACGAAGGATAGGAAACCAACTATAACTGAAAAAACAAATCAATAACACTCAAACCTCTCAACTAGTTGCTGTTTTTCAAGCAAGAAGAAGAGCCAAGCTAGGAGGCCTTCATTCCTCGAAGCAATCCCAAAGCCAATCTGGCAGCATAACATTCCTGTAGACAAAAGATAATTCAAAGAGAACCAATGGCTTCCTTTTATAATTTCCAGTTGACCCGTCTCAAAACCCTAATCTTCTTTTTTGAATCAAACCCTAATTCTCCAATAGGTGGCGTCCCACTTTCCCAAGCACAACTTTGACTTTTAATATCACTTTATTTCTTCCTTGAAGTTGGCGTCCAATTTATGCTTGAATTAAACTTCTTTATAAGAAATATAATTAGTTTCCTTCAATGAAGCGCCACCCAAAAAGAACATCTTTTAAAAACAACTTAAAGTGAAGTTGCTAGGCCAAGGGGGTCAATGTTAAAATATAACATTAAAACATGACTTAATTGAAATAATTCGACTTATCTCTCCAATTGTGCCCCAAAGCCAAAAATGAGTAAGCCAACTGATCAGTTTGAATTAGAAAGCCAACCATGCCGAAACCAACAGGACCACTGCCAGAAATAGAATTTACTAAAAATAATAAATTCCAGAAAGTGCTCAGAATGCCAAGAAAAACATACCACTGCGAAGCTCTCTGAAAACCCAGAAAGAATCCGCCATTAAAACAACCAACCTCGAGCAAAAGCATCCTCCAAAACGCGAAACCCTAATTTTGCCACTGACTAGCCGACAGCACACTGGGAATAGGCTATCAATCGCTGAAAAGTGAAGTGCTAAAAACGGGGACATTACAACCCATATGATATTTGATCAATGATGGCTGATTGTTGACACTTGACAACTCTAATCTATATCATGACATTCAAGTTTGACTAATAAAATGGTGCTGTATTTTGCTATGTTGTTTGATTGTTAACATGGTGGTGTATTTTGAACTTAATTACTGCTGCAAATATGTATATATTTCTGGATTTTATATGTTTTTGTATCAACAAACCCAAAACGAACCCAACCCCCCAAAAAACTTTGACCAAACCCACGAACCGAACCCTCGAGCCTGAACCCAAACTGGTAACTTATCAAATTAAGTCAGAACATACTTTTACAACAGACTATTGCAGCCCCTACCTATTCCAGAGTAGAAATGTAGTAGAAATGGGAGAGCATATCTATGGATTTTATCATTGGTCTTCCACGGGTACAAGGCAAGGATTGTACCTTTTCTACGGTGGACAGATTGACCATGTATCTCTATTTCTATGCTATATCTTTTGATTTTAAGGCACCTCAAGTTGTAGAGTTGTTTTTCAGAGGGGTTTTCATACTCCATGGTCTACCTAGGAACATTGTCAATGATTGGGACTACGGATTTATTAGTATGTTTTGGCAAGAGCTTTTCAGATTGATAGGCATTGAGTTAACTTTGAGCTCTAGTCATCACCCACAGACAAATGGACAGATGAGATCATCAATAAGTGGGTTGAAAGGTATCTGAGGAACTATGTAGCAGGGCAACAAAAAGCTTGGATCAGGTGGTTATAAATATCTCGTGCTGCAAGCAAAACTTTATGAGACACCCTCCTATGCCTGAAAGTAAAATTAATTGGCAGTTCCTTCTATCAAATATTGGAAATAGCCTCCAAAAACGTGCAACTGAATTCCTGAGTGAAGTGGATTTGTACAAGCATTATGAGTGAGTGAAATAAATGGGAGTGAAAGAGGCCCACTTAAGTCATCATTTAAATGATCCTACATAAAATTTGTGTTATTAAATATTAGCCTTTTGTCTATGTAATTTTTTATAAAATTTTCCTCTGGACTCAACAATCTTACTACACCATGATCTGTTCATCCAGAAGAAAAGCTGACTAATGTTATGGTTCTTTCCATAAACAATCCCTATAGATATCATACTCTTAGAGACAAACTTGAGCCATAAAAATTATTTGTCTGTGATCAGATTTGCAAATCCAAATTTGTATGAAGTAGTACAGCAACTTACTAGTGACTACTGAATTTCCCTAACATTCAATGTCCCTGCTTGCCTTCCCAAAATCTTCGTAGTTGTTGGATACAGTTTTTGGAAATTGGAATCTTACGAATGATAATAACAGGGTGATCATATTTAAAATTTTCATAAAACATTAAAAATCAAAATCACTTCCAAAAAATCCATTCGCTTTAAAAAGGTCAACAAATAATTTATTTGACAGTCTGCAATTTGAAAATTTCAAAATATACACTCGAAAACGTCAACCTCCTTGGGACCATTAGGAAGAAAATTTTGATCACAGATGAGCTACAATTAGTAGACAAAACAAGTTTTATGCTATGATGACTTGATTCTTCATATCATCTATGGTTACTAGTCACTATTCAACTCATCTCCTTGTCCATTCTTCAGCAAAGAGTAATATGCCCCAGACCTACAACAATAGCAGCAAATTTGAAGAACATGAAATATATTGATCTGATCATCCATCAGTAATGTCCTTATTTATGGAATTATATGAGCAGATTTCACCCAGCATAGATTTGTTTTCCATACAACCTCCTTATTGTAGGCAGAATTTCTAGTTATAAAGGCCCTGTGCAAAACATCTGGTTGAAAGAAACTCGGATAATTTAATAAGTGGGCTCTTTGTTGAGTGGCATCAATGCATAGTCTTGTTGATCCACAAAAGCAAGTGGATTATATTTTTATGTGGGATCCCTAAATTCTGTCTCTAAACTTTGTGACCAATGATCATGCTTCTTTAACCTTTAGGCATTTGATTTTGACATCTTCAGTTCTTGTTGATAAATTTTCAGTTTCATAATACTAATATATATGCACACACAAGCTCATATGTGCACATGCACAATGCACATGTACCTTACCATGTGCATATGAGTGTGCTTGTGCATGTGCATGTGGGTGTTGTGTGCACATTCATATGCTTGTGTGTGTGGAGGAATGTGCACATGTGTCACATGATCTTGCTAATATTTATTGAACTCTCAAGGACTATGATGCTTAGATATTTTTCCTCCCTTTTATTTGCAGAAAATAAAAATGATTATGATTCGATAAAGAGATCCTTCATGTGGATGAGAGGAGTTAATGGCGAACGAAATTTTCAGTCACCAATGGACATGGATCCATGGATGCAGATCAAACCAAGTTCTGATTCTTTTCTACAAGGATATCAACCAGACATGTACCAAGAAACAAAGACAGTAGCCTCACATGATATGAATGTCGGGTCTTCTAAACAACTGCTACAGTTTCCACACTTGCAACTTATGACATCGCAAGAAGTCCAAAACGGATTGAAGTCACAGATGCATAAGAATGCTATCGAGCAGTCACAAAATCTTCAAGAGCACCTTCTTCATCAGCAAATTAAAAGTTTACAGCATCAACTGCCACAGGAACAATATGTGCAACAACTACAACATCCATCGCTACAGCATTCTATGAAAGAACAGAAGCCATTATTTGAGCAACAGCTCTATCAGCAACAAATGTTCCATGTTCCAAATGCCATTGGTACTTTGCCACAGCTCCCATTGCCTCCACATCAGTCCATGCCAAGTTTGAAATCATCTATAAACTCAAAACCTGTCTTAGCAAATTCCTGTACAAATCTTGATTCGACTAGAGATTCTTCATCACCTCATCAAAGAATTTTGGGGTGTTTGGGTTCAGAAGAAAGTACCTATAGCATGATGCTTCCCAAGACATGTCAGACAGTCTTGCAGCAACCGTCTGGCATTCTTCAAGGGCCTGGTGTATTTGAGGATAGACAAAAATCCCCTTCATCGTGGACCTCCCCAAAGAGGTTATCTAATAATCAACCAGTTCAGCATGTTCCTACAGGACAAATATCCCAATATTCAGGTCGCCCATCACAACCTGTATTGCAATCCAATGTTTCACCTCATTCAGTGCTACCGCCCCAATACACATTTGAGGTTTGTTCTTCTGGACAGGAGAGAAATCAGCCTGACTCACACACTTCATTTCTCTCTCGTTTCAATGTAGACACGCCATCCTCAGTTATATCTAACACAGAATCAAAAACTGCTGGAAATAGTCCTGATGCATGCAACATATTATCTGCCACTAACCTACTCAACACTTGTGCCCCTAGCTCTAATTTCCTATCACACTCAAGCACAGTTTCCTCAAGGGGCTTGGAAGAAGGTGATTTTTTGGAATGTGCAACAAATCTTGCACAGCCATGCACAAGAACTTTTACGAAGGTCAGTGCCTTTTTATATTTATGTCCTTCATGTTTTGTGGTTATACTTTTCCACCTGAGAATAAATTTGGGTGCATTGGCAGGTTTACAAGCTAGGCTCAGTTGGGAGATCATTAGATGTTATGCGCTTCAAGAGTTATCCAGATTTGCGCAGTGAACTTGCCCGCATGTTTGGCTTGGAAGGCATGCTCGAGGACCCCAGATCAGGCTGGCAGCTTGTATTTGTTGACAAGGAAAATGACGTCCTCCTTCTTGGAGATGACCCTTGGGAGTATGCTGTCTCATCTGTTTTTGAATTTTTTATGATTAAGACAAATATTCATTAATTTATTGTGTTTTTCTTTTTGCATCTAAAGAAAAACAGCTGTGTGTTTGTATTCTTAATTTAATCTAGTTTCATGCCATGTTTCTTAATTCATGGGGTCGAATACTGTGTTTTCAGGGAATTTATAAATAATGTCCGGTTCATTAAAGTACTGTCTCCTCCAGAAGTACTGCAGATGAGCCAAGAAGGCATGGTGCTCTTGAGCTCCAATCCGACCAAACAACAAACAAATAGCAGTCCAGAGGAGTCTATCACTAGGCATGAACCTTACACCATGGGATCCCTGGAATATTGAGTAAGGCATCACTATCTGTTGTAAGACCGCTATTGAATATTTCCAAGGGAATGCTAAACATTTCTTATCTGAACAAAGAATTATGTATGTTTGAGCTGAGTTTGCCACCAATTAAAAGTGTTTTCTTCATTATCTTTTCTTTAAATGAAATGGGACAACATTAACCACATTCCTTGCTAGTTTTGTTTGGTGAAGTAACCAAATCTTTTGTACACAAATAATCGATTTTAATAAACTCTGTTTTGCATTTGTTAATATCTTATCAAGAGTTGCATTGAGGACCCTTCTTGTTCGGTTAAAAAGTTGATATGCTTAACAAGTGATAACCTACTTATGTAATTATGTAAACAACATAACCCTACTTATCTAATTTGCTTAGGCTGCGGTCCCTGGTGTTTTAGGATCTATTTTGAAGGAACAAGGGGTCTCCTGAAGTAAAAAAACAAATGTGCTATGGGATTAATTAGAAGTTAGAAGATTTGAGTGAGAGAATTTGGTGTGGGGCTAGAAATAATCCCACCAGCTTAGGAGTTTTTCCTATCACTTGTCAGTCATCTGAGGTTTTAAAATTTCTACTAATTATTTTTTTTATTATTTTATATTTGTTTACTCTGTTGAATCCAGTATGCAAAATAATAAAATTCATGAGACCACCAGCTTCCATAAATTTTGGAGCTTAAACTCTTAAAATTAAACTGCACTACAAAATTCATGTACAACCCATTCTTAAAAAACTTAGCAATACCCACTGAATTTTTTTAGGAATCCCATCCATGGGACCCAACCCTTTGTCCTTTATAAAGTCCTAAATTCTTAATTTCTGTTTTCCGTTAAATACATCATATCAGCATTATCTCCAGGTATTCTAGATAACTATTTCTATTTCAAAATATTTTTACTTGTCTTTCCATCATAGGAATGCATTTCTTGGTATTAGTAATATCACCCTGGAAGGTCACTTTTGAATACAATGTAGCCGGTCTCAAGCATCGTACGATTTGCAAGGCTGAGGAAATAATACCTGCGTAAACATATGAAGGGGATGTATAGTCCGTCCGTCGGAATTTATTAGCATCTGAGTTTATGTTTTTGTTTCTCAAGAGTATAGACTTACGGGAGAGGTAGACAAGACATGGTAAGAGAGAAACAGTTTTTGGCTCAAAATCCTTGGCTAGACGTAAATTGAATTTGGAAAATAAAAAAATTAAAATCAGCCAAATTATAATGTCATCAAAGAATAGAAGCCACAACTAGCTCATTTTATTTGATCCAATATATTAATTGTTGAATGTTAGAAATGTGCTTGTGAAAATACTTCTATGTCCCATCTTTTCTTATTGGAATTAAGAGACTCTGCAAGTTTAACTATTTAGATAATTGAGACAACCCTCCCTAAGTGTGAATCTTCAGGGAAAGTGCAATTGCAACAAAACATCTACAACTAATTACATACAATAAAATAAATATCTAATAAAAATATTAAATATTACTTTAATTACTTGATTGCATTTAATAGAGGATATATACTGGTCAACTCGAAGTTATGTGATTTTAGGCTTAAAAAACTTTTCATAAACTAAAACTCAAGATGATTTAGCTAACAACCATTTTGTATGTTTCAAGGTGAAGTGTATTATTTTTGCACACCTTCAAATTGGAAGAAGATATTCTTAATGACAGTACATTAGTTCCAACAAGTGTAATTTTTCCGACCATACGATATGGCAGATGATAGAATATTGACACTGTCCATCCCCTGATATAGTGTCATACGATTCATTGTATTTATCGAGATAATCTTATGGAGTCATGGTCCTAGGGGATGGCCTATAGACATTTTGTCAAAAGCAAAGCTGATCTAATCACCGTGCTGATCTTTCCAATTTCATCCTCATCTACAACCCTGTATGGTTCATTGGTAAGGTAAGTTTTAATTGCAATTTAACATAAAATACCTTGTAGCAAACATTTTATAAAGCTTCATGAATATCAATATAAAAATAATGAAGGTTTTGACTAATAATAAACATTTTCTTCTCTAATCTCATTCTGAATCAAACCCAATTTTGGAAACCCCATACATGAATGGTTCCTAATAATACGATTAATGTAAAAAATTATAATAAAAAATAAAATAATCGACGATCCCTTGATTCTATTTACCTTATTTAATACCTTCTAGCAAACATTTTATAAAGCCTCATGAATATCAATATAAAAATAATGAAGGTTTTGACTAATAATAAACACTTTTTTCTCTAATCTCATTCTGAATCAAACCCAAACTTGAATAATACAATTAATATAAAAAATGAAATAAAAAAAATAAATAATCGATGGTCCTTTGATTCTATTTACCTTGTTTTTAGATTCAAATTATGATCTTCCCTATAAAATATGTCCTCCAACATTAAACCCAACCAAGTTGTATAAGGGAGCTCTTAAAAATGGCTATTAAACGAAAATTGATCTATTATAAAGACAACCTATTCTATACAACTTAAAACTAAAAATAAAAAAAATCAAGAAAAATATATATTTAATTAATTCTTATTACAATTAATAAAAATTACTTGTAATAAACAATAAAAACATAAATAAATGATTATTTTGAAAATCAAAATGGTGTGTAATTAATATGAAAATTGCCCAGACCAAAATAATTCTCTCCCATAACTCTTTTAGAAGTAAGAGAAACCTAAGATAAATTTAGTGATATATTTGGAGGATACTCCTTACCTCTGCTTATTTATTTTGTTTAATTTAATTGTAAGTATGATACTTATATTATTAGTACCTTTTCAATTTATCTTATGCTTTTTCTTTGTAAAATATTATTAAATAGAATAATGACACATGAAAATAATATAATATTCATTATATTGATAACACTACTTGAAAAATATAGTATCCATTATATAGATAAAACTATTGAAAAAGTATTTATAAATATGATTATCGGCAATAAGAATTACATGCTATTTTGAAGGGAGCTTATTACAAATATGTTAAGATGATATTTGCTTTATTACAACATCTATATATAGTTCTCGCAAAGAGTGACTTATATTGTACAACTAATGTGGGATAAACCCACAATATAATATTGACTAAATAATTATGACTATTATGATGCCTAAAATAGTTAGGAAATGGGGTTTAAATACGAAAATTGTTATGATGCCTAAAATAGTTAGGAAATGGGGTTTAAATACGAAAATTGTTGTTGAAGCTAGTGGGAAGGTTCTCAAATGGTGTCTTCTAATTGCACTTCTTGTTAAGAAACCAAAACTTTGGTGATGGTGTAGTTAGATTGTGTGCAATCATTAGTCGAAAATAGCCTTTGGCTATTAGACATGAGAGATGGAAGATAAAGGATGACACAACTTGTAGGCCACTACACCCACCGATTGTAATATCTAAAAGGGTGCATAGAATTTGGGTACTAACTTTTGATTGGTAATAAGCTTGAGGGACATCGACATATAACATAACAAAACCATGTCCTAATAGTGTATTGTGTGCTCACAATGATGTTGATTAGTTTTTTGTTTCAAATGATGTTGAGCCAAGGCTAAGTTGTCCTTAAGAGTGTAGAGAAGAGACACACGTGTGTTGAGAGTAGGGTCAACAACTCACATACTGGAACTGCCAAGCAAGTAGGTGGCAATAGATGGTGGAGGTTTGATAGAACACAACTTCATAGGTTGTCATCTTGGATGAAGAATAATTCAAGGTGGTGTACCACCATTCAATAAGGATTAGCCATATGGCCTAGTGAGTTAGTTGTTTTGAAGCAAAGCAATTAAATAAGTCTCCCAGGACATGTCGATTTTTGTTTGATAATCAATTTGTTGGTGATATGCTTGATTCATCTTCAATTGCATTCCCTACAGCTTGAATAATTCCTACCAAAAGTGACTAGTGAATATGGGGACATGGTCACGAACAATAGATGTGGGCATACTATGCAAGTAAAAGATGTGGTCAAGGAAAACTTAGGCAATGTTAGAGACATGATATAGATGGGCCAAAGAACAAAAGTGGGTATATTTGGAGACACAATCAATCACTACCTAAATGATTGATTTGTTTCTAAACGTAAGTAATCCTTCAATAAAATCCATTGAAGTGTTGGTCCTGTAATGTCTTCAATTTTAGTAAGTCAATGCTGTAATTAAAATAATTAATTTTAAGTTATTGAAAGAGTCAAATTTAAAATGTAACTTAAATTAATTATTTTAATGGTATTAAAGTGACTAAGCTGGGAAAAGTTAAATATTTAAAAATAAGTCACTTTTTGGTCAAATAAGAAGAAGATTAAAAGTAAATATGTTATTTCAAGAAATGAATGGGCAGTTAGAGAAAAAAAGGGTAAAGCTTGGTTTATTTTGGTTTTGGAGAACTGGTTTTCAGGACTTGAGGACGGAAACCCTACAAGTTCATCAATTTGGACGAAAACCCAAGTCTATAACAGGTGGAACCATTCAGATTACACACTTGAGTATATTGTTATTTTGTGAAATTTTATTATTGTGACAATTTTCTGAGGTCGAGGTTTGAATGTATATGCTGTTGTTAGTTCCATTTAATTGTGAATCTCAGCCGTACTGTCCAGTTACCAGCAATTTGAATTGGAATTACTTCACTTACAGTAAATTCATTGTTTCAATTGCTTGCCTTTGAGCCATCATAATTAGTTAATGAAGCAGTTCGTTAGACTTTGGGAGAAAGACAAGAATATTTAAATATTAGGAATAAACAAGAAGAGTTGTGGGCTTTAAAAATCTTCTCTGACTAGCAGCCTTCTATCTAAATCGGGATTTGTACAGTCTACAGGAGTTTTGTGGTTGATATTGGACGTTCTATTTGATCCTTCGATGATAAACTCATCTCTACAAGCTGTCGATACTCCTTAATCTGGCCGCCAATCAATTATTCTGATTGAACCTCGTAAAGAAGTGACTGTCGTTTGAATTTTTATAACCATTGATCTGAAAATTTGGTGATTCCTGTATGACGAGTCTGAGGAATGCGTAATTTTCCAACTGGTCGCCACATTAACATTTCTTTTCATCTGCCGCCACAGTATACAGGGAAAAGGCGAGAATATTACTAGCAATGCTATAACGTGTCATTGGTATTGTGAGCCGCTTCAGTTTATAATGAATCGAGCAAACAGTCAAGTCTAGCTTATTAAAGCTGCATCATATTATTCTTCAAATATCGGAGGGAGTCAAATGTGATAATGATTACTGTTTTTAGAATTGACAGTGGTTGCAAAGTGCCTAGAGTTCAAATGGTTTCAATTTTGTGGTGTTGGCATGTATCACATTTTGCAACAAATCTTTTGATGTCACTTTTTATACCAACCCCAAAGAAAGTGTATTTGATTTGTTCATGTCTTGAGGAAACCAAAAATGTCCAATGTAAGGGGGACACATGTATTTCATACAACAACAACCCCTAAAGAGTAGAATTTGTAGAAAGAAGAATGTGCCCTTTGTAACAAAAGTAGCTACCATCCCAAATGTAGCTAGGCTTAGTTGTGGAATCATTTGTTATTTGTTGAAATTTTTGATATGTGCATCCTATTGTCATTGTTGTTGGACCATTTGTAATCAATTTGGAGTTGGGAATGATAAAGCATATATAAGGTCTTGTGATTAGAGCATTCGCCAACCACATTCTCTTTCCTTCTTTTTTATTTAATTAGCCGATACGCTATACATAGAGTGAAATTTCAGCCAAAACTTGTCTCATGTCAGTATACAGTCTTCTTTCATTGGAATATAGCTCATATTCACCTATAAACAAGTTTCTTCTGCCAGTATATAGTGTTCTTTCCCCATAACATAGGAGAATCGAACCGGCGAGGGCATTTAATAGGTGACTTGTAAAAGAAAGATGATTAAAGGAATCTCAACCGTTCATAATTTTTTGCCACTTTTTCAGCTGTTATTTGTCGTTTTTTCGTTGCTTTCCTGCCGCTATTCTCGTTGGTATTGGCCTTTCACTTCTCCAATTTAGCAAGCTATAGCTTGAAAATAAGGTAATAAGATTTTGACAATGGTTTTAGAGTATGTTTATTAAAATGTAAATTACGGCCAAGATCACATTTATGTTTTAACATTAGGACATCCCTTACCCTAAATAAAGTATATATTAGCACAATTAATATATAATTTATATTTTATATAATAAAAAATAAATTATAAATAATATGATTACATTATTTATTTATTATTTATTATTATATTCTTTAACAAAACTATTAAATACATATATAAAATTATTATAATTAATAATTAATAATTATTGTATTTAATATAAAATATAATTAATGTATTATATATGTTTTATATAATATATTAATTATTTTATATATATTTTAAATAATAGTTTACATGGCGGTATTGGCATGGTATGATGGTTTATAGGTGGCATTGTTGTTCTTGCCACCAAGGTTCAAACCTCGTTGGGGTGGTATTGTTGAATGGTTGTATCCGGTTCATAGCAATGTAAATGAAAAAAAAAGGTTGCCATCAAATTGACAAAAAATATTGCAAATGGAAATAAAATATTCCCATCCAGTTGTCCAATCAAAATTTATCTAGCTTTAATGTGATAAGTGAGATTTTAGAGGCTTTTACCTGATATTTTAGAGGATTTTACCATTCAATGGCAGTTGGTTTACCATTAAATATGTCGGTTTACCTATTTGTAAACATAGGTTGCACTCAAATGTATTTTATAAACTTTTATATCACAATCTCATCACATGTCAGGTTTACTTTTGAACTTGGTCATAAGATAAAATCTAGATTACAAGTTTGAGTGGAGTGAATTATAAGTCACTCAAATCTATCTTGTATTTTTTAATAGGTAAGTTTATTATTATGTTAATCAAAATAAACAAACTAATAAAGTATGAAACAAAATTCACAAGGAGAAATGATAGCTTGAAGACAAATCATCAATCTTAAATTAAGATTGTATTTAAAAATTATATACATAAAAAATACTATTCTATGCATAAGATATTGTAAATTAAATTGTATCTTTTATGCACATATAAAATTGTACTCTCTAACATATTAAGTTATATATTGTTGGTTGAAAATTTTGCAAACTTGTGAGGTTTAGCAAAATGGTGGTTTCAACCACAGTGTGTGAGAATAAATCTCTCCTATTTGTATGAGGGAAGGCTCCCCCTCGGATTTACTATTCTATTTGTTGCGAAAATGGTAGACTATATTAATTCTATGCTATAATTCATGGTGTTACTCATCTTATTCTCTTTTTTTAGAATAGATGTTTAATCTTTCCTCCTCTCAAGAAAGAAAATCTAGAATAGTAAAGCGAAAACTTCTCCTATTTAACTATTTCACAATAGTTACATAGAGAGCAAGCTTGATGTGATTTTGAAAGAAGCAAAGTTTCTTGAAAGCACAAAGTCTTCCGCTGCTTCCCGGGACGGGTTGATACGACTTGAAACTCAAAGTCTTCACAACTTATCTTCCTATCAACCTTTTGAGATATGACTTCCGTTAACCAATAGTATAAAACTGAGCAACAAAATAAAGCACAAAGTCTTTATTTAGATGCACTTCTAAGCTAAAAACGAGAAAGATAATATAAGCACAAAGTCTTATATTATATCTCTTGTTATGAATTCACCTATCTCTAATTCAGTCCTTCAAATTTGCAACACAAAGACTGCAAGCAATTAGACTAAAGTCTTTCCACAACAACTCCACTATTTCTCAAGAAAAACTCAGAAAAATACTACTACTATTACATAAGAACACAGTAATAATATGCAATAAGATTCAACACAAAGTTTGAAATCTTGTATCCCTTCCTTCTATTGCTTGAAAATCATGTTTACATATACAAAGCACAAAATCTTTTTTGCTGTAAATTTCTATAGAGTTCTCTCTATTGCCAAAAAGATAAAGATTACAAAAGACCTCAAGTATTTATAGGAGAGAAGTCATGAGAAAAAGGTGGGAGGATCCCAACTAGCTTGAGAAATTCTCTCAACCACCAATTACTTGCAATTGACTTATTCCAAATTACAGTCCTAATTTATCTTGACTTGTAATTTGATTACATGTAATTACAATTTCTGGCTTTACATGTAATTTGTCCAAAATGAACAAAATTGAAAATAAAATAATACTTTAATTATTTCCATGACCATCCTTGAAACATTGAAATTTATGAATGGAACTATGCAGTTCATCAGGATTTGGCCCTTGAGTGTTCTTGGCAACAACAACTGTTTTGATGATGGTGTCAAAACATCTGATGATTGGCAATCAATGCTCTTCCAATGCAATCTGCATCTTATTAAGAAATGCATGATGATCTACAAATTTGTTGATGGACTGCACAGTGAAGGTTTCAACTTCTAATTCCTGATGAAACTTTGCTGTTAATGCTGAAAGTATAGCATCCTCAGGAAGTACCTCACCATCTTGATCTTCTAGCTTGCAAGACTCTTTTTCAAAGTTTGAAATGATATCATGTTCTGCTTCAACCACTATCTCTTGAGTAGCCTATATATTTTAAATGAGCTCTTTGAATACCAATGTTTTATTTAACATGAGTTCTTCAGTCTCAATATACATTTCTTTGTTTGGTATTATTGCATTGGCACATAAGATTTTCAAACGTTCTTCATTCAAAGCATACCAACTCTTCAAATCACTTTCCATAGATTCCAAACTTTGTTTGAAAGTGTCAGAAGCTTGGCGTAGTTTCAACTTTACTATCTTTATATTAACCATCACATCAAGAAGCTTTTTAACCACTTGAGTACTCTGATTTATCAATTGATCAACCCAAGAATCAATTGCCCTTGCTTTTTGTCCATCCTTTTCAACTTGTTTAATAAAATCTTTAGAAATAGAAGAAGATAATGAATCAATCATTTCTAAAGATTTGGTAACCGTTTGAATAACTAAAACAAGATGTGCATTTTCCTCTTTCATTTTTTCTTTCTTGGCCAAGAGTTCATCATAACTTTGTGCTAAGACTATTACTGAACTTTGAGCATCTTGCATCAAATTAGCATGAGTCTGTTTTCCCAACTCTATCCTGCTGAATTTGTAATCAAACACCTGCATCTTCTCTTTTGGTTTATCTGAAAGAGGTTCAACTACTTCTGCATATTTCATTTTATTGTTGTCCACAACCACTTGTGAAACCATTTGGCTTTCTTTGCAACCTTTGGCTTAGACTTCCCCAACTGCTGGAAATCAAACACATCAGGAGATATAGCCTGTTTCTTCCTCTTTAGAGTGATTGAACTCAACCATGGAGGAAGATCCAATGTATTCATATTTGAAACAACAATCGTGGTTTGTGTAGAAACACTCATTATGTGCCATAGTAGTCATCTTAGGTGAAGCCTCGGTTTGAATTGCAACAAGAGTTTTTTCGAATGGCATATTGTGATTATCATCAGCCATAAAACAGTCAAAACTTGTTGCTGGTGTATCTATCCCTGGAAGTACTATCTCTGATATCATAGGATACATTGGATTTGCATCAAGAACATTCTCCAAACTTTTATGCATATCATTCATAGAAGTGTTCAATGCTAATGTAATTGAAGTATGATGAGCCACTTCTGTAGGTGCAATAGAAGAAACAAACACTGTTGAGAAAGAATCAACATCACTATCAATTTGAGACATAGGAGACAATATAGATACTGGTGTAGCATCAATATGAGGAGACATCACACTTAGAATAGTAGGAGATTCAAAAACATCTCCCTCTTGCTGATCAATGATTTGTATCTGAGTCTCTCTAACCTCCTTTACCTTCAATGTTGTCTTCTCTAAAGGTTTCTCTACAGCTCGACTAACCTTCAATTTGATTCTAGTTCCTGAGGAAGAAGCACCTTCCTTAGATTTGTCTCTAACTTCTGATTTCAGTCCAACAGGTCCAGCTGAATCATCATCATCACTAGCTCGGATTTTTATGACTTTCACACCTATATTCTTAAGCCAAGAATTGGTATTTTCCAAAACTGATTGGAACCTATCAAAAATAGAACAAGATTCCTTATGAGACCACTGTATTGCTAGAATAGGGGTGTCAACAACCCTTTGTTCCTCATATTCTAGATCTAAGATCTGTCCGTCTTCAATCACCCCTTCTAGAACCAAGGTCAAATTAAGATCTACAATTTGCTAAATTGTGAGCTTGCAATAATCCATCCTACGAATGTCCGCTGTCCGAAGATCCACCCAAATATCTTCAAGGCGATGTACATGTGCGAAAGCTCTTTTTATCTTGTCTTTCATCCCTCTGTAGTCAAAATCCGTTCATGCCTTGAATCTTTTCAATTTGATCTCTTGAATTTCAATTTCCATTGCCTTTGCCTTTGAAGTAGTTGTCAAAGAGTATCTCCCAGTCTACAATGGGTTATGAGAAGAGATGCTTACTCCAGTTTTATGTTGTACAACTTGTCGTGCATGTACCACCATCAACTGCCTTGCAAGCTCCATCAAAATGATCTTATCTGTCGGATATCTTGGAAGCATGTAAGGCTGATCTTCATAACAACCAACTCTCATGTAAGTGAAAGTGTGAAACTGGAGAAAGAGACAACCATATTCATTCACCTTCTTCCAGGCAGCCTCAAATACTCTGTTGTTCTGTAAGGTTTTGTCAAATAGACACATGAAATAACCAAAGAATGCATCTTGGAGTCTCCTGTAATGAATTCTACTTGGTCTCAAAGGTAGCTGATCATAATACTCCCAAACTGGAACTAGTGATCTATCTCCTTTGGTGGAAAGGCCTAGAAACTGCCTCAATGAAGCTACTATGTAGACCAAATAGGAGTTCATGTAGAACATGAGCGTAGTGGGGACTTGTGCAAGTTGCTCACACAAACTATCATTGATTATCTCACCCTAGAAGATTGGGTGTTGCGCCTTCCTTATCACCACTATGAACTTGTACATCCACTTCTCAAAAACATTAGAGAATTTCAATCCCATTATCTTGCTCAAAAGTGTGATTATATCATTAATCTCTTCCTTGAATTCAGACCGGTATAGCTTGGGCCACTGAGACAAACAAGTTCGACGCTTTAGAAGTCATTTAGTGTTGATATGTTGCACACAATCTGCTTTCTTTTGTTCATAGTGATCAAAAGCACTTTTTATTGAAATGTCTAAATACATAGGCGCATCTGGTACTTTGAAAATTCTATTAATGGTTTTTGGATCAAGCCTAATGACTACGTTACCATCATTATCTCTGATAGTTTTGGATTCTCTATCAAAGTGAGTTGCACATGCAAGGATAAACTTTGGTTCTAGGGCAACAACATGAAAAGAGGAAACCAAATGGATATGACTTCTCAACAATAACTGCATATCATGTGAAGTTGATTTCTCAGCTCTCTTAAGAAACTCAGATGTGTCAACATGTCCAATCTCTGTATCTCTAATTTCTTCAATGTTTGAGACCACATGAGATGGAGAAATCTCATTTTGATATTTATCAAACTTGTGCTTCATCTTTTTATTTGGTGGAGAAGCTGGTTCCTCTGTCATTGAACAAGAATTTGCAAGGTTGCGATGAAAACTCTATAAAGTTAAAACATCATCAACATCAACATGTGTAGACATGGTGAAGATTCAAACTCAGAGTGGTGTTCTTGTTGTATGAGGGCAGAAAATGAAGATTATAACTCATTTTGGATCTTGGAAGACTAATTGCAAGTGAAAGGGACATGTTCCTTTCATGACAAATGGAAAAGTTAGATTGCATCTTTGAAAACTACAAGTCAAAACTTTCAACTTGCATTTGCATTCAAGCTCAAAAAGTCCGACGTTTAGGCACTTTTAAAGCATTTCGGGTTTTTGGAAGATGACTACAAATAAAGTGTATAATCGGGATTTTTGGAACATATTGCAAGTGAAAAAGTTCAAGGTAGGAAAAATGAAAGGTAATTGCAAGTTTATTTTTAAAACTTCTACTTGCACTTTTGACCAAAATACCCTACTTGCAATTGGATTATGAAAACCCGATTTTCAGCCAAGGGCATCATTTTTCCTTTTCTTTTTCTGCAGAAAATGGTAATGAGATTTGATGGAAAAAATGGAAATATGGATGAAATGAACGAAATGAAGATGAAAACGAATGTATGAAAGGTGAATGGAAAATGGAATGGAAAGAATGACGAATGAATGAAAGGCATTTTCAAAAACGCGTTATTCAATGAATGGCAAATAAAATGAAAAGCATTTTTGAATGGCGTTGAAATGAATGAAAGGAAACACGTTTTCTTTATCAAAGCACGTTTTGGCATGAATGAATGAAAAATAGCAAAAAATAAATGACATTTTTTTTTAGCTAATGAAAGGTATGTGAATGAAATGAGAGGCGTTGTCAATGAAAGGCGTTTTGAAATGGAAAGGAATGAGAAATGTGTTTGAAATGGAAAGGTAAAACGTCACTTTCAGTAAAACACGTTTTTTCGAAAATATGCAATCTTATTTTCCATACAATGGCACCACAATAACAAGAGATTCATAAAACAAAGACATTAAAATGAAGAGAAACAACCTAAATAAAAAGAAACATACCTGCAACAAGAGATTGCAAGCCAAAAAGAGGAAGAAAAACCCTAGGCAACTTGCACAAACTCAACCAAAGAAGATTACTTGATTTATTACAGCTAGGAGTCTTCTTATTGCAGCCAAACATTTATGAAACCACCATGAAAAGAGGAAGAGAAGCAAAACCAAACACAAACTGCCCTCTCCATCAATGGCATCGGGTTTTTGAGAACTCATAACAGTGACTTCTTTCAAAATCGGGCTTTTTTGAGCACTTTGCAAATCACTTTTAAGAGAAAACACTTAAATCGGGTCTTTAAAGACACCTTGCAAGTTTATTTTCATAAAAGACTCAAATCGAACTTTATGAAGCTCATTGCAAGTGATTTTGAGTTAAAATGCCTCAAATTAGGTTTTTTGAAGACAAAAACAAGTGAACTTTTTAAAATAAAGAGGAAATCGGACTTTTAAAAGCACTTTACAAGTTCACTTAAGTGAAATCGGACTTTTTAAAACATATTACAAGTAACTTTTTCTAAAAAGTAACTTGTAAAGTGAGCTAAAAGTTCCTAGACCTGTAAGTTACACAAAAAGTTCCTTCAAATGACTTTTAAAATGAAGATTTAAAAACATTATCACTTGCAATAAAGGTAAAAAGTTCCTATTACTCACTTAAAATAAGAAACCAAATCCCCTACTTGCAGTGATGCCCCAGAAACCCGAAATTGACCAAAAACATAAGAAAAATGACTCAGAAACTCATGAAAATGAAAAGGAGTGAATGAAAAAGGATGTCCAAGGGGACCATAGATCTAAAACCGAAATTTTCTAACCTCTGCACCTCATAAACATGCCTTAGTGGAGAAAATTTTCAATTTTATTCAAAATTTTAATAGGTTATCTCAATTTTTAACAAGTTAAAAATTTAGGGACAACATATATAATTTTTTTCCTTAAAAGGTCTCCTCCTTCATGGTATATCAACAATTTTATATATGATGCCATTTCTTTATGTGAGGAATTTGAAGAAATTTACATTTCCCATGCTTATAGGGAGGCTAATGTTGTTGTCGATTGGTTGGCTAATTATGGGGTGTCATCCGCTAGTTCGTGGAGGGAGGGTGACGTCCTTCCTACTGATTTGAGGAACCTCATTATTAATGAGATCCATTAATTTTTTATTATTACCCACCTCCTTGATCTTGGGGTTGCGTGGGTATTATGAAGCTTGTTGTTTGATGGGACTTTTCACACAGTGGGTGATCATTGGAAATTGTTGCCTCCTGTTGGTGAGTTGTCTCAGTACTCTATTTTTACCTCCTCTCAGACTACTTTCAAGTGCCTCACACACTTTCTGGGTGGTTTTTTGGCTTGTGCTTCGGCTGTGATCTGGTTGTGCTCTACTAGTAACTCAATGATGTGAGGGGATAGGTGTCACATAGAGCCTTTCTCTTGTGAAGAAATGAGAGCTAATCACCAGGTTTGGGAAACTATGCAGAATGGTGGTGTTACTCCTTGGAGCGTCTGAAGGGTTTTGAACCCTCAGTGTCTAATGAGTTTGTTGACGCTTAGCATGGTCGTGTGGTTAGTATGTTTGGTAGAGATACTACCATTAATGAAAATTTTATTGTTGAGGTTACGAGCTTGTCCATGGCTGGGAGAAAATTCTACGGGGACAAGAACATTTCTCAAAATGCAAGGCAAAATTTTCTTCGCGACAGGGAAAGGTCTAGGATGGTCCATTTAGATTATGGAGGTTATGACAGAATGCAAATTAAACCTATTTGGCGGGAGGTAGTGGTGGATGTGATGTGCTACTTTACGCTTGATGGTAGATTCATGATGCTTTATGGACATCACTTTGTCCTTCTGAACCACTTTCGCCATGGTAAGTTGGTTTTGTTTCCGTTCTATCTGTTGAGTTCCTTAGAAGAGGGTATTTAGAATTTCAGAAGAAGCCCCAGGAATCCCTACTTGCATGAAGGTTTAATGCTTCTCATTGTGGATTTTTTGAAAGCTAATTGCATTGTTAGAACCCATGTTTCCAAAAAGAAGGCGAAAGGTAGTGGGAATTGTAGGATTTAAGAGATTCAGGATTCTGAAGGTTTGGAGTTTGAAGTTGATTCTGAAGGGTGGTTGGATGGCTATGATACTAACCTGGACTACACCCCTTCGATGGTTGATGTGAAGCCATCTTCTTCCAGAGCTCCACGTGCTAAGCGTAAGTTGAAGGGTTTTGAGGGTGGTTCTACTGGTAAGAAGCTGAAGGCCCGTGCCAAGGTGGAGGATGTTAATCAGAAGAAGGTGGTAGGAAATATTCAAGGGGAGAACTCGGGTATTGGTGGGTCCCCTGTGGACGACAAGCAGAATTCAGTGGTTAATTTGGATGTTTTTGTTGGGGAACCTGTTTCTAAAGGGAAGGATAAAATGGTTTCTAAGGATGTGTGACACCCATTTATTTGTTATTTATTTTGGGCTAACCCTCCATGATATTCACACCCATTTACTTGAAATATATTTCATATCTGGCTGACCTTGTTCATGAAGAGGTGCGACCTCTCCTCCACATTGTATATATATGAGATCATCTCATTCCATCACATTATCAAGTCAAGTTCATCTTCAAGCAAGTGTGAATGCAAATATCTACAACAGAGTTCATTATTGCAGATTGAGATCATCATTCAAGGAGATCAAATCTATCACTTAAGAGTGTGATTGTTTGCATCAAGAGTGGTGCTAATAATTTCAGCCTTGTGTTGGCCTATTATAAAAGTGAATTGAAATTCATTTGTAAATAATATAAGTGATATTATTTGTTGGGTTTTTCTCCCTCAAGGAGGGTTTTCCCAGGGTATCTTCTTGTGTTCAAGTGTTCATTTTTCTTTGTTTCTGCTTATTTTTATATCTGATCTTAAAAAATCAACATGGTATTAGAGCGGGTTCAAGACTTCAGATTAGATTTGTTTAAGTCAAAATTGGAAATAATGGAAATAAGCAAGGAAGTCGAAGGTATTTAGTCAGGATGATGTGATTATATATTGATCGACTTCAGGGTGTTGTCGCCACTGCAAGGGTGGAGGCCAAGACTAGAAATCGTCTACCCGTTAGAGACCTGGAGTGATTCTCTTGATCGAAGATCAGAGAGAATGTCGGTAGTGAATTTCTTAAGAGGGAGTGTGGAATTTGCAGTCCACTATTCCATCATAATAATATAGTCATGAGGCTCTTAATTAGACGCATATGCTCATCTCTAGAATCTAGATCCTTTGTTAATCAGGTAGTTCTAAGTCACTCAGAAGCCAATTTGATTGGTCTCAGCCTTCAACGTAAGTAAGTCACTCAACTTGCACACTGGGGAGACTTCTGTCACATCCTTAGAGCCTATATCTATTTGACATTGCACCATAACCTGCGGGCATCGCTGTTGGACGTCATAAGCGTCAGAACCTCTCAGATTGCCATTGATCACAACAAGATCTATCACATGCGTCCTTGAACTTGATATCATCATTCCACGCGAAGGTGTCTCTGTCCAGATATAGTTTTACATTATCACAAACCTGACATCACAAGAATTTACAAAATTGAGTTGGGAACCAGGAGTGCGTATCTAAGTTTGTAAAATCCCATCAGAAGATCAAGATCCCGAAAGGCAATATAGAAGCTTTTTTTTAAAGCATTTTATTTGGCATCAGGTCTATATAGTGAAGAATTTTTTTTTTTTTGTGAAGACCAATATCACTTAGAGTATCAGGCAGGCAGGAATAGGAATAATTATTACCAAGTTTATGAGTTTAAAAAGGAGGGTATCTATTTAAGATGTTTTTCTAAGTGTTAGCATTTCTTATGGAGGACGTGGTGTCTATCAATTATTCTTTAATCGATATCATCTATTTGGGTGTGTGTGTGTTGCATAATGTGAAGTTGTTTGGAACAATTCTTTATACTTCAATTTTTTTTAAAAGAGTCGAGTTGTGACCAATTTCCAGTGCGTAAGGAGTAAGGTTGAGTCATCGCTATTCTTGACTAATCCAAGAGTGGCATGAAGCTTTGCAAGTGTTGTAATTTTGGATACTCTTCTACAGATGATATTTGTCTTCTAGCAATATTGTTCAAGAAGGAACTATTCTTAAGAAGTTTTTGAAGGCTGTACTAAGCAGAGTCAGCATTCAGGAGCAGAATTAATGCTACATATGAGCAGATCTGAAGAGGGTTTAAGTGCAACACTTAAAGAGATTCTGATTTCAACAAGATAAATATTCTTTTGTTTATGTTTTTTTTAATTTGGGGCAAAATTCAGTCTGTTGAGTTGTGCAGATCTGACATCGTTTATTTGAATCATGTGTGTTTAGTAAAGATCGTGGTTTCTCTTGAATAGTGATCACTGGGACAAGATCCTTTGGAGATACCATTATTCCTTGCAAATTGTGAAGATCTCTAAGTGTGACGCTAAGATGAAAAGAGAACTGCAATTTTGTTGTGATTGGATGGTCACATCAATACCATAATCTATGTGCATGGACTATGATGGTGCCTTGAGAGGCCCGGTTCTATGTTGTATATGTTGGCTGCATAATATGTCCGAGAAATCTAAGTTAAGTAGATTGTCTTTTGTTGTGTCGAGATTAGCACTTTCGAGAGGAAAAGATGGAAGAAAGATATATCAGAATCAATAAAGATAAGTCATTTTATCCCTTTAATTTGATTTTTTGATATTCGCTACATACTTCTCTTGTAGTTTGATTTTTATATAAACTATTATTAATCCTTTAAAAAGAAGGTTGGATCGAGAAGCAATTGAATGATGAATTAATTATCTGAGAATTCAAGGGAGAAAGAGCTTGAGGCATCCTGTGAGGAAGCAACGCAGGCTGAAAACTAGAGACTCAGCTTGTTGCCATAAAGTTGAGTTGGTGACACACAACTATAGTCATCTCTCGAGGGCACAAGACTAGGTCTGCCTTGGATGGAGAGTTTGCATCAACAAGAAGATTGAGAAAGATGAAGACACAAACAAGAAGAACCACTACAAGATTGTCATTGTGATCAGTTACTTCGAAAAAGGAGGAAATGACATTCAAAGGGAGTCAAACTCTAAGGATTCAAGGATCAAGTTGTGAGCATGTCCTAGAATAGGATTAAGATTCTGAGATCAGTCAATGAAGGAGAGTTCACTTCCAGAAGACTTCTTTGCAAATATTTGAGGCAGGGATCAAGAGGGAGTTCTGTGTCTCACTAGGTTGCAGTGTTACAAGGCCTGGCACTAAGTTCTTGGAAGACCTATTCAGCTGCTGAGATCATAATTGCATAAGACATTCAATCTGGATTTGACATTGGTAGCTCTGCAAACATATTCTAGATAGGGTGATCCAAGATGAGGTCAAGAAGGACAATCCTGAACTCTTGCAAGTCATTAGTGCCAGATGTGTGTGCTAGAAATCATTTCTCTAAGGCAAGTGTTGCAGGCAATCTTGGACGAGGAGGTCAAAAGGTTGATGCAAGTTCTTGGAACTTCAAGGGAAAGTACACCCTAGACATCTGGAAGATATTTGGTATGATGGATTGAAAATCCATGTCTACTTCGATGGAGACCAATTTGCAGAAGTTAAAAGAGGCTGCAACTAGTTCAGATCTGGTGGATTCTACTATGTACAGGCAGTTGATTGGATCGTTGATGTATCTATTCAATACTAGACTAGATATTTGCTATGCAGTGAGTGCACTTAGTTAGTTCATGTGTGAACCTAGGCATATACATCTAGTTGCAGCAAAGCATATCCTAAGATACTTGTGGGGCACAGTTGGATATGGCTTGAGATACTCTTCCAATGTGGACCTAAAGCTGCAAGGATATTTTGTTTCTGATTGGGCAAGGAGTGTGGCTGATCTGAAGAACACCTTTGGATGTTGCCTTAGTTTTGGGTCTGCGATGAATTCCTGGTGTAGCAGGAAGCAGTCTTCAGTGGCACTAAGCACCGCAGAGGCCGAGTATATTGTAGCTTGTGTGGTAGCTCGAGAAGCAGTGTGGCTTCGAAAGCTCTTTATAGAACTGTTTGGACAGTCATTAGAGATATAATGGTATTGAGGAAATCCATCCAGTTGAGATACATTTGCACTGATGAGTAGACGACAAACATTCTCACCAAGCCTCTCTCCAGAGAAAAGTTTGTGCACTTTCGAGACAAGCTTGGAGTTGTGGATAATGAAGCCCTAGCTGAGCGGGAGACTCAGCATCAGTAATTTGCTTTAATGCATTTTCCTTTGAGATGGAGGAATTTAAGGTGTAAGCCCTTGTTAATGCATTTTCCTCTAAGATGGAGGAATTTGAGGTGTGAGCCCTTGTTAATGTATTTTCCTCTGAGATGGAGGAATTTGAGGTGTAAGCCCTTGTTAATGCATCTTTCTTTGTGATGGAGAAACTTGAGGTGAAAGACCTTGTTTCCACCCTTTGAGAGTAGCCATGGTGGATGTCATGTTGAGTGACTCCATGAAAACATCACGGGAGAGTCTGTGATGATTTTATTGTACTTGTGTTTATTCACCCTCTGGGAGTAGCCATGGTGAATGTCATGATGAGATGACGACATCACGTTGAGTGATTTTGTGATGGGCCATATGCTTTTCCATACATGGGAGTAGCCATGATGGTAGATATCACATTGAGTGACTCTGTGATTTGTTCCTTTCCACATATGGGTGTAGCCATTGTGGGTGTCATGTTGGGAGATTCCATGACTGTGTTTATCAGAAGTATTTCTCCCTAGCTAAGAGGGAGTGTTGATGTTGTAGCTTCGGGCTACATACTTCCGCCTTGCATTGTGTTCAATAAATTTCATATATCCTAACGACTATTTATTTATTGCAATTATTTAAGTGAAGAGGTGCTTCACTTGGGAAATTATTATTATTTCTTTTGGGCCGACCCTCCATGATATTCACACCCATTTACTTGAAATATATTTCATATCTAGCCGACCTTGTTCATGAAGATGTGTGACCTCTCCTCCACATTGTATATATATGAGATCATCTCATTCCATCACATTATCAAGTCAAGTTCATCTTCAAGCAAGTACAAATGCAAATATCTACAGCAGAGTTCATTATTGCAGATTGAGATGATCGTTCAAGGAGATTGAATCTATCATTCAAGAGTGTGATTCTTTGCATCAAGAGTGGTGCTAATAATTTCATCCTTGTGTTGGCCTATTGTAAAAGTGAATTGAAATTCATTTGTAAATAATATAAGTGGTATTATTTGCTCGGTTTTTCTCCCTCAAGGAGGGTTTTCCCAGGGTATCTTATTGTGTTATTGTGTTCATGTTTATGTGTTTCTGCTTATTTTTATATCTGATCTTAAAAAATCAACATTATTGAGAATGTGAAAAATGTTGAAGATCTTCTCAAAGGTTGATTTAGGAAGATTTCACTTAGTGAGTGCCCTACTACTAAAAGCTAGTGGCTAGCCCTTTTGCACTAAAACAACTTTGATGTCACTACATAAAGTATCACTTTCAATGGTAAAGGGTTTGGAAAAGTTTAGTGCAAGTACTAATATAGCACACAAACATGCTTGAGAAAATTAAAAGCCTTGTCTTGTACCATATAAATGCATGTTTCTTTAGTATGGTGGTTAATGGAGGGACAACTTGACCATAGCCCTCGATTTTTTTTTTTATAATAGCTAGTAATACACAAGAATCCTTGAAGACTTTGAGGGTTTTGGGTTTTGGCCAATTTATCATGCCTTTGATTTTTCTACCATCAACTATAATTCTTTTGTTAGAGACAATTTGATCTACATATTTGACCTTTGTTTGGCCAAAATAAAACTCAAATGATATGCATACAACTAGTTTTTAGATAGAAGTTGCATGGATTGATCAAGTGAAGGAAATGCCCTTTTTAAGTTTTGCAATAGGCAATAATGTTATCAAAGAATACCAAAATGAATATCTTAAAAAAGAGCCCAAAAATATTGTTGATCAAGCTTTGGGATGTAGATGGAGCATTAGTAAGATTAAATGGCATGACCAAATATTCATAATGGCCTTCATGAATACATAAGGTTATCTTGGGAACATCTTCTTCACATAAGTGGATTTGGTGATTGCCAAATTGTAGATCTATTTTGGTAATGAAGTGTGGCCCATGCAACTCATCAATTGCAAGAGTTGGGAACTTATCCTTGTTTGGGACTTTGTTTAATTCAAAAAATTCTACACATAAGTGCCAAGAATCATCCTTTCTTCAAATCAAAAGGACAAATGAGTATGGGCTAACACTAAGTCAAATGACATTGACTTGTAGTAATTCATGCATGATTTGTTCAATCTCAATCTTCTATATAAAAGGGTATTGTTACAACCGAATATTAGGCACTGGTGTATTGCCATAAAGCAATTGAATGACATAACATGTGAACATTGAAGGTGTAATCTGTGATGTTTTACAGATAATAAGGCATGCTTAGCAAGGATTGCATTAATTTTGATGATTGAGTTGAGGCCTTGGATTTTGAGATGCATGGAGTAAGGTTGGTTATGATGCACTTGTGTGAAACTTTTATGTAAATAGTATTTTGTACCTATGTTCATGTTCATTTAACAAGTTATCATATCAATGTAGGACTAATATCATGACAACATCTATGATTTTCTATCTTTCTAAATGATGTAATCCCATGCAAAGGAAGGAAACTTATCTTGAGTGATGAAGGATGGGGTGAAGCTCTTTGTTGATGTCAACTAGATTTGGATGGAAGTAACAAATAGAGAGCACACCAAACTTGCATTGAACAAGGTCTTAATGGAAAATGTAAACTAAATGAGTGCTTACAAAGGAAATGAGTTGTCTCAATTGACATAGGTAGCTCAAGAGTATGCCTACAAGGACAAATACCAAGTCAAGTGCCAAAGATAGTTGAAAAGAGTTTCTAATTAAGGTGATGGCATGTCTTGATTGATTGAAGAAACAAAAAGGTTTTATCAATTTCATAATACATTAAGTGACCTAAATGAAGATATGGCACACTTGGGGGTGATTGCAATGTTTTAGGTGGCACAAACACTTGCCAAGGTAGCCTAAGAATAGTTTTCAAAAGTTTAATTGACAATAGTGATAAATTGGTATTCTTGGACATCATTCATTTGACAAGAATGGTGGAATTAGTGCCTAGGTCAAAAGGGAGTCATTTTGAGTGGCAAGCATGGTAAGAAGAATGCTTGGATGTTTGAAGACCAACTTAAGTGAATATTGTTCAAAATAGATGCATATGAAGACTTCAAGTGGGTTACATGTTAGTAATGCACACTTAGGTAATGTTAGTAATTTAAGTTACTAAGGTGTTTCTTATGCATGATTGGAGCTACTATGAGTGACACATGTGACTAAATAGCATACCATCATGAGGAATACATGGGTTTAAGTGGATTTAGTGACAAAAGGTGTTCTTGGATATGTTTTGCTCAACATTTGAGTGTTAATCATGTCTAAAAGAGATAGGCCTAGAGGGGAATGGTAAGTTTGATTGTCAAGAATGATGTTTTAAATGGCAAGTATGATTTTCCTATATGTTAAAGACAACCTTTCAAGTGACAAAAGTAACATAAATAAGAACTTGGTTGTTAGTTGATGGTAGAGATACATAAAGGGCATGTCTAATAGTTATAGGCAATTTTTTAGTTACAAGCAAGATGAAGGTGTGTTCTTTGGACCCTTTTCTATCAAGTTGAAGTGACAAACACATGAAGAAGGTGTCTAGAGTAGTTAGGATAGAGTTTTGGGTGAATAAACATTGAAAAGGTTTACGTATGTTCTAACAATTGTTTTATAGGAAAGAGCATGATTTAGGTTTCCAACCTCCTCTTGCAATTTTCAAAACAATGGTTAGAGTTACCATTAGCAAAAAATTTAGCAAGGAGAAAGGCAATTCAAACTCTTCATCGTATTCCTATTTCAACTACACACACATATCAATGGTTTAGGAAAGAAAAGATGGATATATAGGTTTTTATTATTTGCTTGGGTTTCTAAAGAATTGTTGTCCCAAGGTTTGTTGTTTCAAACCTTTTCTTTAACCTCCTAGAGCTTCATATACATGAGCAATTTTGAAAGTAAGATCCTAGGGTTTCATCTTTATTTTCAAACTTGGTTTTTGTCATTCAACGGATATGTATCAACACATTTTTGTGGATGATTGTATTAAACAAACATGAGACATGGGTCTTGTTAAATCTTTATTCAAGGGGTGCATCTACTATTTTCAACCTTGTCAAAACCCTAGGAAGTATTTCTTAGCTAGTGAATGCATTATTAGTTGGGGTTTTAGCATTTTGTAGATGATTTGATATGTTTAAGAGCGAGAAGCTACTTCAAAATTATATTGGAGAGTAATGTGTCAAATTGCTATTTTTGGACATGACTATTTATAAGAGTGGTTGTTTCTAGACGTTCTATTTCTAGACAAAGGATGAGGGCCTAATTTTAGATTATTTATTCCTTGTTTAGGATTAATTTTTACTTTAAAGTTATTTATCTCCTTTTTTCAAGAGTGTTAAGTGTTCATTCTTTAAAAAATATATTTTTGAGATAAAATAAATATTATCCTAAATTCTAAAATATGGGTATTTTGTAACCTATAAATAATTGCTTTAAAAACAAGAATTGAAGACTAGTAGTTGACGTTAACACACCTATGTTACTAAAATATTTTTACATATGTTCTTATGTTTGTGTCTCAATTATTAAATCAAGATTAATTAATAGTCTTAAGCTTTGTATTAATGTGGTTTGTTCATCAAGTGGCAACCTTGCATGCAACTTAGAAATTTATTTTGCGGAAATAAATATCATCTTTTGTTGAAGTTATCCTTTTTAGGTATTGTGTGTCATATTGCTCGTTTCTATTTTATGTAGTAGGAAGGTGTTGTTTGTGCATTGGATTTATTGCGTTCATTCAAAATTTATAAAATATTTCGCGTGAGACACAAATTGTTTCTAGTCTTATGCTCATACATGAGGCAAAAAGGAGAGGTATATAGTTATTTTTTTATGTAAAGTCTCTTGAAGAAGTATTGTATAATGTGAATAGATATATATTTTGTCTATAGCATAGTGTCTATGGTAGTTTAGATTTTAGGGAGCTTCCCCTTATACTCGGAGGAGAAGTTTCACCTCATAATGTTCTGGTTTGAGTTCTCTCAAAGGAAACAAATTAAAATGCTAATAGTTTTTTGCACCCACCATGGAGCTTAAGATACAAGAAGTCAATCTTGTAGTGGGAAAGTTAGTCTCATTGCCTCCTAATAGGCCAAAATTGAGGTAGATAATAAGATATATTTAATGTTTAAAAAGAAAAATTCAATTCAATTCTTGTGTCAATTTGGGGTTGCAAACTTGCAAAATGCATTGTGGTTATATGTGTAAGGTCTATAGGCAGTGAACTTGTTGGAGTAATTAGGACATCACTTGATAATTAATTATTAGGTCCCTTACTATTTTAATTACTTAAGCTAAACTTAGGAGTGTTTTTTATTATTAAATTGGGTTATTTATAGGTTAAGTTGTCTCATTGCATGAGATGATGACACATGTCTCAATCTAATCAAGCCTTCATCTAGGGTTTGATTTTCTCCTTTTCTAAAGATTTATCATTCATTGTAACCAATTATCTGGTTATTCATTATTCAATATAGAAGGCATATTAGATGCTTTTGTGGATCAATTCTTTCTCTCTCAGTTGCATAGCAAATTAGTTGCTTTGATCTTTCATCTGTGATAGACATTTTGTTGTAGATGATTTTTGGGAGCTATGGGGTTCGCTCTCAACTCCAACATGGTATTAGAACACCAGATTTGTGACTTACTATCCAAATTTTGAGAGATGCAGATTTGAGGGAAAAATCAGCTCATCCTAGGGAAAACCAAACATCACTGTTGAGTCCAGAATGACCAAAAACATAAGGATCGACTATCCAAACGTCTAGATTGGAAAGTTGTTAAAAAAAATAAAAATTAAGGGCATGCAGAATTAGGCACAAATTTCCCATATCTGCCATTAATTCCTTAATCAGGTGTAGGTCAGCGATTCCTATTTTTTGGTTTTTTCTTATTTTTTTCTAGAAATAAAAAATAATCTTTGGTTTTTATTCGATTTTTTCAAAAAAATATTTAAAATAATAATTTGTTAAAAAAATCATTTTTCTTTTCAAAAAATCAGATAAAGTAAAAAAAAGTGAAAATAAATATTTTTTTAAAAGGCAAGTACGATCGACAAGGCGGGCCCCACCAATCACCCCTTTGCCACAACCAACGGCCTATAGTCATTGCTTGGCGACCATTACAGTATCAACTAGTCAGCCAAAACAAAGCTCGGATAACCAAAAGGAAAACCCGATGACATAAAACATGACAACTAAAAAAGATTCTTGCGAATCTCCATCAATCATCACAGATTCTAAGTTAATGGATATTCCAAGAATCTTCAACACCCAATAGGCATATTCTGGAAAGAATCAACACTATTTGGCAAACACACTTTTTCTAGCAAGCATAATATCTTGAGAATTTTTTTTCTGTGTGTGACGTCAGTTGTACAACTATGTCTCAAGCCCCTCCTAGCCCCCATTTTCCTTAAAGGATCTGTTTTTTTATTTTTATCAAATCTTATGCATAGGGTGTCAAAATCAGGCAAATGAGATATCATCAGAAAGCTAGTTCCAAGCACTTTCCAGCGGTGTAGGTCTCATAATCGGTTTCTTTTGTTTATTTATTTTATATTCTCAATTAAAGTTAGATCTTCATTTTTCACTTCTAAGCTCATAACCTTTTGCTTGTATCTCTAATTTTTGTAATTCCAGCAACGTTGCAATTCATGCATTTTTCCAAAATATGCCCCAAGTACTTTTTTTTTTGAGATTTAACATTTCTATCAATTACTTGGACTTCTTGGCATTTGGAAAGGATCTATTTGTGTGAGATGAATTCATTTGACCTGTTTTGCATGCACTAAGGTTATTAGTCTTTGATTTTATCATTTTTATGTTCATCCTTCTGTGGTCATCTTAGAAAAGGATAACTATGATTCCTGGCAACACAACATCCTAACACATCTCACGTGGCTTGATATTTTTCCTTATCTATATGGACTCATACTTACACTAGACACATCAGGGAGGTATTTAGCATGGGCTATTATCAATGATCATGTTGTAGGCATGATTTGTTCTAGTGTTGATCATGACACTATGTGTGTTGTATCTGACATTGATTGTTCCCACACACTTTAGACTTGAATTTGGGAGATCCATAGAGACCCTCATATATCTCCATAACCAAAGAATCTTTTTGCAAATTGTCTCATTCCTCTTGCAGATGCATATTCTATACCCTTTGATGGAAATACTTTAGAGGAGCTTGAGTATACGACAAGTCTTACATATTTCGATGGTTTACAGACTTGTCTTCATGTTCCCACTCTTCATATTGAGACTTCATCACCATCTTTTGTTGTTCTTGATCAGATTGGCATCACCACATCCTTGGCCCCTATTGGTATTCATCATCTTTCAGTCATAACTACTTGGGATTCGTATCTTGTAGACATAGCATCCTTGTTTGTGGAGTCCTATATTGCAAATTTGGAGGATTACTTTGAGGAAATTCATTCCTTCTTTGTTGATAGCCACATAATCATTGTTGGCCCATCATCTTCATCATCTTTGTAGCTCATTCTACATCAGTCGTCGTAGGATTATGGATTGACATCCTCATTCAAACATGTGGACACTTGAGCACTTTTCAGATACACACATCATTTGGATTTGGATTCCTGATTCTTCCATCTTGTTGGATTAGCTTCTCCAATCACTAGTGGATATTTTTCTTCCTAAGGGGAGAAATGTTGTTTGCAGGCAGTGGATCGTGTTTTGTTTTTAGGCGTTCATCATTGGCACAAGAGCTCTTTTTTATGGGGGGATTCATATCCTCATTTTCTCTCTCCTACTGGGGGGACATCTACTGTACTTATGTGACAAAAGCAGTCCTTGGGGTGTCACATTGATTCCTTGTATCTTTCTTTCACTAGTGCAATCATTTGTTTTCTCTCTTTTGGAGAGGATTTTTTTCCCATGTCGTTTCCTCTTTTTCTTTGGTTATGAGAGATTCATTTGTTTGTACATGAGTACCACATCAAGACTTGTATCAGGGACCCATCCATGCATCCATCATTGCATCATTTATTAGTTGTTTAGTTTCTCCCTAAATTGATCTTAAGGGGGGGGTTTTGGAGTAATTAGGACATCACTTGGTAAGTAATTAATAATTAATTAATTATGAGGTCCCTTATTACTTTAATTATTTAGGAGTGTTTTATTATTATTAGATTAGGCTATTCATAAGTTAAGTTGTCTCATTGCATGAGATGATGACACATGTCTCAATCTTATCAAACCCTCATCTAGGGTTTGCTTTTTCCTTTTATAATGATTGATTATTCATTGTAATCAATTATCCAAATATTCATTATTCAATATGGAAGGCATACCAAATTCTTTTGTGGATCAATTATTTCTCTCTTGGTTGCATAACAAATCAGTTGCTTTGAACTCTCGTTTGTGATAGTCGTTTTGGTTGCAGGTGATTTCTTGGAGCTATGGGGTTCAACTATCAACTCCAACAGAGATGAGTATGAATGAAATGAAATTATTCTAAAATAATAATAATAAAATCATTTAAAATTGTTATAGAATACGACATGAACTATTTAGGCCACTACATGAGTTGTGAGTAGGTTACAAGATTTTAATCTATTAAAAAATCTATATGCAAGTGACCAACATGATAACTATGATAAAAATAGATATTTGTAAACAAACATGACTATATAATTATATTATATCGTTCTTCAAAATATATTGCAATGCCTTATTTCCTATTGTGCTATTACATTTATCTTTTCCTACACCATCATTTTTGGAGGCTTTTTGAACAACAAACTATAAACAATTTTCTAAAAATAAGTGAGTTTGTTTGGCCTACGACCTATAAATAAATCAACTTAAAACATACAAGTTTTTGTGGCCTTTTTCCTAAAAATGCAATATAAATAGTTTGTTGTTTTTGCTTGTGGTTGTAGCATCATAAATTGTCACCCTTGACAATTTCACATTATGTTTTGCTCCCCTTTAAAGTATTGGACCTAACTAAGCATTCAACTTCCTAAATTATGCATTCCACAACTTATTTTAAATATTTTATGATAATTTGCAAGCATAAAACAAACTCTCATTTAATACTTTGTCCCCGACTTTTAAACTTTCCGAAAATAGGAGTGGGACATTGGCACCAAGGGAACCTATGTACCCCTATTTTGGCTCCAAATTTAAATATGTTGGTTGTGGCACTTTATTATTTGAAATTCAAATACTTTAAGTCGATTGTCGGGATTTGATTTTTAGAAAATTGAATAAATGCCTATAAATACCTAGTTATTGCATAATTTCAAATCTAACACTCATTAACACTCATGATCTAACAATTCAATTGAACAATTATTGTCAAGAGCATTATTGAGCATTCAAGAGCAGCATTTTCAAAGCACTATTACAACAATTCAAGATCCAACATCATGTCCAAGTTTATGTGTGTTCATGTTACTTTGTGAAGGCTAACATTGTTGTAGGTCTCCAAGCATTCAAGCATTCAAGCATTTACACAAATCTATCAAGCAAGATCCAAGATCCTTGGAGTTAAGTGTGTGGCTTTAGTCCTTCAAGGAAGCCATTGAAGAGTGGTGAGTTGTAAAAATTAGTGGTTCATTCATCATTTCCTGTATTGGTTTATCATTGACATTGCCATTGTGGAAGTGGAAACACTAACACGGGGTTTGAATGAGGCAAGCTCCTAAAATGGCACAACATTTTCCCTCTTTGTGAATGTGTAGGTTACAAGTTGAAGAGGATCAAAGGAATTTTGAAGACACTTTGTTCATTGTTACATTTGAAACCCTAGTCTTTGACAACTCATGGAAACTCCATTACAAAAATATTTAGAAGCAATCCGGATAGTTTGCAAGCAAGAAACAGAAGTACAAATCAGACATCAAAGGACTGCGAAAACAAATCCGAAAAAGCTCTAGATGGACAGTGGTGCCCCCAGCACCAACCTCCTGACAATTTCTATTGAAATTAATATCACAAGTGCACATTGTCCTCCCCTTTCTATTTTTGGTGTCTAATTTCCTTTGTGATATTCCAAATTTGTTGTTTATGCATAAAAGTGATAATTTGCATCATTAGGACAATTAGATCATTGCATAACCCCCTACACATACATATGCATACACATATGTGGAACATTTTGGGAAAGGTGTCAAATCCACAAAGGGTTCCCTTTCCCTTTCGTTTTAGTCGCTATAAGACTTTATAATTGGCTATAATAAAAGATTTATTATGCATGAAATTATAGCTTAAGAAAATTAATTAGCAACTATAACTAAATTCATTGATAAGTGTGCCCACTTTGCATCCACAGGCTATATGAAGTCCTTATCTCCACTTTCTTTGACATTTTGCATGATTTATTTTCTCAGGCTAAAATGACAACATTCATTAGTAAATACAATCTAATAATTCATTTTCATATTTTACCTCAAACTAAATTAAATCACTTATTTTTATTTAATCATATGCAATAAAAGGGGGGGTGGGGGAGAGGGGTTGGGGGGGCTAGCTTGATTGGCTAAAGTATCATGTTGCGGACAAGAGGTCATGAGGTCTAGTCTCCCCCCAAACTTGTGGTATTGGAGGGCGTGTCGTGCCAGCGCCACTGGTCACATGAAAAAAGTTTATCAAGCACACTGCAGTTTATAGGGGGATGCATACCTGACCGATTCCTGTAGTCTAAAAAAAAATCATATGCAACAAAAATATTAAAAAGGTCAAGATATGGTATGAAAATGAGGCATAAAGGTGATCCCTATGGTATAGGGAAAATATTAAAATATGGTATAAAATGGGACATAAATGAACACCATCACCTCCATTGAAGCTATTCACTCTAATGGATAAGGTTTATACTAGATCACAAAGAATAATGTATCTTTTTTGGTTCCTTTCAAACACTCCATCAAGCAACTTCAAGCATGCATAAATCTACAACTATTTTCAAACTTATTATGACATTATACGTGTTGGATAAAGAGCCTTTGCAAATTTTGAGTGGAAATGCTAGTAATGACAACAATGGTCTACCTCTACTTTTGCTGCTATGGGGAGTTAGCATTGGTCATTTGACTTTTTGAAATTGCCTTGATTTTCTATTTAGTTTGAAAAAAAGTTTAACCAACTCCATGACGGCAATTGTTAGGAATAGGGTGTTGTACACCTTGCACGAGAATGAGTTATTTTAATTATGTAAAAAATATATTTATTTGTAGTTAATCTTAGGTGGTTTTTTAGCTATATTAAATATTTATTTGAGTCCACTTGTAAATTTGTATGTAACTGTGGTTAGATATTTTATATGTGGGTTGCACATGGGTAAAATTTAATATTGGGAAATTTAGTACCAAAAAGTAAATGTGGGGTCAATAGTTTTGTGTGAGCTTGATTCTATATAAGCACATGTTTAGTGGTTGAGGTTGGTTGGTTAGAGTGTTGGGATTGGCTATCATTGTATTGAACTATATTTTGAAGAGTGCATATGTGAAGCATGGTGTGGGATGTGTGGATATATGTTTGGACACATGGAGGATGCATTGGAGGAGCTTGATGATTTAGAATTATTCATGAAGACTTTGTAAATGTATAGTAATTTTTTCATTGTTAAATAATACATTGAGTTTGGAGGTTTGGTTTTTCCCTCTTGAGGGTTTTTCTAGGGTATATCTTGTGTTATCTTTTGGTGTGTCTTTAATCTTTGTATTATGGTTATTCATTAAGCTTGTATTCAGTCTTTTCTCTCATGGGGTTTTGTAGGAAATGGTTTGATCAAACTTGTGTTATTTTACTAAGAACAAGTGAGCACATATCAACCTTTATCACAACATACAACTTTTTAGGAGTGACATATAAAGATGTTGAAGTCGATCTTTTTGTTGAGATATTAGTTGGAGGCACAACATAAATGTTATGCCATCTTGCCACAAGTTTGAACACAAGTTGGGATATCATGCATGAAAATTTCTCTTCACACTTCAAACCTACCGAGGATGGTTAGATCATATTTTCCCAATTGTCTAACAAAAAGAAGGAATGCAATGAGCCTTTGAGAGTATTTGTTGCACAATTTAATCATTTTTTCAATAGAATTAATGCTACTTTGAATCCATCTCCTCAAATCATTCTAAGTTTGTTTGTTAATGGACAATTGCCATCAAATATCACATTCATGATCAAATCCAATTAGATTGATGAAAGAGAAGAGGCTCAAGAGAAAGCAATTGTGTTAGAAGATGACATGATTTCTAGTGGGAAATTCAACAAAGAAAAAAATATCCTTCGAACATGAATTATAGACTTAGACTACCTCCCCTACCTATAAGACTTGCTTTAGAGGCACCTTGAGATAACATGGATAATTTGTGTTTTTCCATGAGATAGAGATCACAATGCTAAATATTGACCAAATATGCATTACAAGTGGCAACTCATGAAATTTTCTAGGTCAAATCATCTAAGGTTTTTATGTAACCTTCAACATCTTGTTAATAAGCCTGATGGGAAATATGTGATTGGATATTCTTAGCATGAATCTCTTTTTCCTAAAGTAACCGAATAATGTGTATAGCCAAGTGTTCAATGACTATGCATGTTTATGTAAAAAAACTAAGAAAGAGCATGGAGTGGAAAAGAGGAAAGCATATAAAGAGAAACAATGCAAGGATCCACCAAGAGTGTTTCTTTGCTCCTATATTAGATAATTGTGGAGATGAGTTGGATGATAATTATGGAGATGAGTTGGATTTCTATCTAATTGAAAATATTTGCTCACTTTCTATAATGAAGAAGGATCGTTGATTAAAGTACAACTCGGATATAGAAGGAATTGCACAAGTATATCATTTGTTCTCTAAGGAGTACAAGATCTCACATGTATCTATAGAGCAAAGTAATGATCCAACATTTTCTATTGACCAAGAGGACATCATTTGTGTTGTGGATGAGGATGCATCAGATGAATTCTTTGTATTTGAAGGAATTTTTGAGAAACCTATATAAGACAAGGTCAAAGAAGGTGAGATCAATCAAACTATTCAAGTTGTAGCTATTCAAGGAATGAAGAATCGTATGCAAGAAATTGACATTTTTCAATAATTGATTAAATTGTTAGAAGACTACAATTTACTCTATAAGTGGTGTAAAAGTATGAGTGAGTAAATCAATAACAACACTTCTCAATGCAACATTACTAGAGAACTCAAATGAAAATCAATCTAATTAAGCATAATCAAATCTCTAAATTCGTTCCATCGCTCTCTAACTCCAAGGATTTGATAGATCAAAGTGGCTCTCAGATTTTGTGCACTGTGACTATCAAAGTGACAACCTGGTGAATGAGAATAATGATCTATATGATAATGATAATGATCTAATGATGAAATGATATGATTGATAATGATATGAAAACTATATGATGTGAAAACTATGATATTGATTGTTGATAATGAAAGCTAAATGAAATGATATGCAATTACAAACGCCATGATTGTAATCTAATATGATTCTTAAAATGCTTCTAAATTGCTTAATTGCTCAAATGCTTGAATGCTAATTCCTGCAGAGTAATTTTGCATAAAAGTGGGGTCCTTTTCCTGTAGCAAAAGGTTGTATTTATAGATTTCAAAAAGGCAATTGTGATGTGGCAGCAAGCAAGGGTTGAGATTCAATCTGGATAAATCGACGGTGAAGAATGAATTTGTTGGAGAAGAAGATGGAAAGGATAAAGAATTCTTCCAAATGACCAGGAAGAAAAAGAGGAATAAAAGATCAAAGTCTCCCGAGAATGTTCCAAAATTGGTTTGGAAGGATAAATCACAATTAAATCAAAATTGAAAGTTTCAATTATGGTTGAGAATAAGTTGTAGACATGTGCCCAATTAGAAATTAGACTTATTCAATTTGGAAGAATAATTATAAAATAAAAAAAAAGATTTGAGATTTGTTTATTTAATAAAAGAGGGATAATGATAATTAAATAAAACTTTTATGATTTAGTTTATTTAAGAGAGAATAATTAGATAATTAAATAAAACAACTATATGAAATTGTTTATTTAATCAAGAGAGAATAATTAGAAAAATGTGATGAAAATAGAGGAATTAGAATAATGAACTATATAAATAAATATTTGTATTTATTTAATAGTAGATGAATTAAGATTTAATTAATCAAATAAATGTATTTAATTAATCAGATTTATCCAGACCATTTTTAGGTGTATACATTTTTCCCCTCTTTGAAGTGATGTGTTTACACATTGCTTCAAAAAATAATTTTGTTGCTAGCACTGACAAAAAATTTCGGATGCCCCAGATAGTGATTTTCAAGTGATAACGGATGTATGCCCCCTCGAGAGATAAATCGATGAATTTTTGAATTTTTTGAATTTTTTTGAGTTTTTGATGATTCGATGATGATATGATGATGAAACGATTTATCTCCTGACAAATAATGTTGAAACTACCCCTGTGATGAATTAATTGAATTAAGCCCCTTTGAAAAATAAAATAAATAAATCCCACAAAAATCCTACTTAATTAGCCTATTAAAGCTCAAAAAGGTGATTTTGAAACTCATTTGTGCATTTGCAAGTTTGAAGATTTGAGAGTGAGAGCAACTTAGAGCATTTGAGCAAAATGGTGATTCCATACCACACTCACCGTTTTGAGTGTGTGCGACGACACAACTTCCCGGCCACGTACAGACCTCTGGTATGTACCCTAAAAACCTCCTCATGATTTGTGCAATTTAATTTTCCCACTTTTTTAGTTGTTTGAATTCAGTTTTTTTAATTTTATATCGCTTTGACAGCCCAATGTAGTGCATTCATCTTATTTTTTAGCGCATTCGCCATTTTAGCGCATAGATCAAATTTTCTAGCGCATAGATAGGTAGTTGTAGCGCATAGACTAAAATAGTGCTTATGATAGATAAAATAGCACATAGACAGGGTTTTAGCGCATCAACCAAATAAGCGCATAGAAATCCTAGTTTAGCGCATTGAATAACTGAAATGGTGCATTGGATGATATAGCGCATCGCTCGCCTATAATAGCGCATTAAAACCCTGAAATGGCGCATTAGCTGATTTAGCGCAATGAAACACTGTTTTGGTGCATCAATGAATTTAAATGGCTCATTGGCTTTTTTGGCACATTGAAACACCGTTTTAGCGCATCCAAGTCAGAATGATGAAATTGTTAGTAAACTTCTTGATTTTTATGATTTTCGATCACATCAACCTGTGATTTGATTTTGATTGTTTATTCTTGTTGTACCCAAACCAAATTTTTTGCTTCATCAAGGCATTTTGCATAAATTAGTCTAAACCTTGCTAAAATGATGTAAAATACAGTTTAGGGCAATATCAAGCATGGAGTTTTTGTCAATATTTTGTCAGTCAAAGTCAGTTTTATTGAACAAAACCTGAAGCAGAGACTCAGACTGGAGCTTTTCACGATGGAGGAGCATCTCACGACGGCGTTTCACATTTGCATATGATGATTTCAGTGATTGAAACGAAGTTTTTAATGGTCAATTTATGAAGATTTCTCAGAGGAAAAGCAAGAAAGCGCAACTATAGCCCAGGGGCGCCCAGCTTTTTGAAGGTCAAGATCTTGTTGAAAATGCTCATACATACAGTCAATCCCTTCAGAATCAGTCTAGCTATCCGATGAGCTATCCAGCAAAGCTTTCTGAGGTCTGCAGCTCCGGCAAATAGCGACAAAAGTTGAAATCTCCAAAGTTCCAGATGTGAGAAATTTGTCTTTTTTAGGCAAAAGCGCAACTATAGCCTGAGGGTGCCCATCTTAAAGAAGGGGTAAATCTTGGATTTTTTGATAGCGGATACAGTTAATCTGTTCTCGACTAGTCTGCTCATCCAACGAGATATCAAACACAGTCATTCGAGTCTCGGAACTCCGACAGCCATCGTCTAAAGATCGGCTTATAATGGAGTTTTCACATTTCTGAGCTTCTCCATTGGTTCCCAGTGCAACTACAGCCCAGGGGCGCTGGTTTAAAGGACCCTTCAGATGCCAAAATTTGCATACGAAGTCTTCCTAACATCAGTACTACTCTAGCCCAGCTCCGCAACGCATCATCCAGCTTGTCGATCCGACGTTCTAGGTGATCGTGGCAGAGGTTCTACCAAGCACGTAATTTCACGGGCGGACCAACATAAAATTTGCAGTGTATTTCTACAGTCCAGAGGCACTTAGCCTTTAGGCCTGTCAGATGAGGTCGTTCACTTTCGAAGTCTTCACGACTTTTAAGCGCGATCATTTTATCTATTCAACGAGCCCAACCGTCAGCCTTCGAGATTTGGCAAATGCTCGTACGTGCGAGGTCTTTGGCGAGATGCTGAAAAGTGAAGATATTCGGAAAATGGCTAAGTCTGGAGCGGATATTTTAAATAAAATATGCACTGGCGTTTTTAAAGTCTTAGAAGCAGTTTTCTTGCTTCGTCACCTTTAAAGACTTCTCTTGTGGGCCCTTATGGTTGTTCGTTAAAACAGATAGTGCCTGAATCAGATCATCTTAGCTCCAGATATTAGAGGTCAAAGTTGGGCATCTGGTTGAGAGTTCAACTTTCGTCAAAATGGTGTCAGTGCAACTGAGAGCTAGGGGCGCTTTTACTTTTGAGGCCCTTAACACAACTTTCAGATGTCGTGCATATATCCGTTGGATGCAGAATGTCTCCAGTCACGCAGTGAGCTTCATTTCCTGTCAGCAGGGTTCACCGTTCGCCGTCAGTAGCCGTTTGAAGTGTCAGATGGCAATTTAGGAAAATGGTTGTCTGGAACCCGTAAATGAATTTAATCAGGGGAGCCTAATTTTTCAGGGGGTTAAACGATGGATTTTGTAGTTGTGTCTCCCAACAGACATTTCTTCCTTGTTCAGTAGGCTATCCGATGAATATCTCAGTTCAGTCTCAGCATCTCCCGGTCACTCAAAAATCAGTGTTGAAGTTGGCCAGTCGTGACTTCGTCGTCAGCTATAAAGTAGGAAGTTAGTAAAAAGTGGAATAACTTGAGCAAATGGACGCCTATGAGCTCAAGAGTTGACTTTTCAGAATCGGTGAAGTCTAACGGTGAATCTCAAAGCTTCATTTCGAATTGTCAACTGAAGTTCAAAATAAATATTTATTTATTTTTGCAATTTTAGCATTTAATGGCGATTTTCTATTTTTGGCGCCTTTGCTATTTGCATGATAATGAATATTTTATTATTATTTATTTTCGAACTTCTAGTCAGTGGCAGTTCAACTGAAAGGGGTCCAATCAGAGGTCTCCTATTTTTGTCAGGGTTTTGAATTCTTGCAGTTACCAAATTGATGCGAATTTCCTCTTATTTAAATATGGCGCCATCTTCATTTATCATTCATGTTTTCAAGAGAATTCATATTTTTCAAGGAAATTCATATTTTGAAAAGTAAAATCGTAATTTTCAAAGGCGAATTTTCAGTTTTCAAGCAAGTTCATAATTTCAAGAGAAATTCGAATTTCCTCAAAGACAAAGGCGCAACTTCAAAAGGAATTCGCAAATTCTTCAGTTTACAAAGGCAAAATTCTCAAAGAATAAAGGTTTAAAGTGAATTCAAATCTTCAAGGACCCAAGGCGTATTTCCTTAAGGAATCCGCAATTCTTCAGTTTGCAAAAGGCGAATTCTTAAACTTCACAGTAATTCGTATTTTCTTCAAAGGAAAATTCAAATTTTCTTCATAACAAAGGCGCAAATTTCAAGGAAAATTCATGGTTTTCAAGCAAAGGCGAATTCTTCCAGTTCAAAGGCGAATTTCTCATCAATTTTCAAAGGCGATTTTATCTAACATATCTTTTTGCAAGTTAAAGTTCATAGTTATCAGCAATTTGAAGAGATCAAGGGCAATTTTCACAGGAAAAGAACATACAAAAATGTCTTTTTCATCCTTGGATTTCAAATTTCTCTCAAATTGCCATTCGCATGTTCCTGAAATTGGCGAATTCTACAAGTACAAACATCTGGATCATTTCTATATAATTACCTCAAGTTGAAATCGTGCGTTTGATTTTTCAGGAATTTTTAACTTCAGAACATTCGTTCTTGAGTTACTAATTTTCTCAACTGAAAAGTCTTTGTACAATCGAGTAGAAGTTGAATTTTCGCAAATCTAACGTTCTGGGTTGTCTTAGAATCTTTTTCTAGACAAAACCCATATCTCAGATTTTTCGTTGAAAATAATTCTTTGAAAGACTATTTTTAACTCTTGCAGGCTATTTTTAGCTTCCAGAAATCTTGTCAGAACACAGTCAAGTTCACAGTCAACAGGCGAATTTTTCAGAATGCAGTTCACTTAGCTCGAATACAGAACCAAAATAGTCCTTACTCATGACTTCCTCAGGTTGGTTGAGACAGATCTTCACAAGGTGTTGCCAGAAGCAGTTCTTGATCCTGTTAAGATCAGAGCTTCAATCATTCAAAATATTGAGCAGTCTGGCTTATTAGAGGCCACTTCCATACCTATCTCCGTTCACTGTGTTGAATTCGTGATGGCTTGTATTAAGCATTACAATTCTACTACTCATGAGATAGTGTTAGTTGACGAACGAGTCATTTGCAGTCTCAAGCCTCTAGACATCGAAAGGAGTTTTGGAATTCCTCAACACCCTAACAACCTAGTTATTTCTATGGAGCAGTGTGAGCAGGCATTTGACGCTGATGTGGACAAGTGTTAGAAGAAGATGGCAGAAAGATGGTTAAAACAAGCAAAGAACATATTTCCAAACAATGTGGGTCGTGGTGAATACAAGGATGAGTATGCGATTCTAATCACACACCTGAATCGTGTCTCAGGTCAAGCACATGCGAATGTTTTCTAGCCTTGGATGTATTACATTATTGGTCGCATCATTTTTGGGCAGGAGCATTATGACTGGGCATCCTTCATCAGCGATATTCTCCATAGGCAAATCACTGGTTTCCTAGTTGCCCATGAGTTTCACATGTGTTCATATCTCGTGTACTTGATCGCTTATCAGGGTCAGTTTCAAGGGCTAAACATCGTGGGCATTCTCAGTGTTCAGAAAGTCTATCAGTATTATGATTAGCTTGAGTTCACTAGAGCTGAACGTCATTTCAAGCGTGTTCACGAGGCTTTTCTGACCTATACAGTGAGAAACTTGGACCGGGAGTTGCACGTTCGTATCTTGGCAGTTGCTAGGGCAGCGATGGATGGATGGGTAGATTGGTTTATTCAGTTCCCAACATATACCTACATCCGAGTATACGGGTTTACAGGAAATCCAACTATGCTTCCACGTTATCCTTGGGATAAGACAATCTTTCAGGAGTTCCTGAGACAGATGCATGATGTTCATCGTCTTCTATGCCACAGGCACAGACCATCTCTCAACTTTCCTTTTCAGTTTGGAATGTATTGGTGCAAGTCGGCAATTGATGCTAAAATTGCAGGACAAGAGCTTGAGAAATATCATCTTAAGTATCTTGTTGAAGCACGTGCCTATGATCTTTCAGGTCATTATACAGCTCGCCTTGCTGGAGGTACATATCACGAGCCTTCTATGGAGGATTACTGGGCAAATTGCGTAGATGACTTCGAGGTTCGCAGACGTAGTTACGACCGCTTCTCTCTCTCACAAATTTTTGTTTTCTTGTCAGAAGATGTGGGAGGTTTATCAGATGATGAGGGGGAAGTTCTTCCTTAGTTTTTCAGAGAGCAGGTTGATACACAACCGTTGCCGGCAGTTGATTGGTACGCCAAGGAATACGCAACGGTCAAAGAGAAGTCAAGTAGAGTTATCCAGAACAGTATACTTTACCTCGACAACAAGAAGACAAGGAGGGTAATTGTTCCCAGAGAAGAGCCACCAGTAGTGGTGAATCCTTCGCTACCTTCCTCGTCAAAGCCTAAACAAAAGAAGAGGAGTAATCCTCCCAAGAAAGTACAAGTGCTAAATAATTCAAAGGGCAAGGCGCTTGCCACTGTTACACACACAGAGCCTGATAGACAACCGGTCACATAATCAGTTCAGAGGCCAGTTCAAAGTCCACCAGTACCTGAGGTTCAGCCTCAAGTTCCTACACCAGTTTCAGAGCCGTCACCAACCCCAATTCTCATTGAATTGGATTTAGACTCTCCACCTCGCAGTGGGTCTTCTACACGTTCACTCTCGTCGCAACCTCCTGTTGCTAGCACCGACCCTTCTAGTAGCATTAGCCGAGACCAATCTTGGATCAAAGCTCAGCTAGGAAGGAAGAGGAGGCAGCCATCCTATGTCCTTAATCATTCTGATTGTGATGAGATTTACCAGGATGCGCCAGACAAGAGGGTCAAGAATATGGTCCATGTGGAGAGAAACACTGATATGGAGATTGTCGTCGAGACTGCTATACCTCCACAGGGGAAGAGCTTGGATGAGTTAGAATCTCAGGATTTTGAGGTTATCACAGTCAACCTTGGTCGTAGCACACGTTAGACTCAGGTTGATCTCCTACAAGTTGCTACAGACAGTGCCAGGGATAGAATACTGAAGGATGAAGAGGATAAGGCAGCCCTCAAGGCTGAAATCAGACAGCTTCGTCAGTACATTTCTAGCCTTGTACATAGATCCGATGCCATTAATACACTCCCGCCGATGCTTGAGCCTCCAGCAGAGCAAAGTCAACTTAATCACTTAGTTGCGTATGGCAAGCGTTTGGATGAATGGGAGGAGTTTGTTGCTAGAGGCCGTACTATGCTCATAGAGTTATATCAGTTGCGGTACAATGCATGAGAGCTCTGTCTTCGTCTTCAGGATGAGGAACGAGATATGGCAATTAACAAACCCCGGGATGAGATTATGATTGTTCACCTGAGTGTGGCATATGATGCAGTCACAGATGCAGAGGATAGAGAGGCTATCTACTCTTGGAAAACACAATTGGTTTTCAGAGCAAAGATAGAAGAGACTTTAGCATCAGAGTGGCTGAGAGTAGAGAGCACGTCACTAGTGCACTCCGATTTGTGAGGACTCTAGTATCTCGCTTACCGTGCCGGTATCAGATCGAGGGTGGTGCCTACGTTGAGCTTACCGATGTTCAGTCAGAGCTCTAGGCACTCATTCATACCATTTTTAGTGGGGAGACCATTGGCTGTAAGGTTACTCAGCTTATAGTCATGTCAGCATTGTTTGACGAGGCAACAAGAAGCAGAGGGGAACTTCAGTCTCAGATCACAGCTGGTGAGGATATGCTACATCGACATAGCATTCTTCGACAAAGTCTCATAGCTCCAGATAGTGATGCAGTTAACAATCTTGTTGAGGGATTGGTTGCTCGAGATCACGAATAGTAGACTTCAGTTTCCACCTCTCAGGATAGACATTACGCACATGAGTTAACTTGGCATTACCCTTTCAAGTTAACTCGTTGTTTCATCACATGCATATCTATTCTAAGATTTGCTTTATTTACTTGGAGTTTCATTTTAGGGTTTTACATTAACTGATGGTAGTCTTCCAGTTAACATGCTTTCAATAAGGACGTGCATGCTCGCACAATTGTCCATTTTTAGGTTAGATGTTTCAGTTAACTGATGGTAGCTTTCCAGTTGACTGTATGGTTTACTTCATTAGGGCTTAGCAGTAAATCTTGCATGCATTGCAAGACTGTAGATGACTCAAGGTGATTTTAGGGTTCCCTACACCTTGATGTATATAAATAAGAGCTTTTTCTCATTTGTAAATAACTTTTGCTTGAGAGAGAAATATATGTTGCGCCTACCTTGCCCTCAATATTACTCTTTTGGTATTTGTTCATGTGTCTTCACTATTACGATTAATTGTTATGCCACATAGGGTTTCATGCAATTGTAATGGTGAATTCTTTCCATAGTTTAGATAAATTTGTTTTGTGCATCTTTACCATTATGATCAATTGTTATGCCACATAGGGTTTCATGCGATTGTGATGATAAATCTGTTTTGTAAGTCTTTACTATTATGATCAAGTGTTATGCCACATAGGGTTTCATGAGATTATCATGGTAAATTCTTAAATCTGTTTTGTGCCTAATAAACTTGTTCAAATTGAGATAATAGTTGCGCTACATTGCCTTCAAGTAGAGAATCTGAATCCATTTATCGTCTGATAGTCAAAACCTTGCTCCGTTTCCTCATGCTCTGTTTTCTTGAGGGAACTGGATATAATTTAAGTTATTAAGTTTAGTTGTAGTTAGTGAATCTGCGAAACTAGAGAAAATTCTCAGCTGCAACGTATATAGTTTTCGAGAAAGCCTTGTACCTCTACAGCTGAAACAAAAAGATAGGAATTAGTTTAGTTTATTTCCCTTTGCAGGTATTTTTTTCAAGCACAACGAGGGAGCTTCCCCTCCTAATTTGAAGAGCACTCATTGCGTAGTGTGCATAGCTGTCCGTAGCAACTCTTACTCCAGAGGTGCTAGTTGTTACGCCAACAATTCTGATTGATTTAGATGATGATGATTAACCTCATGATAGGTGAGGTTGGATGATTGATTGATAGTAATTAACCTCATGATAGGTGAGGTTTAATTATAGTTTGATTGATAAACCTCATGATAAGCGAGGTTGATTTGATTAACTGACCTCATGATAGGCGAGGTGCAATAATAGATTGATTAACCTCATGATAGATGAGGTCGATTGACAGATTGATAGATTAACCTCATGATAGGCGAGGTTAATTCATAGATTGATGCTCACGAGATTTGATCAAAGTCTCACCAAAGCTAATTAGATTGATAGGCCGATTGATTTTGATTTGATTGACAAGATTACTGATTTGGATTGATTGACAAGTTTACTGATTTGTGATATTTTGTGATGATAGGAGCATTTTACGAATCTGTAGATTTGTGAGCGCTTTCCAAGGACTTTTGATTTGATACCCCAACTGGCGCAACCTGAAACAGTTGTGATTGCACGATGTGGTTTTTCGTCTCTTCTCGATATTCCCTAGATTAGGATGAATAGGGGTCTTTTGACAGCACTAGCGGAGAGGTGGCATAGCGATCATAACACCTTTCACCTTCCTACTGGCAAGATGACAGTGACTCCCAAGGATGTGTGGCATATTTTGAGGATAATTGTCGTAGGAGATCTTGTACTATATGATCATACTGAGCAAGGCAGGACTGATGCACTGCGCAAAGTATTCCAGGATGACAGGATCTGTGGCTATGAGATTCCTTGGAGAGAGATTGTTGACGCGTATGCTACATTGCCATGTGTACTTGCAAGATTCATTAGTGGTTTCTTATGTTCTGACCATAGGTTGAAGGGACTATCATTTGGATGGGTTCACATCTTAGAGCAGATGATTACTCAACGGACCAGATATGCTTGGGGCATGTGCATGCTTGCCCATCTATATCATGATTTAAATCAGGTGGTGTACCTTAGAGGGTGCATTTTGTTAGCCGAAGTGACATTATTACAAATATGGGCATGGGAGCATATCGCCATCATGCGTCTTGAGACAAATGGACAACAACCACCTGGGAGACCATATGTGCATGGTTACACTGGTATAGTTGTCTAGCATAGACTGGGAAAACTAGAGTATTGGCAATGTGTTCTCGATGATCTAGAGGCAGTTGTATGGTGGACCTTCCGTGAGTTTAAGCAATGGCTAGATGATGATACAAAGATGTTGTATTTATGCTAGTCTATGTACTTGATCAGGTGGACCCAATTTGTCATTGAGAGATTTCTTCTGCGGAGAGTGATGAGACAATACGACTGGGTACAGGGCATGCCACAAGGTGTTGCTCATTATGCACGGCAACAGATGGATACACATGAGTGGGGGCCCACCCTTTCATAGTCCAGGAGTACTTGGGTATATAGCTGATTGTTTGGGATTATCATCTAGAGATCATTGAGGCTCCGCTTACAGAGGAGTATGCACAGTACTTGCTCCTTCATCCATTCCCATGAATCTCCAGGCCTGATGAGGCAATTCCCATATTAGATGAGGAGGAGAGAGTAGTAGTACATGGCTGTAGATGGAGATAGAGGCAGGCGACAAAGGTAGAGGCAGAGGCAAAGGCAGAGGCAGAGACAGTGATGGAGGTGGAGAGCAGTGAGGATGATGATGATGAGAGTGATGAAGATGATGGAGATGGGGGTGGTGGAGGAGATGATGGTGGTGATGGTGGAGATGGTAGAGGTGGTAGGCATCCCGATTTGGACCTCCTAGTGTCTCGCAAGAGGCGATCATTGGTAGCTGCGACACAACAATGTGTACACATTGGGGTACCTTCGCAGCAACAACAATAGAGTGCAACACTACAGGTGTAGGTACAAAATCTACAGGGTTAGCTTACACAGATGCAGGGTTTTCTAGAATAGACATAGGGGAAGATGTAGGCTCAGGAGTAGGCCCAGACGCAGATGCAGACACAAATTGCCACACTCACGACAGAGAGGGACAACCTCAGATTGTGGGTTGATCATGTAGAGGGCATTTCCAAGAGACTGTAAAGAGCTGCTAAGGATACCTCGACCACATAGTACTTTAGAGAGGTATGACGCTCCGCCCATGAGGCAGAGTGGTATCGGCTAAAGTATCATGAGGCCGTTCCACTAGAGCGTCGGGAGAGTTATGCACAGTCTAGCAGTCGTACTCACACTAGGACTACCAACAGAGGAGTGACACAACCTCCCCCACACAAAGATCTAGGTGCAGGACCATCAAGAGGTGGTTTAGGGCCGATAGGCTGACACCGTCTGGAGCCAGCAACACTTGATTCTATATGATGATCATTGATATATTTTGAGACTTTTGATGTATACTCCGATTTTGACTCACTACCAGTTGGATATTGTATCTCTTGACATTTATTCAAACATCTTTGTATACTTGACATTATGATTTTTGAGTGTTATATGATATGCGGCGGATTCCTAATCTAAATGTGTTGCTTTGATGATGGATGCCTATGATATATGCATTGATTTCTATATTCTATTTGCTATGTGATGTTCATATTGATAGTGATGTTATGATTTATGCACTGATGGATGCAATGATGACTTGATGTTATGGAAAATGTATATATGATATGAGATGGATATGTATGAATGCAATGATAACATAGTAATGTGCAAATTACAATTCTATATGTTTTATGAATGACATGGATATGATCATGCTATGAGATGATACATGGATGATGATATGAAATGAATGATGTGATTCATGATGATGCAAATGATATGTAAATGCACTTTCCTTTTATATGATATGTGAAATGATGATGCAAATGAGATGCAATGCATATTTATTTTTGTTATTTTCTAATGCAAATATGTATGATCTAATGCATGTATGATATGAGAATGGTAATGATTATGCAGCAATATGATGATTTGTTTTTGATATTTTTTGATGCAAGAATATGATGTGATGCATAGATGAATGAATGATATGCTAATGCAAATATGATAAAATGTATGGATGGATGAAATGATAACGATAATGCAAAAATATGCGTTATGTAAATGATTATGCACCTAAATGAGAATGATGATATTTTTGTTAATGCCAAGTATACTCAGTCCATTAAATGATAGAGATAACATTGTTTTTGAAATATTTGCCAGCTTTGAAACAGTTTACTTTGCAGATGCAAATCTAATATGAATGCAATCTAATTTCATCATGCAAATCTACATATGCAAAATTTGTCACCTTAACAATCCATATATCGTTCTTTTTATCATCATTGAACCTTTAAAATGTTGAAAGTGAGTACAAGCATCGATGGTATAAGTTAGACCATGATGACTTGAGTACTTCTTTCATGATTTTTTATATTGCAAGCGAACACAAACATCTAGGTATAATCAAACCAAGATGACCTAAGCATTTCTTGCGTAAACAGACAAGAATCAATCATTTTCCTATGAGAATATGAATGTCATTAGTGATACTTGGTAGAGCACGTCCCATGACAATTCACACAGTAATAATGATTAATTCACAGACAAGAGACAAAGAAAAATCATACTCCTTCCTTGCTTCTCTAGTTCAATACATCATCGAGTTGCTCCAAAGATATGATAACAAAAATCAAAGTACAACATGTGAACATTCAAGCTAAAGTGATAAAATCAAGATTCAAAAGAATATCATCCATTTAGATTTGATCTGATTGATTGATTTAAGCTGTTTTATTTGGGATGGTTTGATCTTCTGTTGATTGATGATTGATTGCTCAATGTTGGAATTTGCTTTGATCGTTGTGTTTGCTACGTTATCATACTGATTGTTTGTCTGTTTGATTGAGCTCAATTTTTATTGCCCCTAGTGAGTTTAGGATTTTTCCCCCAAGCTAGGGTGAGACATGACTGCATTGCCATGATATTTTCATGAGGTTCTCGATGATAAGTAGAATGATGATGAAGGCGAACAACCAAGAAGTGCTCAAATAGATGGAACAACTAGTCTAATCACAAATAGCGCCTATTTGCTAGGTTTTCACTACTCGCTTTTATTGCACTTTTCATTTTTATTTTTATTTTTTTGACTTTATTTTTATTTTTCACTTTTTTTGTATTTTTTTGTATTTTCTAATTTTTTTTTAAAAAAATTGTTGTCACCAAGATGCCTGTTTTCCAGGATTTCATCAAGGCGACCATTTTTTCAGAACTTTTTTTATTTTTTTTGTATTTTCTAGAACTTTTCCATGCACTGAATTATTCAAGTATAGAACTTTCTAAGATAAACACTGTTGATGCGTTCATCACACAATTCCCCTTCAGGTGTAGATAATTGATAAGCTCTTGATCCATATATTGATATGATGATGAAGGGACCTAGCCAATTGGGTTCAAATTTCCCCTTCTTATCTTGATCTTGTTGATTGCGAGGATTTTCGTTTAATACCAAGTCACCAACCTAGAATACCCTTGGTTTCACCCTATGATTGTAGCTTCTTGACATCCTTTGTTGATACACTTTTAGGTGATCCACAACTTGTTGTCAATGCTCATCTAACAGTTCCAGCTCCTGAAGTCTAGACACTTGATAGTCTTCATTTGAAATCAACCCCTTTAGTAACACCCGAAGTGATGTTATCTCAACCTCAATAGGTATAATTGCCTCTGATCCATATACCAAAGAGTATGGTGTAGCTCCTGTAGGTGTTTTGATGCTCATTCGATATGCCCATAGAGCAAGATTCAGTTGAACATGCCAATCACGACTAGCATCATTGACAGTTTTCTTTAGGATTTTCAATATAGTTTTATTTAAAGCCTTAGCCTGACCATTTCCATGTGGATAGTATGGTGTTGAGAAGCGATGTTGAATATGGAACCTTTCACATAATTCCTGGAAATCTGATTCTTAAAAGGTCTTCCATTGTCTGTGATAATAGACTGAGGAACTCCATACCAACAGATAAATTCAAGATAAAAGATGAGATTTGTTTTCCCATGATAGTTGTTAGAGGAACAACTTTAATCCATTTTGTAAAGTATTTTGTGGTTGTAATGATAAACTTGTGACCATTTGATGAAGACGGGTGAATCTTACCCACCAGTCTAGTCCTCATTGAAAAAAGGGCCATGTTGATGCAAAGGGTTGTAACTCTTGTGTTGGTGCATGAATAATATTGTTGTGGATCTGACACTTTGACATTTCTTAACAAATTGAAAGGACTCCTTCTCCATAGTCAGCCAGTAATACCCTAAACGAAGGAGTTTCTTCGCTAGAGTTAGTCTTCTTGAAAGTGTGCCATAGATACCTGCATGGATCTTGTGTAAGGTTGTCTCAGATTTCTCACATTCTAAACACTGAAGGAGAGTTCCATCAAGACCTCGACGATAAAGTATGTCAACAATTAAGGTATGGTGTGCGGCTTGGCGTATAAATTTTTGTTTCTAATTGTGAGAAAGATTAGGAGGGAGGGTATTGTCTTTTAGATAAGCATAAATCTTCCCATAGATGGAGGTTTCAAGGTCAACGATATGGCATATCACATGGGATTCAGGATCGTCGTAAGCAGGATTGGACACTTGTTCTACCATAAACTCATAACATCTTTATTGTTCTGGTATCTGCAAGAGAGATGCAATCATGGCCATAGCATCAAAATCTTTGTTATATGCTCTTGGTATCTATTCAAATCTTATTTCAACAAAATACTTCTTGAAATCGTTAACCATTCTTTTGTAAGGTAGCAACTTATCATCTTTCGTCTGATAATCATCATTGATTTGATTTATGACTAGTTGTGAGTCTCCGTAGACCTGTAGCTCTGTTATCTTCCACTCAACCGCAACTTTGATGCCAATGATTAGTGCCTCATATTTAGCTACGTTGTTGGTGCAAGGAAACATAAGCCTATATGATTTTGGAATTGTATGCCCTTGAGGTGATATGAACAGGATTCTAGCACTTTCCCCGTGTTGTGTGTATGAACCATCAAAGTACAACATCCATTGTTGAGGTGTTATAGCAAGAACATCTGTATCAGGAAACTCCTTGTGCATCGGACGATTATCTAGTAGTGGAGCTTTTGATAATTGATCAACAATCACTTGACCTTTAATAGCTCTTTGATCTACATATTGTATATCAAATTCACTCAAGAGCATTACCCACTTAGCTAATCTCCCTGTTAAAGCAGTTTTGCTTAGTAAGTATTTTAGTGGATCAATTTTTGCTATTAGTTTAACAGTGTGAGTCAGCATGTAGTGGTGTAGTTGTTGAGTAGCAAAGACTACTGCTAAGCATGCTTTCTCTATGAAGGTGTAATTTATCGCATACCCATTCAAAGTTATGCTGATATAGTATATTGCTCATTCTTTGCCTTCAGAATCCTCCTGTGCTAGTAGAGCGCCCAAAGAAATTTTAGTTGTAGCAATGTAAAGTAACAAAGGCTTTCCTTCCGCAGGTGGCACCAGTATTGATGGAGACATCAAGTATTGTTTTAGCCGATTAAAAGAAGTTTCACATGTCTCATCCCACTTAAAAGAGATGTTCTTGTGCAACAAGTGATTGAATGGATGACACTTGTCTTGATAAACCTTCTGATTGATTATAGCCTTCCCTGTAGAGACTGCAGCTGAATGATATTCTTTGGCGGCGACATCTCGATGATAGCCTTGACCTTAGAAGGATCTACTTCAATACCTTTCTTTGAGACTATGTAGCCTAGAAGCTTAGCTGATGTGACACCAAATACACATTTCTTAGGATTTAATCTGACATTGAATTTTTCTAGACGAGTGAAGATTTTGTCTAGAATCTCAAGGTGTCCTCTAGTATATGATTTTTCCAATAGATCGTCTACATAATCTTCCATAAAAGTATGCATCATGTCGTGGAAAATAGTGGTCATTGCTCTCTGATATGTAGCCCTTGCATTTTTCAAGCCAAATGGCATGACATTCTAGCAAAAAGTTCCCCATGGACATGTGAACACTGTCTTTTCCTGATCCTCTGGTGCTATCTTTATTTTGCTTATAACCAGAAAAACCATCCATTAATGATAGCATGGCATGTCCCGCAGTCAAGTCTACAATTATATCAATGTTCGAAAATGGAAAATCGTCCTTGGGACATGCCTTGTTTAGATCCCTGAAGTTGATGCATACCCTGATACTTCCATCTGGTTTTGATATAGGTACAATATTAGAGATCCATTCAGCATAATCAATATACTTGATAAATCCAGTGTCCAACAATTTCTTGATCAAGACTTTTACCAACAATGCAATATGTGGGTGCATTTTTCTTAATTTTTGCTTGATAGGTTTAACTCCAACTGGTAAAGATAGATGATGCATTAGAAGATTTGGGTCTAACCTTGGCATATCAAACTAAGACCAAGCAAAATTGATCTGTCGGTCTTCAAAGAACTTGATGAATTTAGGCTTTTCTCGTTCAGTCATAGATGTTGCCAAGTGTAGAGTCTTAGCCTTTTCTACTGTGCCAATATTGATTGATTGTGTAGGTTCCACCAACACTGATAATCTCATGGTAATGTTCTGGAAGAGTGTCAAATCTCCCATCCTTTGATGCCTCGGCGAGGTTTTCACCATCATATGCACTCTTTTTTTTACTTTTTCAAGATCTAACACTGCCATTAGATTGTTTTCACCATTAGATCTATTTTTCACTTTTTTTAATTTTGCAGTTGGAAGATTTGACACCCTATTGACTTGAAGCTTCATTATGATACTTATGAATATAACTCATGTCAGGGTCATTGAAACAAAGGAAGTTAACAATTGCATTGTTATTTGCAAAGATAGGTACATTGATAGGTTCGGTTGGTTCCCATTCGATAAGTTCAGGGTGTCTCAAGGGTAGAAGGTCATTTGATTGATTAAGGTCAATAGAAATGAGGGTTTAGATAGCAATATTTTCAAAGTTGTCAATAGCGAGGTCAAGGTATATGACATTACTCTCCTCCAAGTTGTCTATCTCGCTCGGTGTATGTTCATCCTCACTCGAGTCATCAATATTTTGTGATCCAAACACAAGAGGTCTAATCTCTGAGCTTTGTCTCTCCTCTCATGTAGGTGTATACCTTTGTATAATATCAATTTTTTTGTCTTCAAATGATACCTCAAATAGCGAATCCAACTCATATTCATTAGAATCTATCACGCAGTCATTACTATCTCTTATCTGTAAGATCTGCTCAACAACCCTCTGAGTTGCTTCTTCTTTTGTCTCTGCTTTATAACCTAACCGTGTTTTGTCATTTGGAGTTAGTGTGAGAGATTGAATTGGTTCTATAATCCCTTCTTTCCTTTTACCAATGGGACCTTGTCCTTCATACCCCATTTTCTCTAGGATTTTCTTTCCTTTTCCATATTGATCTATCTGAATGCTAGGGGTTGCCGATGTAGATGCTTCCTCATCCCTGTAAATCCAATTTAGGACAGCCTTGTCTTTTGATTCATTCTCTAAATTTCCTACTCTTACGAATGTACCCTCAAAAAGTGTGGTGGATTGCGATGATTGTAGTGCTAATATTGATGGCTGCCCATAAGTCTTTGGAGAAGGCAACAATTTTGAAATGTTCAATGATTGCTTAATGGAATACTCTCCCATACCTTTGTCTATTAATTGAATCTTCTTCTCAAGTTTTTTTGATAGATCATTTAGTTGACTTCCCTTGTTTTATGGTATAGAATCAACAATACCTTTATCCTTTGCTTAGTCCTTCTTCTCAACCCATTTTGAAATGACATTCAACTTCTTTTCATTGTTTGATGAAGTTAAAGTATTAGCTTCCCTGTTGTGAGGTACAAAAGTGTCTTGAGCTACCTTAAGCATGTTACATTGTTGGGGATTGTTTGAATCAACGGGGATAGTGATTTCCTTTCCATTGATTGAAAAATTTAAGCATTGATGATATGTGGACGGCACCGCTTGCATCTCATAAATCCATGGACGTGCCAAGAGTATATTATAGGTAAGCTCTTTGTCCAATACTTGGAAAACTATGTATTTCACAATCAGTCCTACTTGAATAGGTAGCACAATTAATCCCTTGGAAGATCTCTCTTTGTCATCATATGCTTTTATTGTGATTTTCCTTCTTGCATCAATAGCAGTTTTAGAATAACCTAGTGCATGAATGAGTTTCAAAGTATAGATATTGAAACCAGCTCCACCGTCTATAAGAACACGCTTGACTTGGTGTTTATGGATGAGAACCTCAATGTGGAGAGCAGCATTGTGTGGATGGTTTAATGATACATCACCATGCTCAAAAAATGATAAGCAATGTGGAGAGGTTAAGTGTCCCACCATAGTTTGGAATTGGTCAACTTCCAAATTATTGAGTATTGTAGTGGCAACAAGAGCTTGTTCTAGGATCTCCTTGTGAGCTGGAGATATTTTCAAGAGTTCTAAGATTGATATTTGAGTTGGTATCTTCTTCAATTGATCAACAATATTGTATTGGATTGATGGGGCAGTGGGTGTGTTAGATGCAACTCCTTTTAGTATTACTTTTTCTTGCCCCCTTGTTACATTGACTAGTTGATACTCTTGTTTTTCTCGGATCTTGATAACATTAATCTGATTTTCATTTACAACAGCATTTGAAATCAGATTTAGTGGTATGATTTGATTTGATTCTTCATTGATGTCAATGCCATAAAGTTGATTTTCAGATGTAGTAATGTTTTTAGTTTGATGATCAGCTGTAATGATGTCATGATTATGATTTATTTAAGCATTGTGAGTTTGTTAATCAGCTGTAAACATTTGATTTTCAGCAGTAATAAGATCATTTGTTTGATTTTCCACAGTGATAAGATCATTTTCACCATTGATTTGAGTGTTATTAGCTTGATCTTCAACCACATAAATATGGAGAATCGTGGTGTCGTAAACATAGTTTACATTTTTTCCCTTACCATTTGTGGAAGATGATTCTCCTTTTTCATAATTCGGTAGAGGGTTCTTGAAAGCTCCATGATCATTCTTTGTTTGTGGTCCCTCTATGAGGATTTTCTTGTTATAAATTAGATCTTGTATTGCATGTTTCAATTGCCAACAATCCTTTGTCATATGACCCTTGTTCTGATGATAGTCATAGTAATGGGCATCGTTCCACCAAAATGGTTTAACTTGTGGATCCCAATTTCATGGTTCTTGTATTGTGATAAGTTTGGATTTAGTAAGTTCCTTTAATGTTGATTCCAATGAATGTCCCAAAGGCATGAATTTCCTTTGATTTGATGGCTTTTGGAATGGTAATGATTTAGTTCCAACATTGTTTGAATTGTTGTTCTAATTTGCATTTGGGTTGTTGCTTTGATTATTGCTTTGATTTTTCTTAGTTGCAGCTTCTATCAAGTTGAATATAGGTTTCGTGTTTTGATTTTTAGTCATAGCATCATTGTTTCCAACACTTCTAAACTTTTTCCAAAACTTGGATTTATCATTGTTATTATGATTTGAGGAATTTGCATTGTGTGATCCTTCATTGTATATCTTTAGGATTCTTCTCTTGACCAAAGCTTCTTCTATCTTGAGACCATTTTCAATCATTTTTTCAAATGTAGGTAGACATTGTAGTTCAAGCCTATAACTCATGCCATCATTTAAGTTGTTAATGAAAAGTTCAATCTTTTCTTCTTCAGATATGGAATGAGGATATCTTGCAAATAGCCTTCTCCATCTTTGCAAAAATGAGAGAAATGTTTCACCTTTCTTTTGTTTGGTATTGCAAAGATCCTTCATTGTGATAGCATGTTGTATATCATATGAGTATTGAGTTATGAATTTGTTGACCAAATCTTCAAATGATCTAATTGGTGGATTTAATTTGGAAAACCACTCCACACATTGTCCACCTAAGCTTCTTGGAAATAACCTCATTAAGTATGTCTCTTCATGAGAAAATTCTAAACTCATAGCTCGAAATTCCCTCACATGGTCAAGAGCATTTGTTTTCCCATTGCATTTATTGTATTTAGGGAATTCACAATGTTTTGGAAATGGGATTATGTTCACATTTTGAGAAAAAGGATAGGGACAAATATCCTGCAACAAGTATCTCTTAGTAGTTCCAGTTTGGATATCTTGAAACTGTTGTTGTAAAGTTTGTATTTGATGTCTCATTGCAGCCACTTCATCTGTATTTTGTGATGTATTTTGTGTTTCAATTTCAACACTTGTGGGTGTTTCCTTCAATCTATTAATATTAAAATATTTTGAAACTTTGATACCAAGATCAACTAGCATGAGAAGATATTTTTCCCCATCTCTTTCCAAGATTCTCTCCATAAATTTATGAAACTTGGGATCTTGTTGCATATTTTGCATATCCTCTTTAGTTAAATCATCTGCATCAGTTTGATTGAGTCTACTAAATGGATTTTCAACACGTTCATCCATGAATTTTTGGACTTCTCCTTCCTTTTCTTCAAATTTTAGTCTTCGTGACCTTGTTAAAATGGGCACACAAACGTTATTGTTTTGAATAAACTTTGTTCTTAGTTTGGTATAGTGTCAAGGATATTAACTTAAGTCAAATAGAATGATAGATTCTATTGATTAGACTAAGTTGGTAAGTTTGATTATACAACTTCGTTTCTTTGATTTAGGATGACTAATCCTGAAACTTAACTTTCTAATCAAATGTGTTTGATTTAGACACTTTTGGATGGTAGATCTTGGTTTGATTTGAACAAATTCAATTGTAAAGTCCAGTTTATGCAGGGTTAATACTTTTTTTTGATTTAGGAAAGTTTATGTTCTGATGAAAGTCTGAATTCTGATGTTAAAAGTTTGACAGACAGTGAAGAATGCTCTCTAGATTTTGGTTTTTTGGATGCACTATTACAGTCCTTTGATGCACTAAACTTTTCTACAGATGCGCTAAAATTCTATGTTGATGCACTGCAAAACATGTTGGATGCGATGTACTATTACTCCTATGTGTTAGACTGTTACTCTGATGCGCTAGATTGTTGCTTCTATGCGTTAATGTTTTGCTCTGATGCGCTAAAAGACAAGCCTATGCACTATTAAAGTGATTGTATGTGCTAAAACAGACAGTAAATGCACTATTCTAGAAAATGTTTTCTAATTCTAATAGTTTGCTTGGTTTTTCTAGTTTTAATAAGTGAATTTGTTATCTCCAGTGTATAAACTTCTAATGACTAATATGGTAACTAATTTTTTTGTTTGGAAATTGTAGGAATTAATTACTTTTGATTTGGATGATTTCCTTTTGAAAAAATAACTTCACACACAAAAGCCAGATTGTAAATAGTTGTTCATATTCTATGAATTAAACATGTAGTGAGTGTTCTAGAATAAAGTCTGATTCTTTCAATTTCCATTGGTTTGACACAAATAAAGACAATTCAAGCACTTTTCTAATTGTCAAGTAGGTCACTTAAAATACCACAACCCACATCTTAAAAATATGTTAGCTCACACAACCGTGTCACCCCCTAGAGGGCGCTCGTGTTTTTGCCTTTCCCGAGTCTTAGCCAGAGTCAAATCCTCCACTTTTGGCCAAGGTCTCTGATATTTATATGGTGAGTGTCTTGGGGGAAGATTCTTCCCTCCCCTTGCACTGTGGTATAAAAAGTGTTTGAAAACTGACACGGTGAGATACTAACTTAAGGTTCGTAGATAGGGTATCCATTCAGAGCGAAAATTGATAAAATCCCTCAGGAGACCTTTGAATCTTTAGAAAAAAGATTTTGGGGGTGGTTATCTTGCACACTTCCGTCGAATTTGGAATTTCCCCAAATCTAATTTTGATTAGAGTGGGTTGGAAAACCTGGCTTTGGTTGTTCCCACTTAGGTCGTTCCCGTAGGGTGAGTACTTTTTCCCACTACGGCAAGCCCTCTAAAGGATTTAATAAAGCATGAAAAGTGATTCTGGCATTCTGATCACCCAGTGAAGGGGAGAGCATAGGCCTATCACTTCAAACACATAAAACAAGGGTTCAATTATCCTTTTACTTAAGCTAGATGCCTATCTTAAACAAAGGAAAGCAATGAAAGATTTCAAAACCCTAAAAAAACCATTAGTAATTTGATAAATTTTTTTCTTTGATTGGTGTAAATGTTTCCAACAATCTATCTTTGACAAGAGTAAGTTGAACCTGCAACACAAAAAATAAGGATCAGTATCAAATTTTGGAATTTTTTGCAAAACCAGTCAAATGGCTAAACTGTTAATCATATGCGCTAAAACTTGAATGCGCTAAAATAACTGATCTATGCGCTAAAACTTGAATGCGCTAAAATAACTGATCTATGCGCTAAAACAGTAATTCAATGTGCTAAGAAAATTATCAAATGCGCTATAACAATATTTGAATGCGCTATGTTGTTCCGTCAATGCGCTGCAATAGTATTCCGATGTGTTGTGCTATTCCATCAATGCGTTGTAACAATATTCCAATGCGCTATAAAAAATTTTGTGTGTGCCGTAAAAAGACCTGATCCCGCTAAAATAGAAACACATCAAAACCTGCGAACGCACTTTTCCAGAAAATTGCAAAATTGGGGTTTTGCCCCATGGTGGACGCCAAAATGTAAGTGGTGTAAAAGTATGAGTGAGTAAATCAATAACAACACTTCTCAATGCAACATTATTAGAGAATTCAAATGAAAATCAATCTAATTAAGCATAATCAAATCTCTAAATTTGTTCCATCGCTCTCTAACTCCAAGGATTTGATAGATCAAAGTGGCTCTCAGATTTTGTGCACTGTGACTATCAAAGTGACAACCTGGTGAATGAGAATAATGATCTATATGATAATGATAATGATCTAATGATGAAATGATATGATTGATAATGATATGAAAACTATATGATGTGAAAACTATGATATTGATTGATGATAATGAAAGCTAAATGAAATGATATGCAACTACAAATGCCATGATTGTAATCTAATATGATTCTTAAAATGCTTCTATATTGCTTAATTGCTCAAATTCTTGAATTCTAATTCATGCAAAGTAAGTTTGCATAAAAGTGGGATCCTTTTCCTGTAGCAAAAGGTTGTATTTATAGATTTCAAAAAGGCAATTGTGATGTGGCAACAAGCAAGGGTTGAGATTCAATCTAGATAAATCGACGGTGAAGAATGAATTTGTTGGAGAAGAAGATGGAAAGGATAAAGAATTCTTCTAAATGACTAGGAAGAAAAAGAGGAATAAAAGATCCAAGTCTCTCGAGAATGTTCCAAAATTGGTTTGGAAGGATAAAGCACAATTAAATCAAAATTGAAAGTTTCAATTTTGGTTGAGAATAAGTTGTAGATATGTGCCCAATTAGAAATTAGACTTATTCAATTTGGAAGAATAATAATTAAATAAAACAATATTTGAGATTTTTTTATTTAATAAAAGAGGGATATTAATAATTAAATAAAACTTTTATGATTTAGTTTATTTAATTAAGAGAGAATAATTAGATAATTAAATAAAACAACTATATGAAATTGTTTATTTAATCAAGAGAGAATAATTAGAAGAATGTGATGAAAATAGAGGAAATAGAATAATGAACTATATAAATAAATATTTCTATTTATTTAATAGTAGATGAATTAAGGTTTAATTAATCAAATAAATGTTTTTAATTAATCAAATTTATCCAGACCATTTTTAGGTGTATACATACTCTTCTCTTTAAGAAATCTACAACTTCAAATAAAATAGTTTCTTTGAGCATTAATGATGAAGAATTTTAGGTTTAGTTGATACCTTCATTGGGGAAAAAAATTATTGCTAGAGATTTATATTTTTATTCATAATATCATGGATAGATCACAATTAGATGAAGAACATTTTATTCTTCTTGAAGATAACATAGCTTTAAATGTGTTTATTGGATCAAAGATAGATATGTTAAATTCAATGCTAGATAGTGACATTTTCTTATATCTTAAAAGTGGGTCATCATTCAAGGACATCATGAATTTTCTCCTAATATTATGCTCATTCTTGTTGCAGTAATTATGAAAATCGCCTAATAATTAATTAATTAATTGTTAGGCCCCTTTTACTTTATTACACTTGAGCTAAACTTAAGTGTGTTTTTTTAATTATTAGATTGGGTTAATTATAGGTTATGTATCATTGCATAGGATAAGGATACTTGTCACAATCTAATCAAATACTCATCTAAGGTTTGCCTTTTTCTTTTATAATCATTCGCATTGTAATCATTTAATTCAGATGTACAATTCATATTAATTCAATGCACATACAGTTGCTTTTTTAGATCGATCATTCTTTCAAGGTTGCATATCAAATCAGTTGCTTGTTCTCTCTTTGTGATAGGTGTTTTGGTTGCAGGTGATTTCTGGGAGATGTGAGGTTCAATCATCCACTCCAACATGGTATCAAAGCACTGAATCTATGAATTCTTATCCAAATTTTGAGAGATTCAGCCTTAAGAAAAAATCAACTCATCTTGGAGAAAAATAAGCATCATCATTGGATCTAAAATGACCAAAAACCATAAGAACATTTGTCAAATCGTTCAAATTCGAGCAGTTGCAAAAAATATTTTTTTAGGGGCCACGGATCTTGCACAACAATTCATATAATCATATGGTGTTGTTCACACCCCGGCCACCACTATTGAATAGAGGTACAAGGTTTTAATTGTCTCCAATTTTAAAAAATCTAGCATTTAACAAAAAAACAAAAAACAAAAGGGGGGTAGCTTTTCTTGTACCCATTGGGTACTTGCGATTGCAGGCCCTAATGAGATCGTGAGTACCTTCATGGTGGTTTAATACCATTGAAGACATAATTCCCATTAGTGGCATCCTTCCCAACAATAGGCACTCATAAATTACTTCTCCAACGATGTTAAATTTCGTGCATCTCCAGCTTGACAACTTAATTATGGCTACCGCTCAGTGTCAGTTACACTTTCCCCTACTAGTTGCATTTTCCCATTGTTGGCTTCCACCGACCCAAATAGTGCTAGAAAAATGATCCCACTGGATAATCATCATGGCGACAAAAATCTAAGGGCCATAAAAATTGGTCGACAGAGGCAACCAAAAACTGGAAGGGAATGTTTTGTCCCCTTGTGAGGATTTCAACATTAGGATTATTTTTTGATAGTCAAGTTTTTTTTCTAGTTAAGTGGGAATATTCGACAAATATTTTGTTTATGTCATCTATACAATTGGCCCCTTGCTCCCTCCTAACCCTTTGTGCCCTAAGAGAGGTTTTTTCTTTCAACCATAACATCGGCATACGATGTCAAAATTGGGAAAAAAAGATATTGTTGGAAGGTTGTTTTGTGTACTTTCTAGTGGTGTAGGTCTCACCATCAGATTTTTCTATTGGTACAATTTATTCTCAATCAAAGTCAAATCATCATTTTTTTCTTTTGAGATCATAACTTTTCACCTATGTCTCCATTTTTTATGATTATTGTGGTGTTGGAAAGATATTTCAAAGCTCTTCAAATCAATTTGTGTATTTTTCAAAAATCTATCATAGATACATTTTATTTAGTTTTCTATAATTTCACATTTTTCATAGATACATTTTTGCACCTGTCATAGATACGTTTTTGCTCCTGGAAAGGATCTATTTGCATGAGATGACTTCATTTGATATGCTTTACATGCATTGAGGATATAAATTTCTATTTTTTTCTTTTGAGGAGGTATCATGGGTTTTCATGTTCATCTTTCTGTGGTCATCCTAGAAAAGGATAATTGTGAGTCTTGGTGAAAGGAAATCCCGACAATCTCAGGTGGCTTGATTTTTTTCCTTACCTATATGGGCTCATACCTAGACCAAAAACACCAAGAAGCAGATAAAAATAGGGTAGTATCAATGTCTTGCAAGAATGGAAAGATTGAAGGTGTTGTCATTGATGTCAACCGGTCAACTGGTTATCAACTAGTTGTTGTTGGTTGTATATGTTGAGGATATTGAGAAAATTGTAATGAAGATATGTTGCATGTGTTCATTGGTTGCTCCAGGTTTTGTTCTGTATTTACTCCTATATTTGTGTGGTTCAGACATGTTCATGATTGTTAGAAGATGCTATATCCATATTTTTGGTTGTTGATTTGTTGTATAGTGAAAGTTGTGTTCACCAATTATGAACTGTGGTTTTTTGTGTTTCTAGTTGAGGTCCAGGAGAAATTTTGTTGGTCTAGATTTCTCTTTGATGAAGTCTTATGACTTGCAGTTCTAAAGTTGAGTTTCCCTGATTGAATTGAAGATAATTTTGACATTTGGAAAGTTTGTGCTTAATGGTTCTATGCGTTTTACACTAGTTTAGCCGACCTTATGTGAAATACTACTTTCGAGGTTGGTGAGGCATGTTGGATCTATTTGGGTCTCTATGAAGCGTGTGTTTGGGTCACCCTCATTCTAATTCCACCCTAGAATGTTTTGGCACCAACCTAATTTGAATTTGGATTTGGATGGTTGATTTTGGATATGTTTCAAAGTTGAAGACGGTATAAATACGAGATGATTTAAGTGATAGAAAATATACAAGAGCGAAGAAGAAGAGAAATAAGAGAAAAGAGAAAGTGTATTTTGGTGCAACATTGATTCTATTCAGTAAGTGTGTGTGTTGCGAGTGTGGAAGATCAGTGTGAATCTTAATGCTGAGTTTCTGGATGCAGTGAGAAGAAGGTGAACTCTATCATTCATGCAAGTAGATCGAGTGACTATGGTGGAATCCTTTGTTGCATTGGGATCATAGTCCCTCTGTAACAAGTCTTCTTTGTCTTTTTTGTATCTCTATGGCAGTGAGCCCTTCGAGTTGTTAGCCCTATTGGATAGTGAGTCCTTGTTTCAAGAAGTGAGCCTTATTTCAAGTAGTGAGCCTCTTGTAATTAGTTTTGATATTCTCTATAGTGTGAGTTAATCTTCACCGTGATTTTTCCCTCATTGGGTTTTCCACATAAATCTGGTGTTATTATGTTTATGTGTTGGATTTTAGTTTCTGCATTGGCATTTGATGATTAATCATTTAAGCAGTATTAAGTATTAGTTTCGGTGATTGAATTAAAGGTTTAATTCTTTGACAATTGATTCACCCTCCCTCTCAGTTGTCCTATTCAACAATTGGTATCAGAGCAAGGTTCCTTGGTGAAGAGATTAACCACTTGAGGAAGGTCTAGGTTGGCTGGAAAAATGGTTTATGATTATCTAAGGTTTGACACAACTAATTATGGTATCTGGAAAGTATTGATGGAAGAATATCTGGAGTATTACGTGTTGAAAATTGAAGGTAAATTATGTAGCTTTAAACTTGTAATCCTATGAAACTATCGATTAAAATAAGTATTCTGTCACAATTTCTTTGTGGGTGATTAATTTGATTAGATCAATTTTACCAATTGTAGAAAGAGACAGAAGATTGTAGAAGAATGAGACAAGAAGATAGAAGTGACACAACGTATATGTGGAGAAACCATTTCGGGAAAAAACTCCACCACGAGAATCAATAGTGCTTGTATTATTTAACCTTAGAACAAGATTACAATAACACTACATCAATCCTTGATTGATATGCTTCCTTTCCTTCAACAATCGTTCTTCACAACCTGTAATAAACTCTCATACACTTGCTTCAATTACAAACTATCCATGCATTCCATGTGACCAAGCATGAATCCACACATCCCATGCCATGCTTCAAACCCTCACACATGCACAAGCTCAACTTGCAAACCTGCAAACTAGTTTATTGAACTCTCTTCAACTTGTTGCAATAAATAGACAATTATGAACATTGTAAACTCCAAAGAGTTGAAAATTACAAAAGGATAACGCTCCTCACAAATATCTATGCCATTCTTGTGCAAGTAAAGTTTTTCCATGAAAAAATAATTCAAACCAAGTCCTTCATCAATTTGGGCATCCCAAACTAAATTCTTAATTGATTGATGATTACGAAGATATCTTAGAAGCTTATCCTCAAAGTTGGCGCCCACAAATGGGCCCCACTTAATTGAGCCTTGTAAATATCTTCTCATGCAAAGGTGTTAACTCCAAGATGCCAACTTGGGAGCCCAAGGTGGGTCCAAGTCAATCTTTGTTAACTGAAACATATCTCTCCACCATTCATGCAAACTTCATGCATGATTGATCATCCCCTGTTAATTGAAAGTATCAACCTGTTATCTAACATGCAACTGAAGTCATTAGCCATGCAACTCAAGTCAACTGAAGTCAATTACATGCAACTCAAAATAACTAACATGCAACTGAAGATAACTGAACCATAACTGAATTGAACTGAACTAAATTGAACTAAACTGAATTGAAACTGAACTGATAGTGCTGCTCCACATACATTGTAATTATCAATCCCTATTTTGTAGGAACAAGACATAAATTACATAAGATTTATCAATCCATCAAATAGTTAATTGAAACAAGGTGGGTCCCACCTTCCATGTAAGTGTCCCATGTGCTCCTATTTTATAGGAGCTCAACTTGGGCATCCCCACATGTTCCTATTATTTAGGAATAATTACAAATGTCAATTTACATGTGCATTTCATTTGAATTTAATCTCTTTCTAATCCTAGTATTGGGGAACAATTTTCAAGGACTTAGGAGATACATGAAATATGTTTAGGATTGCAATTAAATGGCATCCTATTCCCAACATTCTCCCACTTGACATTATACATTGCAATTATTCTAAACAAGGAATCATTATTATAAATAAAGTACAGGACTTAAGGCCAATGGCCTTCCTGCACCAAGAGAACTTATTTGTAGGAACTGGTAAGATAATCTACAACATTGATCAAAGTGTCAACTTTCTCAATCAATACCTTCCCACTCTCAACCATTTCTCGCCTAAAGTGATATTGAACATCAAAATTCTTAGTATGACCATGATACATAGGATTTTTGGCTAAAAAAATAGCACTCTGACTATCACATTCAAGTCTAATATGCTTGCAATAAAAAACCAATACCTTTCCCAAGTCTCTATAACCAAACTGCCTCTTTAGAGGCATGTGTAACTTTCGAGTGTATTGAACTCACGTCCAACCAAGGTGTAGGCTACTCAAACTTCCTTCTGAAATATCATCAAGAGTAACCATCTCAACACATGTCTCTAACCATAAGATAACTCAAGCCTCACCTATTTCTCCAAGTATCCATGAGGACCTGTAACCAACCAATCCATTCCAAACTCCAAATGCAACATAGCACTATCATGAAGTAATCAAGCAAATGATGAATGTACCCAATACCTAAGAGAACTACTCTGATCAATGTCAAAGCTCCTAATCAATGTCCAAGAAACATAAACATGACATCCATGATCTAACCATCTCCTCCAAGGAGATCACATGCATCATAACATATATAAACATCCTAGTCTCAGGAGAACAAGTACCATGACAAACTCTAAATGCAACAAGAGTAAACCATGAAATAATAGCAACCACTCTAAACCAGGAAAACATATCCCCAATCACATGAAGATAACCTTACCAATGATGCATCCACGCCACTGCCAACAACTCCCACTGAACTGTGGTATGAGCTATACATGGCATCATGACTACCATCCTCTTCATGAAGATCACTTTGAAACATCAAGCAAAGAGTCATCACTTACATTTTTACATGAAATTATCAAGCATGATTACTAGCATCCGAGGATTCCTCTATAGAAGAATCAAAACTCTTTTTCTTGTTCTTATAATCCTTCTTCACATTTCTTGGTTCCCCGTAGTTCCAACACTTTACATTACTCTTACTAGGGGTTTCAAATCATCCTTTCGACTTACCCTTTCCTTCCTTGTCTCTCTTAGGTTCCTTTTTCTCAAGCCTACCTTTTACAAACAAGGCATATTGGATTTCCGTTTTAGACTTCCTCCTCATCTCCTCTTATAGGAGAGTAGGAATTATATTGTCCATCTTAGGATCTGCACCACTACCATTGATAGCAAAAATTAGATTTTCCCAAGATTCTAGTAAAAAACAAAGTAACAAAATGCATTTATCTTCATCTTCTAGCTTTACATCTATAGATGCTAACTGACTCAGAATAAAATTAAAAGCATTTAAATGATTTGCAACATAATCACCATCTTTCATCTTTGAAGAATACAACTATCTTTTTAGATACAACTTATCAGTAAGACTTTTGGTTTGATAGATATCACCTATCATCTTCCACAACTTATAAGTGGTAGTTTCATCTGAAAAATTCAAGAAAACAACATTAACAAGACATAATCTTATGGTCCCTCTTTCCTTCTTATCAAGCTTAGCCCAATCCTCATCTAACATCATTGTAGATGGATTTTTATCACTACAGACAACTAACCACTGATCTCTCTCTTCAAGGAGATCCTCCATTTTTAATTTCTACATCTCACAATTAGATCCATTGAATCTTTCAATATCTAAATGAGAATTAGAAGTCATTGTAACACAATTATTTTACAAATCTACAATAACAAAATTAAAAGATCCCACTATAGCCAAAAAACCTTCAAAATTTTTAGAGAAAGGCATCCCAAACTTTAACCAACCGTTAGCTCTGATACCAAATGTTGAGAATTAAAGGTAAATTTTGTAGCTTTAAACTTGTAATCCTATGAGACTGTAGATTAAACTAAGTATTCTTTGTCACAATTTCTTTGTGGGTGATTAATCTGATTAGATCAATTTTACCAATTGTATAAAGAGATATAATATTGTAGAAGAATGAAACAAGAAGATAGAAGTGACACATCATATATGTGGAGAAAGCCTTTTGGGAAAAAACTCCACCACCAGAATCAATAGTGCTTGTATTATTTAACCTTAGAACAAGATTACAATAACACTGTATCAATCCTTGATTGATATGCTTCCTTTCCTTCAACAATCATTCTTCACAACTTGCAATAAACTCTCATACACTTGCTTCAATTACAAAATATCCATGCATTTTGTTGGGTGAAAATTATGTAATCAACTTTTCGATAGATTACACAACTAGGACTTCAGCCACAACTATGTGAGATGTAAATCTCTCCTCTTAGAAAGGGGAGGCGCCCTTCTTACTACTGACATAAGTGATAGTAAAACAAAAAGAGTAATTACAAGATGTACACAATACTTACGAAGTGGGGGGGGTGTGTTACATTCATCCTTCTCTCTTTTTTCAGAGAAGATGTTTACAATGCTTCACTGTTGGAAGTTCTCAATTCATGATAACTCTAAACTAACAACGAGTAGTAATTCCAATACCTCTATCTTGTCAAAGAAAATCATAGAGGTACCAAAAGTGATTAACAATAAACTAGTAAAATAAAATGGAAAGCTCACGAAGGCACAAAGTCATTCTGTAGCTTTATCAATGGTGGATTTGTGATAGGAGTGTCGTTTGTCACGTTAGAAGCACAAATTATTCTTAGACGCAGCAATTCCTCGAACAACGTGAACAATTACAAGCGCAAAGTCTTGTAGATTATCCAACCAAAGTATCCAAAGAGCATGAATAATTACAAGCACAAAGTCTTGTAGATCATTCAACCAAAGTATCCAAAACACAAATGAAAATCTAAATAAAGGATGTAACACAAAGTTTACATGAATTACTTAGAGTCCTTCAGATTCCATAAGCTAATCACCACCAAATGAGATCAATTCATAAGATTATCGAATCCAACACAAAGTCTGGTTTGCAATCTTCTTCTTTATTGATCAGATTTCATTCAGAAAGTATGAACACAAAGTTTCACAATTCTACTTCAAAAAGGGTAGCACTTCATTGCAAAATACTAAAGGATAAACTTTACAATAGAAATCCCTCATATTATATAGAAAGAGGGATGAGCAAAATTAGGAATCTAATTTGAGGAAATCAAGGAAAGTTGGGTGAGCGATTTAAAGAGATCTCACCTAACTTTGACCAAAGTCAAAGTGTAATTTTTTTTCAAAAGATTACATCTTCGAACTTGGTGCAATTATAATTTACAAAAAGACATAAGATGTCAGGAAATATTTACAAGATGCATAAAAGGATGCATCAAAAATGTCTAACACTGGAGATCAGGAACCTTCTTCATGTTTCCTTGCTTTGGGCGCGGAAGTCTTCGTATTTCTTCCTGGTCTCCTGCATGAACTTCTCATCCGGACCAACGGTGTAATCCACAATGGTGTGAATTCTCGTGATCGATCTCATGGCAGATAAGTGAACCTTCTTGCACCTGTCAAGATGCATTTTCAAGTTATCCAATGTGAGCCTTGTATCACAAATGACATTCAAAGAGGCTTCTGAAAAGTTTGCACTGTCAATCAACTTCATGATGGATTCCTTGAAGATCTGGGATATTTTTGTGGCCGGTAGGAAGATACGATTCTCCCAATAAGTTGACCTGGTAACTCCTTGATACATTTTTCAAGAATAACACGATGCCCTTCGACATCTTCCTGCACTTGGTGGAGATCTTTTGTAAGAGATTGAATTACTTGAATTCGACGTTTCAAGGATTCTCTTACCTAAATGAACTTTTCTTTGTCAGGAATTACCCCGACTTCCACCAATTTACTGAGCTTTACCTGCTTCATCTGTGACCATGACAACATACATTTTTCCATGTCTCTACGCTCCTGGGAAAGTACACTTTTTTCTTTATCAAGCTCTGTGGTGAGCTTGGCCAACAAGGTAGTTTTCTCGTCCGTAGCAATTATGATTTGAGATCCGTGTTCTATGATATTTTCAACAAAATCATACAACACCTTGCCTTTGGAGGCAAAATTCTTAGCTTTCTTGACAGCTGGGTCCTTAATATTTACCACTCTCAGCGGTTGTGCATTAGTTAGAGATCCTGCAAGTCTCTTTACAACAGTGGCATAATGCTTTGCCCTCTGTTTGTACATATTGCGAGCTTGCTCCATTTTATCCAGTCTTCCAGTCAAGATGTCCAATGTCACTTGTGCATCTGCTTTTTCACTTTCATTGGTAACCTTGCCAAGCTGGACTTTTGTTACCGTGTAGTCCTCCATATTGACATCTCCTTCTTCTTGCGGTGGTATGCCAATCTCCGCATACTTATGGCCAGTCTTGTCAATGTTTATCTTTGAGTATAATTTTTCCTTTTTCTTCCCTTTAGCCTTTGGAGGGACTATCTCTTCAAGGTCGAGCTCCTATGGAGAGATCATTTGCTTCTTTCGCTTCGACACTTGAGATATCAGCCAAGGGGGAAGGAAGGACGTGTGAACTTCTGGATTCACTATCAACTCTGTCGTCATTGTCACCTCTAAAGTCATCGTCACTGCTAAAGTTACCATGGGTATCGTGACAATAGGAGAAGTTCCTGTCATCATTTCTCCTATAGACTGCACATTGAGCTGATCACGTATTGACTCATTCATGAAACAATTGAATTCATTTTCAAAAGTGATATCATACGTCAGTGAAGACAGGCTAGGAATGGATGATGGAGGACTTGATAGTATATCAACTGTATGAATGCTTGTCACCGAGGGGGTATCAAGAGGGATTGATGTTGCAGGAATAGTGGATATCTCTACTGCAGGAATGCAAGTGGTAGGAATGGGTGATGAGGGAACAGGAGGTGGAGGAGTACTTGAATTTGGAGGGGTATGAGGAACACTAGAAATCACAGGCGACGACGTTCTAGGAATTTCCTCAACTACATTCTCAGGTGGAGACATAGTTCTTTCTTGATCATGCTTGGGTTCCTATTGATCACCCTCTTGTCTCTCCGATTTTGGTTCACCTTCGAAATCACCTTCAGATTCTTCTTCAGAATCTTCTTTAGACTCTTGTCCGCTTTCAGAAACTTCTTCTGCATCAAAGTCTACTTCTACTAAGTCTTCATCTTCAGTGGATTGGTCATTGGAAGTACATTCTTCATCGGAATCTATCTCCTCTAGAACAACCTTTTTACCTTTAGAGCGAGATGGATCAAATTCCATGGTTTCTCCTTCTGGGACGGACTAGGTATCTTTCTTGCCAACAATAAACTTGATCCTTGGAACTCTTCGTGAAGAAGTGGGAAAAACCGCTGATTTATTTTTCATGAGGAGTTCTTGCTGTCGGCGAGCTTCTGCTTCAGATTCTTCTCCTTCCGAATCTTTTCTGAAAATTTTCATTTCATAACCATGCTTATGTAACCATTCTACAGTATTGGATAGGATTGGCGCCAATCTCTCTCTCATGTTGGTACTTTCTTTAGACCATTGGATTGCAAGAAACGACCTTTTAGAAACCTCTTGTTCATCATAGACAACATTCATGATATCACCAGGATTTGTAAAATCCTCTACTAGGTCAGCAATATCAAGGTCTCTGATCTACTGAACAATCAACCTGCAATAATCCATTTTACGAATGGCTTCTTCATCTCTGCAATCAACCTATATGTCTTCAAAATGGTATTTGTGATGATGACCCTTTTGCAATTTCCTTCTCACATCCCAGTAATCAAAATCAAACCTATACCTGTAGGTTTTGATTGTCATGATTTTCATCTTAGCATAGACAAATTTTGCTTTCTGTATAGTTGGGATAGTATATCTATCAATTGTCAATGGGAACTTGAATCCACGCTTAGGGTTACTTCGTTCTTTATGAACTGAAATCAGTTGTCTACACATCTCAATGAGAACCCACTTATCTGAAGGATAACGTGGCAGCATGTAATGGAAGCCAGTGTAGCACCCTACTGTCAAATAAGTAAATGCTGGGAATTGCAGAAATAAGCATCCAACTTTACTTACCGCCTTATAGGCCTCATCAGATACCCTTCTCCTCTCGAGAGCTAGATCAAAATTGAAAAGAAAAGGTGCGAAGAAAGCATCAATAACCCGCCAGAAATGATGGAAGCTTTCTTTCAATTCCAGTTGATAGAAGAATTTATACACAGGTACCAACATCTGATTCCCTTTTGTGGATAGACCTAGAAATTGCCTCATTATAGCTGATGCGTACACTAGGTAAGAAGTCATATAGAATTTCAATGTGGAAGGTGCATTGATCAGTTGCTCATGTATTTCATCACTGATCTATTTGCCCCAGTCAATGTGCACTTTTTGTCTTCTTATAATCCTGATGTATTCATACATCCAATCATGAAAAAAGGATGATTCAGGCAAGCCTTTTACTTTGCTTAAAAATGTGATCATATCTTTGATGTCATCTTTGAAATCACTTCACAGGAGTCCCTTTGGCCATTTGGAAACATATTTTCTAGGCTTCTTCAACCATTGGGTATTTATTAGGTTTTTAGCCTTGTTGGGATCAATGTTAAAGACTTCTTGTGATTTTTGTATAGAGATGTCAATGTACTTCTCCATTTGAGGAACTTTAAACACAATATCAAAGAAGTCGGGGTCGATTCTTAAAATCTCGTGCCTAGAAGAATCAATCACACTTCTACTTTCCCTGATGTAATGAGATGCCACTTGAAGGACAAATTCTGTATTGTGTGCAGCAATAGGGAACATAGCTACCAAATGCAGGTTACTGTGTACAATTGCTCTCATCAAATTAGGAAGAAGCTTCATCTCAGTTTGCTTTGCAAAATCAACCAAGTCTTGATGGCCAACCTATGTGTCTTTTATTTCTTCAACCTTGGAGACGACTACAGTCAGTGGATAGACACCTTGATATTTTTCCTTTTGCTTTTGAAGAAGACGGAGGTTTTCTGGCAGTCATCAAGAGCAACTGAAACTTTGATCAATCAACTTTGAAGGTCTTGGTGAGAGACAAGAGAAAACACAAAATTGGTTGGGAGGAACTTCAAATTTCTCCAAAAACGTGTTTTGCAGCTTGAGAAGATTTCACCCAGCAAGAAGGAATGAAGTTTGAAGATCATAAACAATGAAAATAAAATAATAAATCACTTTTAAGTGAATGAGAAACACAAAAAACATAACTCAAGTTGCACAATTAATTGAGGCACAGAAAGTGGCATGATGAGCGAAAAATGCAAAACGCATGAAGAAACGCGCCCAGGCGAAGAAATGACTAAGTCTGGATAAAAAGTGTAATAGCGCACTTTTTCAGTGCTCTTACATTTTTAACAAAAACACTTTCATGCAGGGGCGCTGAAAATTAGCGCCCCTACACTTTTTATACTTAGCCAATTTTTGGCTTGTGAGCAAGAGCACACTTTTTCAGTGCAACTGCATTTTTCACAATTAAGTATGAACAGTGAGACTTCTCGAAGGAGCTCGTTTCGAAGATATTTGCAAGGAAAACATAGGGGGATTCTCAAATTGACTATTTGAGGCTTTGGAACGTATTTCAAGGTGGCTTGAAAATCACCTTGTTTTGTGTGCTTGAACTTCACGAACCTAGGAAACAGACAAGTTTCGTAGGGGGGTTATCTGTGGAACGAGCGCTGCTAGATTCCATGATAACACATTCCATGTGACCAAGCATGAATACACACATCCCATGCCATGCTTCAAACCCTCGCACATGCACAAGCTCAACCTACAAACCTGCAAACTAGATTATTGAACTCTCTTCAACTTACTGCAATAAATAGACAGTTATGAACATTGTAAACTCCAAAGAGTTGACAATTACAAGAGGATAATGCTCCTCACAAATATCTATGCCATTCTTGTGCAAGTATGGTTCTTCCATGAAAAAAAATTCAAACCAAGTCCATCAATTTGGGTGTCCCAAACTGAAGTCTTAATTGATTGAGGATTACGAAGATATCTTAGAAGCTTATCCTCAAAGTTGGCACCCACAAATGGGCCCCACTTAACTGAGCCTTGTAAATATCTTCTCGTACAAAGGTGTTAACTCCAAGATGCCAATTTGGATGCCCAAGGTGGGTCCAAGTCAATCTTTGTTAACTGAAACATATCTCTCCACCATTCATGCAAACTTCATGCATGATTGATCATCCCCTATTAATTGAAAGTATCAACCTGTTATCTGACATGAAACTGAATTCATTAGCCATGCAACTCAAGTCAACTGAATTCAACTACATGCAACTCAAAATAACTAACATGTAACTGAAGATAACTGAACCATAACTAAACTAAACTAAACTAAACTAAACTAAACTGAAACTAAAACTGAACTAAAGTTAACTGAACTGAACTGAAACTAAGCTGATAGTGCCACTCCACATACATTTTAATTATCAATCACTGTTTTGTAGGAACAAGACATGCATCAGATAAGAGTTATCAATCCACCAAACAATTAACTGAAACAAGGGGGGTCACACCTTCCATGTGAGCATCCCATGTGCTCCTATTTTATAGGAGCTCAACTTGGGCATCCCCACATGTTCCTATTATTTAGGAATAATTACAAATGTCAATTTACATGTGCATTTCATTTGAATTTAATCTCTTTCTAATCCTAGTATTGGGGAACACTTTCCAAGGAATTAGGAGATACATGAAATATGTTTAGGATTGCAATTAAATGCCATCCTATTCCCAACATTATGGATATGATGTGGAGAAAGCTTACAAAAATACTTACACTCCTCCTGCCAATGGTCCAAGTACACCTGAAGAAATCAAAGCACATGAAGCAAACAATAAGGTGAAGTACATCTTGAAGAATAGGTTGGTACATTCCTAGTTGATTAAGGTTCAAAATTTGAAGACGTTTAAGGAAGTCTGGGATGCTTTGGAAATAGCGCATGATGGTGATGAAAGATTCAAAGAGGCGAAATTATAGAACTTGGAAACACATTTTGATCTTCTACATATGTTTGAAGATGAGAATGTTAAAGCTTATGTACAGAGATTGGATGAGATAGTGATCGAAATGCAAGGACTTTGTGCTACTATAGATGAAACCAGGATTGTAATGAAGATTCTTAGAACTCTTCTTGATGCTTACAGTGAGAAGGTGAGTGTTATGAGCAGACTATAGATTATAATACCTATACTAAGGATATGTTGTTAGGATTTTTGACATTTTATGAGATGAGGAAGTTGAGTCTAAGGAATGGGTGCAAATCAGAGATTGATTTTAAAGCCACAAAAGTTGAAGATCTGGATGAAGAAAAATTTGATGAAATAGAAGCTAATTTTGTAAGAAGAATGAGGAAAGGCTCTGATAAGTATGAAGGTAAGTGCTTTAGTTGTGGAGAAATAGGTCATTATGTTGCAAAGTGTCCAAAAAGAGCTAAAGGAAATAAACAAACATATGAGAGAGAAAACAAAGGAAAGAAGATTAACATAGCTTACTATGTGAAAGAGAATGCTAGTATATCTAATGAGGATTCAAAATATGAAGATCCTGATGAAAATGAATGCTTGTTCTTGGTGATTAAGGATGAACATACTTCTACTAATTATTTAAAACAGGTAAAAGAAATCCCTCTAGAGGAGAAAAATGAAGGTACAATTATCTCTTCCCTACATGTTAAACACGAGAAGAATTATTGGGTAGTTGATAGTGGTTGTTCACATCACATGACTAGTGATAAAATTAAGTTTGTTAAGCTTGAAAAATATGATGGAGGCTTAGTTATATTTGGATATGATATTGGTGGTAAAATCTATGGGATAGGTTCAGTAAGTTTTGATGGCAAGCATCATATTGATGATGTCTACTATATTAAGGGATTAAGGCATAATCTGTTGAGTGTTAGTCAGATGTGCAGAAAAGGATATGACCTTGTGTTTAAGGATGAGAGACGTGAGATCCAAAAAGGATCCAGAACATTGATTGCTATAGGAAATAAATTTGAAGGGAATATCTATCAACTTAAGGGTGTTGATGGACGATTTTTTATGACTCATATTAATTACAGTTGGTTATGGCATAGGAAAATGTGTCACATGAATTTTGATAAATTGGCAAGGATTAGTGTTGTTCAAGTCGTGAGATATTTACCGAGAATTACAAAGCATGTTAATGCTATTTGCAGGAAATGTCAGTTTGGAAAGAAAGCAAGAAATCATTACAGATCAAAGGAACAGTCTTCTACCAGACTATTGGATTTAGTTCATACAGATCTTTGTGGTCCTACAACAGTAAGAAGTCTACTTGGTGAAAAGGTACTTTATGCTTTTAATTGATGATTATTATAGATATACATGGGTTACATTTCTTAGAGAGAAATAAGATGCATTAGATAGATTCAAGGCATTCAAAGATATGGTTGAAAATGAAGTGAAATTGAAGATAAAATTCTTAAGGTATGACGGAGGTGGAGAATTCACCTCCCATGAGTTTAAAATGTTGTCTGAAGTGCATGGAATAAAAAGACAGTTATTTTCTCCAAGAACTCCTCAACAGAATGGAGTTGTTGAAAGGAAAAATAGAATAGTTCAAGAGGCTGCTAGATCAATGATTATTGAGGCTAGTTTACCAGAAGTTTAATGGAGAGAATCTATTCATATTGTTTTTTATGTATTCAATTGAGTTCAAGCAAGAGAAAATAGTAAAAAGAGTCCCTATGAGCTATGGCATGGAATAATTCCTATTGTTAAATATTTCAAGGTATTTAGAAGAAAATGTTATATCAGAAGAGATGAAGAAACTTTGGGTAAGTTTGATGCAAGAAGTGATGAAGGAATTTTTCTTGGATATTCTACTAATAGCAAGGAATATAAATGTTTCAATAAAATACTGAGAAAGATTGTAGAGATTTCTAATGTCAAGGTTGATGAGACAATGAAGAATTCTATTGACAGTGATGGATATGTATCTGATGGGCCTGATTGTGTAAGAATAGAAGAGATTGTGGAAGAATAGGAAAAAGATGAGAAAGGTAAGCAGGATGAACAAAATGAAATAGAATAAGATGCTCCAGTGATGTCCCTTGAGACACCGAAATATGTACAAAATAATCATTCAAAAAGTCAAATTATTGGAGACAAGACAAAAGGTGTGTTGACTAGAAGTAGAGCTACTACTGAAGTGAATCTATGTTTACTTTTTGAGATTGAACCAAAGACTATAAGTGAAGCCTATAAAGATGAACACTTGAAGGAAGCAATGAAAGAACTTATGCAGATTGAGACGAATCAAACTTGGGAATTGGTCCCAATACTGACAGATAAAAAAATCATTGGATCGAAATGGGTGTTCAAAAATAAGTTGAATGAGAATGGAGAAGTTGTTAGAAACAAAGCAAGGCTTGTGTGTAAAGGGCACTCACAAGTAGAAGGCATAGCTTTTCAAGAAACTTTTTCTCCGGTAGTAAGAATGGAAGCTATAAGGATGTTCTTGGTATTTTATGCTCATAAAGACTTTAAGGTCTATCAAATGGATATAAAGTCAAAATTTTTGAATGGTGAACTATAAGAAGAAGTTTATATGGAACAATCAGAAGGATTTCAGTTAACAGATCAACTAGATATGGTTTGAAGATTGAAGACAAATTTATATGGGTTGAAGCAAGCTCTTAGAGCTTAGTATGCAAGTATGCGAGGTTAGACAGGTATTTGATTTAGCAAGGTTTTAATAAAGGTACGACATACAGTAATTTGTCCTTTAAGATTGAAAATGAAAGAATCTTGATTGTAGTAGTGAATATTGATGACATTATCTTTGGAGGAAATGAAAATATGTGCAAGAGGTTTGGGGAAGAGATGCAAAAATAATTTGAAATGTCTATGTTTGGGGAGATGAATTTATTTCTTGGGCTACAAATTAATCAAATAGAGAAAGGAATTTTCATTTCACAGTATAAGTATGTGAGAAATGTTGAAGAAGTTTGGGATGGATGGTGCCAAATCGGTAAGTACTCCTATGGTGACTGGCTACAAATTGGGTAAAGATGGTGATTCACCTAAGGATGATCAGAGCAAGTATAGATCTATGATTTGTGGACTATTGTATTTGACTGCTACTAGACTAGATATCATGCATGTTATTTGTCTTGTGGCTAGATTTCAAGAAGAACCTAAGGAAACTCATGTTGTTGTCGTTAAAAGAATTTTTAGATATTTGCATGACACTCTAGATTATTGATTGTGGTATCCTAAAGATACTGAATTTACACATTGTGCCTATACAAATGTAGATTGGGATGGATGTGTAGATGGAAAAAAAAGTACAAGTGGTGGTGCATTCTTTCTTGGATTCAGATTGGTGGCATGGTCAAGTAAAAAGCAAGATTCAGTCTCCTTGTCTATTACTAAAGCTGATTATATTGTTGCATCTTGCAATACACAAGTTCTATGGATGAAACATACATTCAAAGACCACAATGGCATATGATGGTCCCATTTCTATTTTTTGTGATAATACAAGTGCAATTAAAATTTTAAAGAATCTAGTGATGCACTCGAGGATGAAGAATATATCTATCAAATATCATTTCTTGAGAGAGAAGCTCATAGAGAATGAATAAAGCTTGAGTATTTTCTTAAGAAGGATCAGATTGTTGATATTTTCATGAAAGCTCTTCCTAAAGATACTTTTGAGTATCTTTGGGAGAAGTTAGGGGTTATTACCCCTCCTTTCTTGAACTAGATTCATATGGAGATGCATCAGTCTGGTGGATCTACGGATCTATCTTTCTTCTAGGTTGATGTTTTGGTGGCTACCTCTCAGGGGGATCAGGTAGTATCAAGTGTTGCCATTATGAGTATTCTAGTTTTCATATCAAAGGAGAAATCAATGTAAAATATTATTTTTCCTTTTCCATTGATGTCAAAGGGGGAGAAGAAGCATGTGAAAAAGGAAAGGAAGAATGGGAGAAGAAGCATGTGAAAGGAAAGGAAGTGTATAAGAAATTATCTACTAAGGGGAAGAAACAAAAAAGTGTATTCAAAGCTTGTATGTTGTCTTTGATGTTTTTTCACATCACGTGTAGCCATCAATGACAAAGGGGGAGATTATTGCATGAATGGAAAGATTGAAGGCATTGTCATTGATTTCAACTGGTCAAATAGTTGTTGTTTGTTGTATATGTCAAGGATATTGAGAAAATTGTAATGAATATATGTTGTAGGTGTTCAATGGTTGCTTAGGGTTTTGGTCCAGATTTACTCCTATATTTTTGCAGTTCAGACATGTTGTTCATGGTTGTTAGAAGATATTATATCCAAATTTTTGGTTGTTGATTTGTTGTATAGTGAAATTTGTGTTCACCAGTTGTGAATTGTGGTTTTCTGTGTTTCTGGTTGAGGTTCGGGAGAAATGTTGTTGGTCTATATTTCTCTTTGATGAAGTCTTATGACTTGTGGTTCTAAATTTAAGTTGTGTTGATTGTATTGAAGATAATTTTGACATTTGGACAGTTTGTACTTAATGGTTCTATGTGTTTTACACTAGTTTGGTCGACCTTGTGTGAAATGGTACTTTTGAGGTTGATGAATCATGTTAGATCTATTTGGGTTCCTATAAAGTGTGTGTTTGGGTCACCCTCATTCTAATTACACCCTAGAATGTTTTGGCACCGGCCTAATTTGAAATTGGATTTAGATGGCTGACTTTGGATATGTTTCAAAGTTGAAGATGGTATAAATGCAAGATGAGTTAAGTGATATAAAATATACAAGAGCAAAGAAGAAGAGCAATAAGAGAAAAGAGAAAGTTTAGTTCGGTGCGACATTAATTCTATTCAGTAAGTGTGTGTTGTGAGTGTGGAAGATCAGTGTGAAGCTTAATGTTGAGTTTTCGGATGTAGTGAGCAGAAGGTGAACTCTATCATTCATGCAAGTAGATCGAGTGATTGTGGTGGAATCCTTTGTTGCATTGGGATTGTAGTCTCTTTGTAACAAGTCTTCTTTGTCTTCTTTGTATCTTTGTGGTAGTGAGACCTTCACTTTGTTAGCCTTGTTGGACAGTGAGTCCTTGTTCCAGACAGTGAGTCTTTGTTTCAGGAAGTGAGCCTTATTTTAGGCAGTGAACCTCTTGTAATTGGTTTTCATATTCTCTACAGTTTGATTTAATCCTCACCGTGGTTTTTCTATCATTGGGTTTTCCACGTAAATCTGGTGTTATTTTGTTTATGTGTTGGATTTGAGTTTCTGCATTGGCATTTGATGATTAATCATTTAAGCAGTATTAAGTATTAGTTTCGGTGATTGAATTAAAGGTTTAATTTTGTGACAACTGATTCACCCCCCCTCTCAGTTGTCCTATTCAACACAATGATAATGTTTTATGAGTGATTTTTTTCTAGTGTTGATCATAACACTATGTGTGTTGTGTTGAAAATTGATTGTGCACACACACTTTGGACTAGAATTTGGGAGATTCATGAAGACTCATATTTCTCCATTCCCAAAATATCCTTCTTTGGATTTCCTCATTCCCCTTGCAAATGAAAATTGTATACCCTTTGATGATGATACTCTAGAGAATCTTGAGTATATCATAGGTTTTTCATGTCCTTATGGTTTAGAGACTTGTTTTCATATTCCTAATCTCCATCTTCTATTGTTCCTTATCAACTTGGCATTGCCACATCCTTGGACCCTATTGGTTTAGTGTAGCAAGACATTCATCTTCTTCCATACATAGCTACTTGGGATTTTTATCTTGAAAAAATATCATCCTTGTTTGTAGTCTCAGATTGTAGATTTGGAGAATAATTTTGAGGATATTTATCTCCTCTTTCATGGCAGCCACATCATCATTTTTAGCCCAGCATCATCACAATATTTGGAGCTTGTTCTACATCCATCTTCATAAGATTCTAGATTGATATCATCTCTTTCCTCCATGTGGACATTTGAGTAGTTCTAGAGGAACACATCATTTGGATTTGGATTCCCTATTCATCCATCTTATAGGAATGGCTTCTCCAATTACTAGTGGATTTTTTTGTTCCTAAGGGGATAAATGTTGTTTACAGGTAGTGGGATCGTGTTTTGTTTTCAGGTTTTCATCATTGGCACAAGATCTCTTTCTTTATGGGGGGATTCATATTGTCATTTTATCTCTCTTATTGAGGGGACATCTATTTCACTTCTGTGACAAAAGTAGTCATTAAGGGTTCACATCAATTCCTCCTTCTATCCTTCTTTCACTAGTACAATTATTTCATTTTCTTTATTTTGGAGAGAAATATTCTCCCATGTGGTTTTCTCCTTTTCTCTGGTTATGAGATATTTCATTTGTTTGTACATGGGTACCTCATTAGGCCTTGTAGCCGAGACCCATCCATGCATCCACCATTGCATTCTTCATTAGGTTTTTTGCTTCTCCCTAAATTGATCTTAAGGGCAGGTATTGGAGTAATTAAGAAAATCACCTACTAATTAATTAATATAATTAATTATTAGACCCCTTTTACTTTATTACATTTAAGCTAAAATTAGGAGTGTTTTTTATTATTATATTAGGCTAATTATAGGTCATGTTGCCTAATTGCATAGGATAAGGGCACTTGTTACAATCTAATCAAATCCATCATCTATGATTTTCCTTCTGCTTTATAAGTATTCACCTTTCATTGTAATCATTTTTTTTAAAGGTGCAATGCACCCATATTATTAGGGGTAAACTCTTTTGAATGAATCTATGAACAGGGAACAAGAAACCACAAGAAACAACCAAACCCGCGAGTGCATTGGCCCAATGAATGTACAAGGCCTGCGAGCACTTTGGCCCAGTGAGGGTTTGAACCCTAGTGGCCGTCACTACAACCAAGTGACTAGATCACCGAACCTTGCCCTTATCGGCTTCATTGTAATCATTTAATCCAAATTTATAATTCAAATTAATTAAATGCACATATAGTTGCTTTTCTAGATCAATCATTCTCTCAAGGTTGCATAGAAAATTAGTTTCTTGTTCTCACTTTGTTATAGGGGTTTTGATTATAGGTGATTTTTAGGAGATGTGGGGTTCAATCATCCACTCCAACAATTATAATACTTAATACATCCCATACATTCATTGAAGAAATTGGAGAGGAATATACACTAGGTACCAACAAGTTTATGTTGGAAGTGGATATTATAAAAGAGGAGGGCTATCAAGAGCATAATGAAGTAGTGAAGTTTGAGAAAAAAAATTAACATGAAGATGTCCTATTACAATAAGATTTTTCAAGATATATTGAAGATGAATGGTTGGAGTTCAGTGGGTTTGAAAATGTCTAGTTTACCTAGATCAATAAATTAGTGATAAATTCATACCAATGATTTATTTGCATGAAATTCAAAGCCGTCATGGGTTTGAAGGACATATGCTACCATGATTGCACTCTCAATTCAAATAAAGGGATTGCTACTTTTCCTATCCTATAAGTATTTTTGACTAGCTACTTTTTCTTCTTTGTATGTTCATAGGTAGAAAATTTTAGTTTTTTATGCTCATCATGTAGTAATGTGTTTCCCTTTTTGTGATGTGTCCCCTTCCATTGTTATTTTGGTCTAGGTTAGTTGTCTATTTAGGTGTTAGAAAAAAAATTACTCTTTTTCCTCATGGGTAGATTATGATACTTTTAAACCAAAGATTATGAGGTTTTCCTTGTGGGGAATAATCCTTCATACAAATGGCTAATATATTGAAATATTGTAACACCTTAGGATTATGTGAGAAAAATAGTAATGTTTGTTATAAAATTAAATTAAGCAACATTGAAGGCGTTGCATGAAGTAACACAAAATTCATAGATACACATAAAACACAAATTAATGTGGAATACCCTTATGGTAAAAAACACATCACTAAAAGGTTACATCTAATACTATAGATCTCTTTCACATAGTCTCAATCTATAGAATAATAGCATACAACCTCCAACTAGTACTTAACACCTTTAGGATATAATTAATCCAACAACAACCAACCTTGGAAAATCCATATAAGAAAAAATATATAGTTATAGAACCATCCAATAAGAAATTCCAACCATCTAACTATCTAACTTTGACATAGAATACCAATAGTCACACAACCATCTCATGGCCATATCATGACATCAACATGTCACACATTAAATGTAACATGACTTCTCCATATGGATTCTCACCACATGTAATGAGATAATTTTAGTCACACTTGATCAAATCTTGGTTATCCACTTCTCCTAAATGACATACATGTCTTCTTTCACTACTACCAAACACTACCCATGGCTTGTGGTAACAAGGAAAAACTCTTGATTGGTTCTAGTTTCTTGCAGTACCTAAATCCATCTTCAAGAACATCACCATTCTTAGTCATCATTGCATGCATTCCAATAACAATGCAAGTGCACCTACAATATTATATATGCTTATAATGATATTTCTATAATTGTGTGGTTGTGAATTCTCCTTGAAATAATGTGTGGTTAGGAACCTATCAAAATTGGACCTATACAAGTATTCATGTTAAACCACAACATTTGAAACTAACCACAACTATTTATCAATGCAATAGACAACTATCAACACGAATTTAGAATAAATTTCATCAACTTCTTCCATCATAAACTCTCCATAGATGAATAATACACTAAATTTCCAATGTTGTCCCACTTTATATTCATTACAAGATAACTTATAATATCCCAAGAAGTTAGCCTCAAATGTGAGACTAGTATAAACCTATCTCAACTCTACATGACAAAAACTCAATAGTACTTACATGCTTTGTTAAAGAATCAATAATATGTACCTAGAAGTGTCAATTTTCTCCATCTAGACCTTTGTCCTAACCATTTCTCTAAAAAAATGATATTTTGCATCTACATGTTTAGTCCAAGCATGGTAATATGATTCTTCGCCAAAAAAATTACACTTTGTGAATCATAGTTCAACATTATATGATTCTTAAAGCCAATATTGTTACCTAGTCTTTGTAACCACAACTTCTTTGCAAGCACATTTTCATACCATGTTTTTTTCTTGAATTGTGGACAATGCAACTTATTTTTCCACTTACTCATATAGCTTATTGCTCCAAACATAATAAATTCACATGCACTACTTGATCTCTAGTTATCCAAATCTTCATCTCAATCAAAGTATGCAAACCCCTATATTTTTAACACCTTACAACATAAATAGTACCATGATAACACAACCAGTAATCTAGATTTCATTTCAAATTATTGAACACTCTTTAAACCGATGTCTAATTTTCTTTGCCAAGGTTTGATGCTAATGAACTTAGAACTCTTCTTGCTTGAACAATGTTTTTCCTAGTACACACAATTCCATACATTAGACTACCTACCACACTTGAATATGAAACATTATTTATGTCCTTCAAAACCTCTATAGGTTTAGGAAATTGTGCTAAACTTAATTTAGTACCTATCAATAAAAGGATACTTAGATTATTACTATCATGCATGCTAAATCATTGTAGAACAATCTCAAGATTACTATGTTGTGTGTGTTGAGCACTTTTGTTTGTTCTAATAAATTGGTGCACAAATATCTATGAATAGTATTGTGCAAAGGTGCATGAGAATTATGTGTTAGGTTAGGTGACGTTAACATTGTAGTCCTATGTCATTCATATGTTTCCATGTTCCTTGGAATATGTTCTAGGGGAGATGAGAAAAAAGTATTTAATACTGAAATGTTGTAATTATATTTTACAAAGATGATTTAATTTTGTTGGAGGTTACACATCAAAATGGATAAGGCATCCTACTTAGGAATCCATGCATGGAAGGTGAAATTTCATGGATGGGATGCCCAAGATTGGAGAATAAAAGGTGTTTGTTGGTGTTCCATCGAGGAGGAGTAAGGTCATTAGAGAATCTAGAAAGTTGGGAGTTGGATAGGCTATGGGTTAGGAGCCCATGTTGGAGCCTTGTAATTTCTATTTAATATTTTATCATGGCTTCTGGTTTTCCAAGAATGGGGCGTGGGTTTTTTGTAGGTGGTTTATACCTCTTGTTTTGGTTTACCATTCATAGTTTTACCTCCCACAAGTTCTATAAATTGGAACCATTGGATGGTAGTTTTATGTTGAGTTCTTGTAGGTAAAAGGCTATTGCCAGTTTTCTCAAAGATCAATAGTGAAGTCTATAATTGTGTACTCTCGTACAAAGATTAATAATATACTTTCCCTGTTTTCTTGTGTGGAGCTTTTTCCCAAAAGGGTTTCTCCACGTAAATATGGTGTCATATTTTATTTTTTTATTTTTATATTGTGATGAATTTTGCAATCACATGTTTAAATCTGATTTGGTAATCTAAATCCATTTGCATAAGTTCATATTGTAAGATTTTCTTCACCTTGTTTTAAACATTTGGTATCATAGCTAACCATTTTTTTAAGAAGGGGATGCACTTCTCTTAAGTGTTGATTTTTTTTTTTGCTACATTTTGAGCTTTTGTCTTGTGGTATATTGAAAATTTGTGAAGAGGATTATGTTGGAAATTGTTGTCATTGATGTCAACATCGATGGTTGTTATTGATGGAGTTTGTTGGCACTTGAGTAATATGTTGATAGTCCTTGACATATTCAGTTTGGGCCAACATTGAAGAGAAGAGTTGAATCATGGTTGGATGTCATGCCTTATCAAAGAAGAGAAGAGGTGAATAAGTTCATGGTTGGATGTCATTCCCTATCAAAGAAGTATGATTGTTGATGTTCATATAATGCATTATTACTGACAACAAAGTTAGAAGCATGACTAAAATTGGAGAGATGATCTATAGTCTATCTCATGCTCTCTCATGATGTTCCTGATAATATATGTTTTTCTAAAATGAACTTTTGGTCTCCGCAAGTTGCACAAATGTTTCTAGTTGAGGAAGTTGCATTGAAGTTTGTTGGGTAGAATTATTTGCATTCCTTCGTTGTTGCAATTATGGTCTTGTGGTTTGGTATTCAATGTCAGTGCTCTATGTACGTTCCACTCTTATCTTTTTAGGTCACCTATGTCGTCGAGGAGGTTCCTGTGAATTGTAGAAGGTTGGTAGTGTCCTAGTTCTCTGGACTAGTCTAAGAAATGCTTAGCAAGGGATACAATCATATGTTTCAATATGATGGTTGTGAGATCAGAAAATGCTCTGAAATTGTGTTTGCTACTGGAAGAAGGAAAAATGGAAATGTCTATCAACTCAAAGGTATTGTTGATGGTTATTGTTTCATGACTCAAATAAATGAGAGTTGGATATGGTATAGAAGAATTTGTCACATCAATTTTGATAGCCTAGTGAGAATAAGTTCAATTCAAGTTGTGAGAGATCTGCCAAAAATTACCAAGCCTATCAATGTTATTTGTAAGGAATGTCAAGTTGGAAAGCAAGCAAGAATAAGTTTCAAATTCAAAGAAAAATCTTCTAATAGACTATTGGAATTGGTGCATATAGATCTTTGTGGTCCTACTAGAGTAAGAAGTCTTCAAGGTGACAGGTATTTCATGCTATTGATTGATGATTATTCTAGAATGAAATGGGTTAATTTTCTCAAAGAAAAATCAAAATATTTAGATAAGTTCAAAGCATTCAAAGGTATCTTCCTTGGATATCTTACTAAAAGAAAATCTTACCAGTGCTATAACAGGAGGCTAAGAAATATTGTTAAGAGTGCAAGCGTCAAGGTTGATGAAGATCTATAGAAAACTTCAGTGGTGATAGATGGGTATGAATCAGATGAGTCTTCTTGTAGAGAAGAAGAAAAAGATAAGGAAAAACGAAGTGCAGATTGAAGAGGAAGAAGCTCTGAAAAAGGTTCCTAAAACTCCTAAGTATGTGCAAAAGAATCATTCTGAAGAACAAATCATTGGTGATAAGAGAAAAGGTTTACTAACAAGAAGGAAAGTTATTGAATAACATGTTAATGCATGTTTACTTTCTGAATTTGAACCAAAAATAGTGATTGAAGCATGCCAGGATGAGTATTGGATCAAGGCTATGGAAGAACTAATGCAGATTGAGAAGAATCGGACTTGGGAACTTGTCCCAAGACTAGAAAAAGAGAATGTGAATGGAACTAAGTGGGTATTCAAGAAAAAACTGAATGAAAGTGGGGAAGTGGTAAGAAACAAGGCAAGGCTTGTGTGTAAAGGCTACTCACAAGTAGAAGGAATAAAATTTGAGGAGATATTTGCTTCGGTGGAAAGAATGGAAGCTATCAAAATGTTTTTGGATTTTTTAGCACATAAAGTATTCAAAGTTTATCAAATGGATGTGAATTCTACTTTCTTGAATGGAGAATTGGAAGAAAAAGTATAGATAGAACAACCAAAAGGATTTCAATTATCAGATAAAACAGATATGGTCTACAAATTGAAGAAGGCATTATATGGATTGAAGCAAACTCCTAGAGCTTGGTATGCAAGGTTAGACAGGTAATTGTTATAGCAAGGATTCAATAAAGGTACCACAGAGAGAAATCTTTACTTCAAAGTTGAAAAAGATCAAATCTTGATTGTGGTTGTGTATGTTGATGTCATAATTTTTGGAGGAAATGAAGCAATGTGTAAGAAGTTTTCAAAAGACATGCAGAAAGAGTTTGAAATGTTTATTTTTGGGGAGATGAATTTCTTCCTTGGGCTACAAATCAATCAGACAGATAATAGTATTTTCATTTCAAAACCAAAGTATGTCAAGGAAATTTTGAAGAATTTTGGAATGGAAGATTCTAAACTGGTATGTATCCCTATGGTTATTGGTTGCAAGATGAGTAAGAATGATGAATCTCCTAAGGCTGATTAGAGAAAGTATAATCAATGATTGAAGGACTGCTATACCTAACTGCTACTAGACCAACTATCATGCATGCAATTTGTCTTGTGGCTATATTTCAAGAAGATCCTAGAGAGTCACATGTTGCAGTAGTGAAGAGGATATTCAGATACTTGAAGGGCACTTTGGATCATGGCTTGTGGTATCCAAAGGATACTAAATTTACTTTGAGTGCTTACACAGATGTAGATTGGGTTGGTTGTGTAAATGACAAGAAAAGTACAAGTGGTGGTGCATTCTTTCTTGGATGTAGATTGGTGTCATGGCTAAGTAAGAAACAAGATTCAATGTCTTTATCGACTGTAGAGGCATAATATATTGCAACAACATCTTGTTGCATAGAAGTTTTGTGGATGAGGAAAATATTAAAGGATATCAGAGTGGTATATGATGAACCAATTTCTATCTTCTATGATAATACAAGTGCTATCAATATTTCAAAGAATCCAGTAATGCATTCAAGGACAAAACATATCTCAATCCAATATCATTTTTTGAGAGACAAGGTTGTAGAGAATGAAGTGAAGCTTGAATAAAAAGGATCAAGTTGCTAACATATTTACTAAGGATCTTCCTAAGGATACATATGAGTATCTTTGAGAGAAGTTGGGGGTATTGCCCCTCCTTTGAACTATATGCATAAGGAGATGTATCATTCTAGTGGATGTCAAGATTCATTTTTTAGTTTGGACTGGTGTTGGTGGCTACCTCTCAGGGGAGTAGGTAGTGGAATTATTGGTTGTTGTAGTTAGGATGACTAAGAGTTGTCATTATACAGTGGTTGTTGATTGATGTAGTTTGGTGTGTTCTCCTAAGGGGTATTATGTAGAGCAGTAAAGGAAAGGGAATTGCAAAGCAATAGTAAATAGTATTATTAATGTCAAAGTGGGAAATGAATGATGAAAATATTTTGTCCTTTTCCATTGATGTCAAAGGGGGAGAGAGAGCAATTTGAAAAATGTTCATTTGAGAAAAAGTGAGATTCATGTGAAACAAAGTAATGAGTTAATTGTGTAATGGGGAGAAAAGAGATAATGAGTTGGTATGGAGCAGTATGTTGGTGATCAGAGTTGTGTTTATGTTGTGTTTGTTGTTGATGGTTTTTCACATCATGTGTTTCCATCAATGACAAAGGGGGAGATTGTTGCAAGTATGTGCAGTTGGTGTTGTCATTAGTTTCAACTATATGAGCAGGAGTTCATTGCAAGGATGTGTAGTTGGTGTTGAGTTGGTGTTGTCCTTGATGATCCTTTGATTAGTTGCATTATGTTGTCATTAGTAAGCTACTGGTGTCAACCTCTAGTGTTGCTTTGATAAGCTTATGTCTATGGATGTGTGGTTGAGATTCTATGTTGTAGTTGGATTTGTGGTGATGAGGAAGTACTAAATATGTTGTGTTTCTAGTGCTTGGTTTCCAAGTTCTTTTGAGAAAATTGAATAAAAAGAGGAAATAGTGTGTTACAGTGGTGTTCTATGTTGTAGAGGAGTGTTCTAGTTCGGCTCCACATTTCTTCTAGGTTGAATATATACTTATACAGTTTGGATATGTTGATCAAAGGTGTTCAAATGTGTTGCATTCAAAGTTTGGTGTGTTGGAACGTTGTATAGGGGAAGGTGTGTGAACTATGTATTACAAAGGTATTTGGGAGAAATGTTCTTGCTCCACAAAGTGGTTTCAGGTCTTGCAGATCTAAAAGAGTGTTGATAGTGTGTGTATCTATTTTTAGATGAAGTTATTCATGGTTTGGTAATTTTGAAGTTAGTTTCTTGAGTTATAGTGTATGAAAGAGTTGTCTGAGTGTACTGGGTGTGTACATTCTTCAAGCGAAAGTTGTTGCAAATGAATTTTTTGGATTTCAGGGCATTTGTGGAATATTCTAGATCATTTTCAAGTATTATGTGGTGTCTACAAGTCATCTTTGGGTTTGAGGAAGCGTGTACTTAAGTATAAATGGTGTTAACATAGGTTCATTCAACCTTGGGTGTTTACACTACTTGTGAAGATGATTTGATGTTTGTGGAAGCATGGCATAGCATGTATGATTGGATTCAAGTCCTAGCTAAGGTGTGTTATAGTCCACCTTCATTCCTTTCCACTACAAGAATGTTTTGGTGCCGACTTAATTTGAATTTGCACAGTTGAGGTGCATAACTGACCTTGGAGAATGTTTTCAAGGTTGAAGATGATATAAATAAGTGTTGAGTTGGTTAAGGATGATAAGATAGATGAGTATGTTGCGAAAGATGTGAAGTGTAGAGTTGTAGGGTGTGAATTTGATAAGTGTAGTGTGAGATTTCATGTATTAGATTAATGAATGTAGTGAGCAGAAGGTGCCTACAACTTTTTAGGACTGTGAAGGTGTTGATGGTGCTATGGCGGATTTTTTTGTTGCATTGAGATGGTTTTCTCATTGTAACACTCTTCTCTATCTTCTTTTCTATTCTAGTAGTGAGCCTTTCTTTCTTTTGGGTTGTGATCCCTATTGTATTTAGTGTTGATATTACTTTATATTGTGAGTTAATCCTCACTTTGGTTTTTTCCATCTTGGGTTTTCCACATAAATTTGGTGTTTCTTTGTGTATGGTGTTGATGTGTTTCAATTTCTATTATTTTCTTTCATGCTAAATCATTCTAACAGATTAAGGGTAATTGATTTGATGTGGATTTGAATGTTTGTGAGGGTTTTGAAGTTTTAAGGTACAACTGATTCAACCCCCCTCATTTGTCTTGTGCATTCAACAATAGCTTCTTTGATATAAATAAGACCATTAAGATTAATTATCTCTACCCAAGACTCAACTCCTTACTTGTTTAAAATTTTATCCATCGCTCTACTTATTCCTCCTAATGATACAATAAAAGATGTTGATGGAAAAAATTCAAGGATTTGTGTGGTGTATTTATAATGTATCTAATATATGATGTTAATGTTTGTACCTATTCTTCAAGTTACTCCCTTGTTTCACTTACTTTCCCTATTCTTTCTACCAATTTAGCAATAGATATATAAAAGTTGCGAGTATCACCTTCATGAGTTGATGGGCCAAGGTCTACCTATGTGATTATAATCTGCATATATCATTTCTTATTCATTATTTCTTGTGATTAGATTAGCAATTTCAACATATTGATTACCTAGAGAGGAGTCCATCAACCTAGAAGTAGTATGGGTCTTATTTGATTGATATATAATTTGTAGAATCTTTTCTATTGCATCAAAACTAAGATCAATTACTTGAGAATTCTTCCTCTTCTTATTAGCCATGGTGAGGAGGAGGGTATTGGTTGAGAATTGGATCCTAAAGAAGAAGGTGAAATAGAAGGTAGAATGGACTTAGGAATAGTATCAACACTTATATTACTTGGTGATGGTGAAAGAGGAGAAGATGGTGGATGAGAAAGAGATGGTGAAAGAACTAAAGATGTTGAAGGGAATGAAAAAAGGGAAGTAACGTGTGGTTTCTCATTAGTGGGGAGCTTAGAACTACACTCTAAACCTTGTATTAGTGCTCTCCTTCTAGTTTCTTCCTTGGCTCAATTATTCCTCCTCCACATGTATTCTTCAATTTTTCCCCCTTCTTAGGATATTATTTATCACCTCCCCCAATTATGGTAGCCCTATATTTGATGGAGCATGTTGATGAAATGGGTGGATGAGATGAAGATCCAACATGATTTTACATCCTTTTTGTATTGTATTTTATAGATGGTCTAGTAGTAGTGTGTTTTGGTTCACACTATAGAGCTCCTTCATTTGAATGTGTGATAGTGGCAATGACCCCACAAACTCTTTTTATAAATTATATTTTTAATATGATAGCCATTTTTTAGTTGCATAAAACTTTATCATTGATTTAGAAAGCTTTTAAACTCTATGAAATATCTATGCTTCATCATGAGTTATTAATTTTGTTCTTTTGAAAACCATCAGAGATTTTGAAAAATTTGAAACTTTTCAATGATTTCAAGATACTTTGAACTTTCTAGAACATAATCCCTAAAGCTTAACAACAACTTGGAACCTTTGTCAAAAAAATAATCTTGAAGCAAATGTTGTTGGCAATTTCAAAGGTTTGCAAACCTTGAGAATATTTGATGTTTTATTTTTTGACACTTAGAACATTTATAGAACTTTATAAAGGAGCAATATGTGGAAAGAAAGACTACTTATTAGGGAGTTAGGAAGCTCAAGAATTTGGAAAAATGTCAATAATTTTTTTAAGAACTCGTGGGAGTTTCATGAAGTTTGAAAACTTGTGAAAATGTTGATAAGGTTTAGATAAAATAAAAATGGATGATAAGAGAGAATGAATTATAAAATTTTGTTAACACCAAGGAATTTGAAGGTTCCTTTCCATCATGATTTGCTTATGGTTGACTCCACAAGGCATCAAAGTGACCTAAATATTTGAAAAAAAACTTAGGAAAAATTTATAGGAAACACATAATCATGGGAAGTTTCTTTAAAATAAATAAGTGTTAGAGTTTTGACCTGCATAATTTTTCCACATCATCCACTCCTACCAATCATAATGTATAGTTTTTAAAATATAAATTTTGGCATAATCCAAATACTTCCATAATCGAGTTAATATAGTGGTGGAGGAGCACCTAGATCTTGTAAATGCCTTCAAAAGGATAATATGTTAAATTTGAAATTTTCAAGTCAAATTCATGTGTCAAATCCATGTAAAGGTTAATTCTAATGTATTTAAGTCATGTAACTGGGTCTAAGGTGGTCAAGGAAATGAAAAGTGCAAAACTAGTAACATTGTCATATTGTCAAATATATAAAAAGAACAAAAAAGAAGGAATGTGAAAAGAAAAAGTGGGAATAGGTCATTCAAGGTAGTTGAAGAGGTGGTTATCAATTTAGAAATCTATAAAAATCCTTGTTAAGGCATGGAAAAGCAGACTTTTGTATTCTTGTAACAAAATTTTGAATAAAACCCCTATTTTCCTGAACTTGCAACATTCTTTCTATTATTTCCACCTTTGTACTAGTAATTTAGAAGGATCAAAGTTAGTTTCTTGTGTGAACACATTTGGGAAGGAGTTAGGCTTCATTCCAACACAGTTGGAAGGTTAATCTTTTAAGAAACAAAAGAGTTAAAGGAAACTTACTGTGTCCCGAGCAGAATTCTTTCATACTGGTTTGAGAGTCTATTAAGGAATCTATGGTCATTTCACCAATGTAGGGTTACATGGTAGGTGGAATGGAATGTCTCTAATGTCTTTTCAATCTAGATAAGTTTGTGAATGAAGGCGTATCAATAATATGAAGTTGTGTTGCTATTTTAAAGCCAATTTCTGAGTTTTCCTCTTGATCAATGGGCATTTCAAGCCGGGTATTGAAGGAATAACACATGCATGGACTAGAAGATGGATTCAAAAGCATAAGAAGATATATTTTGACGTGTTTCAATTGTTGGCTGGAGGTTTTTAGGTTTGTAAGGGTGATATTCATGAAACCCTCATTGTTTGTTGGTGTTTTTACCCTATAATCAAGGGTTTGGTAGAACAGTGGGTATTTAAGCTTTTCAATCCTAAAAGATGTTGAAATCCTGAGTTTTATAACATTTCTAAATATTGTTTGAGGCTAGTCAGTGATTTGGAGTAGTGTAAAGATGACCTTCTTTGTAAAATAGGCCTATTCTAGTAGCCCTTTTAAGCGTACAGTCTAAGGATTTGGTGATTTCTTTAGAACTAATGATTGAAAGCTTTTTTTATGTTGATTTTTACAATAATGGGCTTCTAAAAGTGTATTTGGTTCAGGGGAAACAAGTTGAGTTTGAGAATTTTCACTTGATTGAGGCATGGAGACCTAATTGGTAAATAGTGCTTTGACTTCACTAAAAGTAGAAATCTGATGGAACAGTGGAAAGAGTGAATGTAAATGTTTGAATCTTGTATTATTGATGTAACTACAGTTATGCCTATACTTGGAAACTGTTGTGAAGGCAGGTTATGAGAGTATGGAGGCTTGTTCATGTGCGCATGATAGTGTCTTGACTACAAAAAAAGACAGTAAAACTGAAAATGGACAAAAGTTGTGAAATAGATGGTTGATTATTTCTTTCAAAATATGTTAGTTGCAGTGCCTTGGATATTTGAGATAGGAGTTTGTAGCATGAATGCAAGAATGAGTTTGTTTTGCCTTGTAGCATGTAAAATGGCAATGAAGATTACTTGGTGAGTCAAGAAAGAATGGAATGGTTTAGTGTTCAAGAATTGGTTATGGTTTGTTTGTGTCATACTGATAGTGGTTGAGTTGTATGTAGACCTGATAAAGATATGAGGTAATTTGAAGTGGTGAGTGCTATGGTCTTGGTGTTTTGGTTCAAGGTTTGCTAAACAAATTTTGTTGTTTGTTACTGACAAAGATGAAATGAGATGGTGAGTTGGTTGTTGATAGCCTTGTGAAGATGAATGGATTTTGGTTGAATGAAAAGTAGTTTTCTGATGAAATTACAATTTGATCTTCTCCTGATTCAATTGGGGTTTCATTTACCCTGAAGAATGAAGGTTGTTGGTATGATGCTCTGCATCATATAGGTCTAATAAAGGACACTTAATGTCATCATCGATGAAGTTCTAAATTAAATTCCTTAGTTATTTTTTCATTTATAAAAATTGTGAGACATAAATCCTAGGGAAAAAAGAAAATATTATTGCAAGTTTTAAAAATTAATATTTTCTTAAATTTATCATATCCTCTATAGAAGTTCAAATTCCTAGTGATAACAAGCTTCCAATGCTAAGACAATGAAAAAAGTAAGAAAAGTTAAAGGATTAATGAAGTTGTCAGCTTCACTAATGTCATTCTCCAAGAAAGGAAAATTCGACACCATAGGTAGATCTTGCATAAACTTTCACTACAATGCATCCCAATGAGCTAATTGCAAAACTAGGTAACCATGTTCCTTTCTCCTATGCACTAATCCATTAAATGGTGCAAGATGGTGCAAGCTTTATTTGTGATTCCTTGTTTTCTAAAAGCCTACGTTCCCTTGGGGAAGGTGTCTTAGTTCATAAGAAGGTTTCATTTGAGAAATTTAATATCTTATTAGAAATAATTGGCAACAAAGCCCTAAATTATATATGGAAATTTTCTCTACAAACTATAATTTATACTTTTTTTAATTGTAGTTAATATAATCAACCTCTGCATTTTTTAGAAAATATATATGTTAGATTTCAAATTCCTTTTAGAAATGATCCTAGGATTTTAACTAGGGGGTTTTGAGTTAAAGACATTAACAAGAAATCTGTAATGCCCAAAATTTTACACTGAAATACAATTAAGGACAAAACACAAATTTCAAATTTTGACCAAAAACACTAACATAATTCCCAAAGACTGCTTCCTACACATGAACCTCATGAAAGCCTAACAAACATTAGACCAATAATTAATAAGGACCTTGGCCACCAACACAATTGAATTGACAATCATGGTCAAGATTCAAATGGAGATAAGAATCCGCATCACCAAGGTAGGCTTGATTAGTTCCACTAATTCATCAATAAACACAGACTTAGTTCAAGTCACTAATTATGCAAATAATATATATATATATATATATATATATATCAATAGTAACTTTAAATATTTAACAAAAGGACACGCCTAGGGGCCGGACCTAATTCCTCGGGGTCTCGTCTCTGACGGCCTTGCCTACGTATATAATTCACAGAGGAACCGTAGTTCGACAATATGAACTCCAACCCTCACACTTGGTTGGCCAACAATAGGGTATAACCAAAAAGGGTTAAAAAGGTGAATTGACATCAATATCACCCATAAGAAGATGTATATAACCATATATATATGTACTTTCATAAAGCTATGAAATTACATAAAATAATCTTTTTAGTCAATTAATAATCTATCAGAGCAAGCAATACTAAGACTAGAAGAGAGGAACTAATTATTCTAACAAGTCTATAATGTTTACTTTTAAAACATGGCCTCTCTAAAATAACAATTTACAATCACAAGGTGACTAATACTATTTTGGATACTTGGAGTTCTTAGGATTAAAAACTAAACTCATTCCAATTCTAATATGAGAGATTCTAACTAGAGTTTAACATACATCCCTTATACACATGAATAACAATGAGTAAACCTTGGTCCAATAGATGAATAAAATTGACAGGTAATGTAATAATTGAAAATAATTTGATAAAATAATGTGCTGAGCATAGATAAGGCATGTTAAAAGTCTAACAAAACCCTATTTAAAATCAAAAACTAGCCTTATGAACAATGGCTAAGATCAATAACATTAAGTTGATTTGATCATTGACATTAAGCTTGTTAAGGAAATTAATGTTGTAGTTCCTATAATTGAAGTTTCGTATTCTATGAGGTCAATATAATACAATTGATATTGTATCTTCTTTATTTAGTTGAATTCAAGACTCCTATCATGCAACTAGGAATTGATACGTTGTAACTCTAAACATATCCATCTTAAGAACTATTGTGTTTCACATGTAGTAGTAATCCAATGGCAGGGTCAAACAAAACACCCACATCAAACCGCTAACAAGTTCAAGTACTCAACTCAAATGCCCGATAAGCATAAGATAGGGTCAAACAAGTATGCCATAGATTTCTTTGGAGGAAATAAATTTGAATTTACACAAACTACTAATAGTAAAACCATAATTTTTTTTTGTTTTAAATTCTAATGTCTATTAAATATTCTATAACTTGAAGCCAATCGCCAAATAATTAATCAAGATTACTATACCTCATAACATACAAGGTTGTACGATAATAATAATAAAATACTACCAATTAACTTAATCAAAATAACAACTTATGTTAAAATGTCCAAAATAATTTGATGTCCAATAAAATGATTACTTTTAAATGGCAGAATTCCATTTATATACTAATTAGATTAATATGGTTTTGACAAAAAGAATGATAGTAATTTAATGAAAAAAAATGGAGACTTATCTAAATTTATCAATATGAAGTTTTCACACCATTTCCTAATTAAAACTTCACTTAACCCAACTTCACTATCATTGGAGCTTAGTAACTTTTAATACTTTATCTAATTACTAAGACAATTTAGCAGTTTTAAAACATAATTACTAGGCAGTTGAAAACTATCATAACTTTTTCATTTCTCCTCCAAATTTAAAAAATTAAAATGTTTTAGAAAGCTATAAACGAGAAGAATAAAACCCTGAAAGGAATTAAGAATATTAGTCAGGACATGCGAGCAGTTTTTTCTGCAACCTACCTCACTGGTTTCTTCAAAATTGTAATACAGCCAAATGATATATTTTAAAATTCAATGCTAGATAACTCTATACATGGTATCCTTTATTAATAGACTGGATACACAATTATACTATGCATTTTATGGATTAAGTCAAGCCTATGATTTAATTTATTATCCATATTAACCTCTTAACAATAAATGCTAATATGTTTCCTATTATCCACACTAACTGCACCCACATTCTCATCATGATATAGATTATAATCAATATTATTATTTTTTTGTGATTGATCGCTGGTAAAGACATTAATTGTCTCATGATATAAAATATATTAAATATATGTAGTATTTGACTTAATATCATGACATTAACACAATTATTGTTCTTTTTAATACCCATATCAATATTGGACTTATTACTATTACTTATAATGTTATTATGGCTACGCTTCAATAGACTCATAAGAAGTACAGAACAATAGAAATTATCACATGCTAATAATTTGCAGCAGATAAGCTTAGAGATTCCGGCCAACAACCACCACCATCTTCAATAATAATCTTGTCTTGTTAAGAAAACCAAGCATTAACCAATTCGATGCAGATTATAACATGATATAATTTTACAACATACCTTATCATTTCTACTATTCAATAACTTGTCACAGAGGTAATAAATGCCTACAAAAAATGGAACTGCCAAAGGAACACTAAACAAAATCATGCGAATGCACTGCAAAACTCAACTTTCTCCCAGCACATGTAACATAGGAAGGGCTACGGGCATCCATCAGGGTGAATAAAAAAGAATAATTTGCAGCTAGGAATAGAAGTTGACTTCTAGGTATTATGTTGGTTACTGTTGTGATACAAGCAAATTGCAGAAGCACAAATACAACACGAGAAATCATTTACATGCCTAAATGATGTGAAATAAAAAACAAAACAAAATGATGCTTGGTCTCTTATACAAAATACCTTTACACAATATCTAGTCTACATGGCCAAGTCTTGTCATTAACATCAGCTGGAGAAATTCAATCTTGGGCACATAGTTATCATTGGCTAGCAAACTTCACAAATTTTTTTATTGTCATACTAATTGGTGGACACTAACAGGCAATACACAAACTACATTTTTAGAAGGAAAAGAAGTGAATGCTATAGAACTGGGTAGGGAACACTATCAAGTTTTAGCTGTCTCTATTGCTTGGCACATCTTGCTTTACAAGGGAGCATTTAACATTCAGAGGCTTTATGCCTCAAGCATTCTCTGAAATCCACCGCTAAAATAAAATGAAGTAAAGTAAATTGTATTTTCTCAAATGCTAGTTACAAATCCCAGATTTTTTTTTGAAGACATTGATTACCTTATATAGTGAATAATAATCGCAACAAGCCTTGGATCTGTTTGCACATTTGTAAGTCTAAATTTTTTTTTAAACCAATTTACATTCAAATTGATAGATTAAGAGTGAGTCGAAACAGATAAAAATAAGCCCAATGTGGCATGTTCTTCAGCATATAGGCTGGTTCATTACAAGGGAAGATCAGATAGTAGAAGAATAGCCAAACATGGGTACTTAAGCAAATGAAGTCCGTAACATGCCAAAGAAATGTGTGCACGACGGATGATTATGGGAGTATTATTGAGAACAAAGATTTGAATCAAAGGGACTGATTTAGATATTCTAAGAATTGTGCAATAACAAAATTTAATGAGAACTCGTGACAATTTACTAACCTGTAAATTCTTTTAATTTATCTGTTTGCCAAACTTTCTTTTCAATGTTCTCTTCTCTCAATCATTCCATTTCTTTTCCCGTAGTATCTTCAAAGGTTGCCTCCCCTTCTTTTTTTTTTAAATCCTTTTTGTGTGCTATCTGAAAAAAAAATAGATTGGAGCCTTCCCTCAAGCTCTTTCATTGGCCTTGTTGCATGCCCAGCAAGACAACCCACCCACATTCGCCTACCTCTGGTCAGTAGTTAAGGCTTGCCCCACACGCCATAACAATGTGGAAGAAAAGACAGGGCTCTGAAACAAGACATTGTCAATGTACAAGAAGTATTCTTTTTCTATGATATCCTTTAAGCTTTTTGCGTCCATTTTGGACTTCTCTTTCAGTTTGTTTAGTACCATTGAGATCCTACAAAATCAATGACAGCAGATCTTCTACAATGGGATCTTTTCTATTTTTTTTAATAAGAGTAACTATAGAATGTTTCCACCCTTGGAGTTTCTCTTTTTTATGCATCTTTCAGTGTGTTCTTGCGAGATCCACCAATATTTTACACAACTACTGGTATTGTTGCTTCATCTCTTTCTTTCTTTCTTTTTTCCAGTCAAGCTGTGGAATGACATCATCCATTTTCTGCTCTATCCCCACTGCTCGTTATAAAACATATGCCAATTCCCTACGCCTTCTCCCTCTAACCTCCATGCTGCTGTGTATCCTTAGATTGTTGTCTTTTTTTTTAGTTTAAGTCTATATCATTGATGTTTTAACTTAACAACCCAAAGGATTGGATAATTTCCTTACCCAACACCTTCCTCTATCTTCTCAACTCTTACGCCACTCTCTCTTCCCCTTTTTCCACGCTGCCCACACTTGTATATATTAAATCTCATTCCATTAAATCAATTCTCCATTGGCTGCCATTTCATTAACTATTAATCTCCCGTACCATAATTGACTGCCATCAATTAAATGGGTCCATGTGCCTCATTAATTGTATGGGATTTCCTTATACTGACACAGATCCAACAGTTGCAGTAGAATATAGAATACAAGCTAAACAAAATGGTTCAACCCTACCGCCAATCGAGATGTGAAAAGACATTGCCACAGGAGGGCAAAAGAAGATTAAAGATAATAAATATATTATACAGTTGTGACAGGAAACATTAAGAAGATTAAGATGGTAGTTCAATTTTGGTGGCACATTAAACAAAGAATTCTGACTTTTACTTGTTAGATGATGTCTTCCTTAAATGGCCCTTCTGGCACCATCATCAAAAGGTGGTTGCAAGGTGGAAAGGAATATAAATAAACTGTCTGGTTCATTTAAGTCTCTAAGCCTCTATCCACCAGCTTGCGTCGCTAAATTTCATCTTTCCATTATGACTACTGTATAAAAGGATTTTCCCTAGCACCCCTAGCTTTATAACAGAATCATTATATTTCCAAAACTCATAAGAATCTATCATCTTACTTCTAGTGGGTTTAAATAGTAGTAATATTATCGCTTGGTTTTTCAACTATTATAGTAGCATTAATAATCAAATCAACGTTTTACATTAACAACAATAATGTTATTAATTAATTATAATCCGAACGTTATTATCCAATTCCCAAATGAATCTTATTATTTTATTTTTCTTTAACCAATGACTCAATAACGATAATATTCTTATTAAACCTAACCTTGATGAGAACTATTCACCATTCCAATAATAAAAGTCATTATCTAATCACAATTTAATTGTTAATAAGAAAACATTATTATTAATAATTAACACCTATATATGTGTGTGTGTGTGTGTGTATATGTATGTATGTATATTCGTTTTAGTTTATTTTAATTAATCACCCATATAACCTTTGATAATAATTGCATTATCACTTCACCACACAAGCAATGTTAAGATCATTGTTTAACTCCCGATCACCTAATAGAGGTACATTGATACCATAAACCTTTAAAACTCAAACATGCATTACGGGGAGTTTGATTCGGTGACCTTACAAAATCAAAGATATCACCAAATATAGTGATCATTTATAGATAACACATCATGAACCAAATAGGGTTTAAAAAAATAAAATTTTCAAATTCTTTAAGTAACAATAGTACTAATAATATTTAACTAAATTAAATGTAATATTTTTTTATTATATTGGAAAACAGGTTTTGAAGGGACTCAAAACCCTTTACGTCACATTACATCAAAATGTTGCTATGAAAGAGAATATTCAAAGAAGCATAATCAACAATCAACAGTCAAAAACAATAAAGACAACGACCGAACAACAGTAAAGAAAAAATAGAAAAAAAAATAGCACATAGTCATAGAAATCACTTCATATTCTTCAAGGTATTGGCCACCTCAATCTCCTAATTATAGTGCAGGTCAACCATATCCATTGAATCTTGTTTTTCTTCTTCAAATGTCTCCTTAGGCCCCCCCTCGTTCTTGTGCTCAAGCCTTTAGCCTCATCTTTGACATTCTTCTTCCCCTTCCCCTTGGAAGGTTGATCCTTCTCAAGCATGTCTGCGAAGTACATTTGATCCTCATGGAGCTAACTATTTTTTTCAAGGAGAACCTTGAGAGATTCTACACTATTCTTGACAGAGCTATGACTAATCTACAAAATCTTTTTGATGTCATCATTCGTTTACTTAATCTTTTTCCTCCACTACACCAAGGAAACTTTCACATTGAGATTTAAAATCAGCAAATGAGCATTCCAAATTCTCCAACCTCTCAATGAGCAATTCCAAAGAAGACCCCTTCGGTTGGTTAGACATTTTCTCATTCAAGCCCCTAATTTTTATGTTGACCATGTTAAATTCTTGCAACACCCATTCAACAAGTTTAAAGGTGTAAGTAGCACTAGACCTAGCCATGTCCAATAGTTCATACATAGTAGTGTTATCACCATCAAGATAAGAAAAAACCTTAGATAGAGGATTAATATTCAAAGGTTTCGTCTTGCCAAGGTCTGGGTTCTCACCCTCATCCTTTCGTACATCCCTTTCACCCAAATCCCCATCAACATCCACATGTGAAGAATTCTATCGAACAGGGGAGTCCTCAACATCCACGATATTATCAACAATGATATTTTCTTGTTCCAAAACCACATTCTTACCATTCTCACTACCTTTAGATCCCGACCTATGCAATTTAGCTAGTATTTTGGAGACCCTCTGAGGGATCCCCTCATCCACATTGTCTCCTAATTGAACGGACTATTCCTCCTCATCCTTTCCAGAAGCATCAAAACCCTGGCCATGAAGTTCAATATTTTTCTTGGTCGGTTGATGGTGAGACCCACCTAAACTCTACTCAGTATCATCCCCACTAGACAGGGACCCACAAGAATCTAACCTCTACATAACAAGCTTCTTGGTGGGTCCCTTCTTTTTCAAATTCCCCTTCTTCCTTTTCCTAGTAGGGGAAGCCATGAGGGAAGAGGAGACCCCCATGGTATTATCCTCCTCCACCTTCCACTCTTCATCACCATCAACACTCATCTCCAAACCAGAAGAAAATGAGTCTTCACTTATAGCCTTCTCCTTACCCTTATTAGACATAGCTGGGGTATGAGCCCTCACATGCTCCATGATGAGCAAAATTAGCCCTTCATGATGAATAAGGGACCTACAATTCTTGAGGTGGACACAAATGGAAACCTCTAGAGAAGAAAGAAGAAAAAACAGAAAGGACATGTGTAAATCATGTTGGAAATGGTTTAGCAAAGTAAAATGGTGCATAGAATAGCAGTAAACTGACCATCAAGAGTAACATACCACATTAAAAATTCTGCCACATCGTCCCAAATTCACTTAAGGGAGCATCATTCATAACCCCATGAGGGTAGCTTCACTGGTTTATCTTTCTCCTTTCCCTTAAAAAACTGTTCCATACAATCTTCATTATTCTTCCTCTCTTTATATAATTTGTACCCATTCGTCGGTAATACAGTAATGAAAGAAATAAAGTTCATTGATGACAACCTCCATACCATTCACCTTCAAACACCTATTATGTCAACAACAACAAAATTTCACAGAGGCTTCAGGGTCATGACCATGAAGCCTCTTGAAATAGGGCATGATATTCCCATGTCTCAGAATCTGCCAAATTTTGTGCTTGTTTTTCCACTTATTGCAGGAGAGAGGCTCAATCATGCTCCTCTCTCCACCCATTTCAAATTTCAGCATTAACAAATAGTAGAGCCGAACCACACTTGCAAGAATACACCGAAGCATGAGAATGGGAAAAATATAACCCATAAAACATGTGATAATCAAGGGGGCGATAATTACTCAATAACCCCAAATCACAAACCCAAATCTAGCTGTCATCTAGCAATAAAAGTTTAGCCCTCTCGAGAAGGGAAGAATACTCCTCCCACGCCTTAAAATTATTAAGACTGGCAGCCTTGTTATCAAAAAATTCAGCCAGGGAATTACCTTCCCTATAGGTATGAGTGACACGAATCTCATCGAAAGATCTCAACATCATGATGGAATCAAGAATAAGCTACTTGATTGTCTAGCTCAGATTTTGATTCCCAAGCAAGCAATTGGAAATATTGAGGGAGTCACCCTCAACCCATAATTTAGAAACACCCCTATCGATCACAACTTTGATGTTGATGTAAGTAGCTTCGGCCTCAAATGTAATAAGTTGAACAAAATATGTCTTTAACATACTTTTCTAAATGGGTAACCCTAGGGTATGCAATGATGAACAATATCTTTTTATAGTTCATCCCCTTGAATAATTTTGATGATTCATTTGACATATAAATTTGTCCCTTACAACTTAGTATTAATCAACCCCATACCTACTTGATATCTTGTAAGGCAATAAAGTTTTCAAGAAACCCTATAAAATATTTTTTGAAAGTAAGATTTGGCCCAAAGATAAGACCTAAGAATGCTTTCCATTATACCATAAGCATTGGGAGAGAGAACTTAGTAATAGGAGTAATAAACATGATTAGCTACATGTTACCTATTTTTAGCTACAACTCAAAACAGGTAGAGCTGAATTGAATTTATCATTAAGAGGCAAATAGAGTTTCAAATTTTGCTGCTAAGTACGTGTCATCATAAAAAAATAGATTACATTTGATTTTCAGTTTTATTATGCAAGTACTTGTAATAGAAAATTAGACATTTGTATAACAAATGTTATTTTATTCATATTGTAAAGATCAAGGTCCCACACAAGCTGTGGGAGTAGCTTAATTTGATTTACGTAATCAAATGATAGATGCAAAAATAGATTGTAAACTATACATATGTAGACAATATAAACATAGAAAGGAGGGTGGTTCATCATTTCCTGTAATAATGAGGTCATTGATACTTGATATCTTTGACTGGTGTTGTTGAAGCTTTCCAGGTTCCCCGACTCCAATCTCCTTAAGTTGTTTTGCAGGATGAATGAAAATGATGTTAGAGATTAACTCTAAGCAATGATGAATCAAGATCAATCCTATACCTACATTGCCAACATGAATATAATCTACATCATTTCAAGCATGGATCAAATGATCTAGTTAAAAGAGCACAAAGATTCATTGGAAGCTTTCAACTTCAGTTATTTTTGCTAACTTGTTTGTTTAAATGTGCAGGAATAGGTATAATCAGATCATTTCAATCAACATATATTGTTATGAGTGGTGAAAAATGTGTCTCCCACAAGGATTGAGCCCAAATCATAGACAATAACATAGGACAACAGTATGGAATTAAATATCATCATCCTCATGAATGAAGAAACTAGAGCCTTATCTCAACATTTGTGAAAAAAAATTGAGCATGCATCCTATTGCTCATCATTCAGAGAAGCAATCAAAAACATGTTGAATGAGCATCAACTACATTTATTTTTCTTAGCTTCAACTTTACTTTATTTTCACATTGCATTTAAATAAAGTATGGAGCCCATTTACACTGAATGGAAAACAGAGTATCAGAGGTCATTTAACTATTTTTAATAACCTTATACATTCAATAGAAGCTACAGGTGGATATTACAAATGAGAAATGATTCAAACAATCTGTCTATACAAGAGGTGAAAATACAACCACATCTAAGTTTTTCTTTTTGCATATCAGAGTATGATCAGATTGTAGAAAGTAACGGAGAGTCAAGAAGAACATTGATTAGAACTGAACAACATCACTTTCATAGATGAAGGGAGTATAATCTCAAGGAATACAAAAAATATAATATGCTACAGCTGATCGAGGTGGCTCTTATTTCAAATCAAATAAGGCTAGGGTTTTGAACCCTTATATTCATTCAAAGCCATTGAAAGTAGTAGGAATCTTAATAGTAAAATTTCCAGAAAGAGAATGAAGAGAACCCACATTTTCCTTATAAAGCCTACAGCCTGCAAGTACTAAGAAAGCTTCAGATGAATTGAAACCCATAGTGATAGCTACAAAGAAGAAACTCTTGTAAACCAGAAGCACAATAAGTCTGTGGCCAAGCTCAAATACAGGAGGGTTTCCAGAATATAAGCTTAGCTAAGGTCAGGAGTGGCAGCCATATTGAAGAAATTTTTAGTATATACAAACTTTGAACAAACCCAGATTCAAGAGGGGTTTTGAGTATAATGAAAGAAGAGGTCGATTCATGGCCATAAGCATAAACAAAACCTTTTTTAGTGCTCTTATAAAGCTCGTGGCTCTGAGATATTTAAGAGTTTGTGTTTTTTGATAAGATGTGAACAGGAAAAATGGACAGAGTCATGACCGTGGCCAGCAAAGCAATGAAAAGCCTAGAAATTTTAAAGAAAATACCCAGCTTGAGCATGTATTGGCGTGGCCTGCAATGGGTCTTCATTATTTTTGAGAAAAATAGAAGATCATCCTTTTCAGAAAAATCTTTTATAAAGCTTTAGTTTGACAAAGAAATACAAGGAATAAAGCTTGCCAGAGTTCTTGAGGTGAAGAAAATTCATAAACTGTGGCTTTTTCCAACTTTCTTTCTCATAAGCTCAAAACAAAGATCCTCCATGGCGGTCAAGAAGATCAAAGAAGATACATAGAAGATAAACACAAAGAAATGCATCAGAAAATGGTGAAATATGCGGCCAAAAAGACTAAAATATACTCAGAATGGAGCTCAATATTTAGTATTGCCATGAAAAAACTCACCTCTACATTTTTCTCCTTCAAAATCTCAGAAAAAGATCACCAGATACAGTTCAAATGTGAGGTTTCGAGCTCAAACCCTACTCCATGATGGTAGCGCAGTAGGTTTTCTCCAAAGTGTGAAATGAAGAATGATAGTGAATGATTAGGGTTCGAGTTTTGTTTGCCCTAAATCGACATAATTGATGTTTTTTTTTATTAATGATTTTAATAAATCATTATGTTCTTTAATTATCACCGTGGCCATGACTTTTAAGTCAATGAGCCTAATGAAGATGTGGTCGACCTTTCCCATTATACTTATGTGCTAGGGTAGCATATGCATATTATATGCTAAGTGGCAGCCAATATAAAGTATGCATTCTTTTTGCATGATATTTGATTCCTTTCAAAGGTGATATGGTGTTTATCAAATGGTGCCAAATATAAATTACATGGAGGAGAGATATGAGTTCAAGAATAATCTTTTTGTGAAAACTTGATTTATTCTTCCCCTTATTCTATATTGTAAAGTTGTGTTTGAAAGTTATTAAATGCAATTTTATTAATTGCTTTTCAATAATTTTTCAAATCAACTATTGTAAAAAGGGGAAAATATATAAAAAAATTTCACTTACGTGCATGTGGAGTTAAGGATTTTGCATGCCTTTCAGAGTTCCAGTCATCATGGGCAAGTTGATAAAAATGAGGTGGTTTTCGCGTGCTTGAACCCACTTTTTGAGGGATTTTTAGTTCAGTTTGAGTGCTCCATGGATCAGTTACGAGTTGACAGCTAGTTTGAACTTGAGTTCACTCATTTGTGCATGAGTTTGGGCTATTTTTATCAGGATTTTCTCTTCTGCTCAGATTTCACATTGGCAATGCTATTTTCACTTCAGTTCTCATTCAGTTCCATTTTTGGCTACTTTGTGCATGCCTTTTTTGTATATACTGGAAAAAGTTAGTCTTTTTCCTTTAGTTCTTGTTTTTTAGCCTTTGCATTCTGCAAAGAGAAATATCATGTAGCTCAATTTTGTAGTTTTCAGATTAATACAACAATAGGTTTACAAGTTCATTTTGTGTCATTTTGCAAAGATCCCTTCGATTTCGGTGAAATCAAAAGTCTTCCTTGTCATTATGATGTTTTTATGAATGATTTGATGAAGTTTTACTATGTTTAATATCAAAAACTTTAAAATTATTGTCTCATTTATATTTGCATGCATTCAAAATAGTGAAAAAATCACAGGTCTAGGGTTGTGTAACAGAATAATCTATTCTTATTTGCTGAGAAAACTTTGTTTTCCTTTAAAAGTGGTTTATTCAATCCTTCCTTAGAATCATTTTTGTGGTCAAACTGTCGAATTGAATTGTGTGGATAGTTTTTGTTGAAGTTCATTGTGAATCATAGTTGCAAGTCTTTATCAATTAGGTGTATCATCGTCAATTTACAGTTTTACATGCATTTATTACAATCCTTCTATCCTTTTTCTAGCACAAGTTACCCAGTTATCAATTTGAGAATCATATAGGAACCAGCCTAGAATATGGAGGTCTATCTTTGCCATAGGAATTCCCACAGCCTGAAGATAGTTTCCATGTTTCAACATATTGCTGAATTTAGCCATTCAAGCATTCAGGTGCAATATGTTTGACAACACTACCAAAACCTTAGAGCAATTTTTTTTTCTTCTAGAAATGAACATAGGATTATATATTTGATAAGAATTATTTTTTCTATGCTTTGGATGAAATAAGACCATGAGGCAACAAAATTTTCCTTGAAAAGTAAAGGGACACACAAAAAAATCAAAAATAAATTTAGGTTCAATCCAAGACCACCCATGCTATTAAAACCACATAGCCAAGGCAAAATTATGGTTTAAACTTGGATCAAAAGCAAGTGAAAAGATAGATGAAAGCACCAATCTTTGGAATATTTCTCTAAGAGATAAACCTTGACAAAAAAACACCACATGAATTGATATTTTTGGGTCTTTGTATGGCTTTCTCATATCTTGTTAAGTTTTCGTATCCATGTATAATTGGTTGCATGCACATGTTATATGTCATTGAACATATCATAGAGGTAAAGTTTAGAAACAAGCTATTCTTAGTAAGCTATTTTGAGTGCAATTAAGAAGGGGATATCCACAATCCATTTTCAATCAATCCATTGAGGAGGATTTAAATTTATTTTGATGAATCATTAGGAAAAGGGTCCTAAATGATATCTATGGTAATTTTGTTTGTGGGCTATAATTTATACTTAGATTTTAGCTATTATCAATGTAATCAATGCCTACTTTGTTTAGAATATTACCTTTCACTTTTGAAATTCCCTTAAGAAATAATATGAGGACTTTAATAATGGATTTTTAATTTATGAGAAATAATTTTAACAAAAACATAAGAGACCATCAAATACAATGATAATTAATAGATAAACCCACTTTTGAATAAGGTGGCATCCCAAACCAAATAAGTTTTAACCCTGTCACATGGTTTTCAAACAATTTAAATAAAAAATCAATAATGATCTTTATCAAACCAAGTGGCATAAGAAGGCTATGAAACCCATGACATCTTCTACATTCTTTCCCAAATAAGAATGATGTCAATGATGAAAAATAATTTTACAAGGTTAATCCCCTTGAATAGCCCTAATAATTCATTTGGCACATAAGGTTATTCCTTGTAATGATACCAAGTAGGAAAATGCTTGGCTGGTCTATGAGAAGGCAATAGAGTTACCAAGAGACCCTATGAAAGCTTCTCTCAAAGTTAGAGTTAGACTAAAGAAATCTATGAGAAACCTTTCCAATGTATTGTAAGCATTGAAAATGGGAACCAACAAGAGGAGTAATATAATGAGTAACAACCAAAACCTTGTTATCAAATATCAATAATATTATACATACTTGTAGACCAATCTTAGACATTTGTTATTTTTGTTAATGATGTAGTAACATCACATGAGTTTTGTCTAAAAAATAACTTAAAATGTTAAATTATAACCACCAATCTAACTTCCCAATACAATAATAAATACAAGCATACACTCATTGAAGTTTCTCCCAAAAATTTCCTTCAAACTATGTGCAATCACTCATGTAACTTCTGGCATCAAAGTGAAGATTCCTTAGGAAAGGTGTGTTGATCCAAAGCAACGAGCCCTAAGAGAGGGCACACTAAACTAATTATGTAATACTACTTTTCTCCAAGTATAAATCTGGATAGATTTAATATATCAGAGTTAATTTTATGTGGCAATGGAGTTATTGGCTTTATTGTTTAAGTTTAAATACTATAAAATATATCTATAATTTAGATTCAAATGCACAAAAATTCTTATTTGTTAATGTTAACTAGCTTAAGACTTAAGCAAACTAAGATCACCATCACTAATATATATGAATTGACATTGAAAAATATGAATTGGATAATAAAGGAACAAATAAAATCTTTAACATACTAATGATAATATAACAAACCAGAATGTGGTAATGGAGCTCTCTTTGGGTGGTTCTGCTTTTTTTTCAAAAACCTTTGGAGGCAAGAAAATCTAGTTCGCTACCTAGTGTTAATGGTGGTAGTGTCCTAATGGGAATGATATTGGTGTAGATTTGTCAACCTTTTGCGTGGCTAATGGTAAAGGTGGTGGGTCCTCTTTAGTTTTTGGCATTCCAGACTCTTTGATTTCTATGGCTAGCATTTCTTCCATGTCTTGTGTGGGGGCCTCATTCAGTCCTCTCAATGTGGGCTTGTCCTCTTCTTCTCAATCGAAGATTCCTGAGAATTTTTCTATTGCGGAAGGAAAAAAGTGTGTGGGGGTCATGTTTGATGGACCCAAATGGTCTAATATTTTTGGTGCTAAGCTTAAAGGTAATTTCTTTTCCTCCAATTAGTTTCTTGGAAAATCTGACTGTTGGAGAGTACTCAATTTATATTCCTGACTATAGCATTGAGAAGCATTTGGAATCTATGGGTTTTTCCTTGGTGGGGAAATTTATGGGTCCTCGTCCAAACATTGAAATGGTTTGTAATCTTGTATTTAAATGTTGGAGACTAAAGGGCCGGGTAGAGGTGGTTGTGATGGCTAGAGGCTTCTTTTCATTTTCGTTCACCTGTGATGAGGATGTGGTTTGCGTTTTGACGGGTGGCCCTTGGATGATTGGTAAATCCTCGTTGGTTCTCAAGAAGTGGGAGGTTGGCTTTAACCTAAGCTCACGCTCGTTCACCTCGACCCTTATTTGGGTTCGTCTCCTGGATCTTCCACTGGAGTTATAGGATGAGAAGGTGTTTTCTAGTATTGCAAATACTTTTAGGAAGCTTCTTTTTATTGACCAGATGACTTTGCCTCAGAAAAGGTTGGTTTATGCTCATTTCTATGTGATTATTGATCAATCTATGGACTTACCTAAGAAAATATTGATAAATTCTAAGTTGGATGTTTGGAACCAAGTGGTTGAGTACGAGTCTATCCCCTTTGCTTGTTTTCACTGTAATAAAGTTGGTCATTGGGTGAGGAAATGTCCGCTAAAGCCTTCTATGCCTCCCCCTTCTCAGCCCTTGAAGGAATGGAAGGAAAAGGAGAAGCCGAAGGAAGGTTCGAGGGCCAATGAAGGAAGGATTGATGTTTCATTACAGTTGGGTGTAACCTAGAATGTGAAGGAAGGTGATATGAGTAAGGTTGAGGAGGGGTTGGGAATGAGATATTTATTTCTTGTTGAGGTACTGAAAGATTTCCCTATGAAAGAGGCAGTTTTGGAGGTTGGGGAGTTGAATGCTCATGTGGATGATCAATTTCTTCCTATGAAAGAGGTTTTTTTGGAAGATGGGGAGCTAAATGCTCATGTGGAGGATAACATCCTTGGTTTTGCTGATGGTGTTGTTGAGCTGAGGCCTAGAGGGCAAGCTTTGGCTGATGAAGGTATGGGGTTGAATAATCTAGAGCTGAAGGATTCTACTTGTCCTTCTAATGTCTTTACTTCTCCTCTTCAACCAAATGCGATGCTCACCTCTTCTATCATTGGGGATGACCTAGGTAGCTCTTTTCCTGTGAAGGAGCCTCCTTTTTTTCCTGTTAATACTAGAAATGGGAAGAAACATGCTTCTCCCTTGGGTGTTATGACTAGGAATCACTAGAAAGCCGACCGTGGGTCAAAGAAAAGGGGTAGGGGAAGACCTTTGTAGCAACATAGGGAGAAATAAATCAAAGCTGAAATTTTTGATGGTTCCCAGAAAACTAAGTTTGAGATGTGCTTGAAAAGAACACCTCAGAATTCCCTATGAAGATTCTCTCTTGGAATATTTGAGGGTTGAATAACCCTTATAAGTAGGATCTCCTTGTTAATTTAGTAAGAGATCATAGACCGGATATTATCTTGATTTAGGAAACTAAAATTTCAATGGATAGGTTGAATAGATTAAAGAACAGGTTGTTTAAAGAGTGTGGGTTCGATAATTTTGATGTGGAGGGAGTCTCAGGGGGAGTTTTTACCTTCTGGAATGATAAGGTGGTTGAAGGGAGGGTTGTTTTTGGTGAATCAAACCACATTTCCACCTCCTCTCGTCATATTAAGGATAATTTTTTGTGTATTACTTCTAATATTTATGCCCCTAATATGAAGAGTGCTCATAAGTGATTTTGGGGTAATTTAAATTCCTTCAAAGCTAGTTACCCCACTAAACAATGGTTGGTTATGGGTGACTTCAATACTCCTCTGAGTAGCTTAGAAAATTGGGGGGTTCCTAGGTGGATGATAAGACCAAATTTTATTTGATGTCTTTTATCAATGAGAATGCTTTGTTTGATTCTGACCTTCAGGGGGGATCTTTTACCTGGTCAAATCGAAGAATTGGAGATGCACTTATTCAAGTTAAGCTGGACCGGGCCCTCCTTTCTCCTAAGTGGGTAATTTATTATTCATGCTCCCTCTCCGCCCTCACTATATTGGGTTCGGATCACTTCCCCATTTCTTTGTTGGCTGACTTGGTTGGTAGGAGATGATCCTTCCCTTTCTATTTTGAAAAAATGTGGGTTTTTCATCTAGATTTTAAAGATAAGTTATCTGCATGGTGGGATATCCAGGTTGATGGTTCAACAATGTATAGAATTGCTAAGAAGCCAGCCTTGGTGAAGACTAATGTGAGGATTTGGAATAAGTCCTCCTTTGGGAATATTTTCCATGAGAAAACTCATATTAAGGAGGAATTGGATTTATTGCAGCAAACTATTCAAGCTTCGGGGTATAATGCTATCTTGTTTGCATAATATTGTTGCTAAGGAGGAAGAATTTTGGAAGCAGAGATCCCGTGCAATTTGGCTTAATTGTGGAGATAGGAACACGAAGTTCTTCCATATCACAACTTTGAAGCATCATGATTCTAATTGGATTGACTGTATCTGTCACAACGGTATGGTGGTGGAGAATGACAATGAGATCTGGCAAGCTGCTTCTTCTTACTTTGGTGAACTCCTCTCTAACAATTTTTCCCTAGATCTGGATTTTCAAGACCAACTTCTGGAGGTTATTCCAAGAACTTTAACAAAGGATTTAAATAACATGTGTAGTATCCCATCTATGGAGGAGGTTAAGAGGGTTGTTTTTTCATTTTTGGGGAATAAAGCCCCTATTCCAAATGGCTTCCCCATGCTATTCTTTCAAGAGTTCTGGATGATTTTTTCTAGAGATGTGGTTGATGCTACCAAGGAATTTTTCAGTAGTCAAAATTTGTTGAAAGAGTTGAATCCCACCTTCATTGTTCTTGTCCCAAATATTTCAGGTGCTTTTACCTTTAATGAGTTTCATCCTATCAGCGTCTGCAATTCCATTTATAAAATATTCTCGAAGGTCTTGGCTTTGAGGTTGCAGCGGGTTCTTCCCTTGATTATTTCTTAGCAACAATGTGGCTTTGTCTCTAGAAGAAAGATCCTTGATCCTATCATTATGATTCATCAAAATATCCACTCACTGATGGTTAACAAGGCTATTTTTTTTCTAAAACCTAATTTAGTGAAGGCTTATGACTGTGCGAACTGAAAATTTCTTGTGAAAGTTTTATCTACTTTTGGATTCTCAGACAAATTCTTGAAGCTAATAATGAGCCTTATTTCGACGGTCTCCTTCTCTATGTTGGTGAATGGCTCCCCTTTTGATTTTTTAGGAGCTCTCGGGGTGTGAGATAGGCTCACCCCATTTCAACCTTCCTCTTTATCATTTTGGTTGAGGCTCTTGGGAGAACTCTTCAAATGCAACTGTCTATTGGTGTTATGAAGGGGCTACTTCTGACCTACTCATCTCCTCCTTGTTCGCACCAACAATTCGTGGATGACACAATCATTCTTGGGGAATCTTCGGTTGTGGAACCTAAAGCCATTAGATCGATTTTACATAGTTATGAATCTGCCTCTGGTCAATTGGTGAGTCTCCCTAAGAGCACTCTATTTTTTCTAAATACTTCAGATAAAAGAAAGAAAAGAATCAATAGTATTCTTCACTATGCTATTGGGAATCTTCCTTCCACTTATTTGGGTCTACCGCTTTGTGCAAATGTTGTTCCTGAATCATTCTGGAATGGCTTGATTGACAAGTTTAATGCTAAGTTGTCGAGCTAGAAAGGATCCCTCCTTAGTCAAGTGAGCAAGTTGGTCTTGATCAAATCTACTTTGCAGAACCTCTCAATGTATGTCTTAAGCCTTTTCCATATTCTGAGGAAGTTTTGGGAAAATATTGAAAGCATACATAAATGTTTCTTATGGTCTGGTATGGAGGAGAAGAAATAAATGAGCCTTGTCTCGTTGGAGGAGGTGTTTCCTTCTAAAGCCCAAGGAGGATTAGGATTGAGGAAATTAAAGGTTTTTAATTCTTCCCTCATGGCTAAACAGTTATAGTATTTGTAGACACTTAAAAATGTCCTGAATGATATCATGCACTCGAATCTAATATACTAACATCGCTTCATCCTAAAGCCCATCCTCTTTTTACTTAATTGATTAAATTAGTTTAGTGATTTAATCAATTATGTCATTTTCATCTATTTACCTAATTAATCTAATTAGGTTAATTCACCTCCTTTCATGCTAACCCTCCATCATGTTAAATTGGATAAATCAACTTGTCTAATTTAAATCCTTAAGTCCTCTTATTTAATTAAATATCATGTAACATCCCCCTTTTCATTAAATAAATTAATCATTTAATGAATATCTTAATTCCCCTAATTTGCATAATTAGAATTTTATTTAATTATCAAATTACTTATTAAATCTAATCCCCCCACTTGCAAGGCCGAAATATTCCTCCTTTGCACATTCCTCCAAAAGGAATATCCCCATGGAATATTCCTTCTCCTTTTCACAATTTAATTTGGTTTTAATTAACTAAATACCTAATTTTCCTCACCCATGAGAATATTCTCTTTCTTCACTCATTTGAAAAAGGGAATATTCCTTTTTTACAACAAACTTTCAACAAAGCTTCTTGTACAAGTTTTGAAAGTGTGTTTGTTTGGATGAATGTATTCCCTTTCAAATTAAATATCATCTTGCATCCTTAACCCTTGATGGGAATCCATGATCCATGCCTCCATCTTCCTTCCATTTTGACTATTGATTGATCCTTTTGATCTTGGCCATCAGTTTTATTTTTCCTACTCTATTAATAGAGCTTGCATCTATTGAATAGGGATCCACCTTTTAATAGTAAACTTATGTTGTTAAAATCACTCTCATCTTGCACCCATATTTCATGTTTTAAAAGGAATTTTAGGTTAATTTCTTGCATCATATTAGCTTAGCTTCCATTAATGGCTTCCATGATAATTTAGGTGCATACATTTAGCATATTTTGAAACTAGGGTTTTAATATTTTACATTTTGCATACATTTAGAATAGCTTAGCATACACTCACATCGATCATCATAGCATTTATCATGTTATAATAGTTTTCATCACGTTTTATCACACATCTTACAATCAGTTTCGTTGATTCTCTTTAATATAATCAGTCGAAACAAGCTCATTATCCAAGGGATTGGGAAAGGGTCACCATTCCACATCAATGCGACACCACTCCCCCAATAGGATAAGTTTCAATGGATTAGAATAGGTGTTTTTGAAGCTTTTGTATTTTAATGTGTTAGTTTTAATGGCTTCTTGGCTTAGTTTACATTGAATAATTTTATTGGGACTGATGTTTAGTGGCTTAATTGCACTTCGAATCCTCATGGATCAAGTGTAGTCAGCCTATACTAAGTCATTGGTCACATTTTGGCGCTAGAAGGAGGGCTTGAACTAACCAATCTGACAAATTGCTTGTTAAATCTCTATTTTGCTTGTGTTTTCAAGTTCAACGACGCTATTGAAGATTCACCGATGCATTTGATAATGTGTTGCTATAAGGCGACACACTTGGGTTTTTTATTTTAGCAACACATAATTAATTTAGCAACACTTAATTGATTTTGTCACCACACATTTAAATAGCGACGCTAAGCTAATTTTTTAACGTAGCATGAATTTTAGTATAGCGATGCATTTGATATGGCGATGCATTTGATATGGAGATGCATTTGATATGGCGATGCATTTGACATCAATGTTTACTATAGAGTGGCGCTTTCAATTTTTCAGTACAACAACGTAGCTTTGATACAATGACGCTATTGATGAAATTCAGCAACGCAATTGATTTTAATGTCGCAATTTACTTGTAAACAAAACTGAACTTGGATTTTGACATGTGCTTTAATTTTTTGACTTTATCTAATTGCTAACATGTCACTGACTTCTTGTTTTTGTTTTTTAGGATAACTAGTTTTTTAGGTTTGGACAATAAAATTCAAAGTGAAGGAGCATATTATCATTTGAATTATAATTGTAACAAGTGTTTTGACACTTACGGGGCAATTATAACCCATTTATGATGCTTTATTTCACGATTTCGGACCTAACTAGATTTCTTTTTGGGATTTAAAATGAACATTCAAATTGGTTAAAACTAAACCCTCACATCATTATGCTTGTTGGTTTAAAATTGAACAATACAATCCCAACACTTCAAATTGGTGCTTAAAATGAACTCATTTTGCTATGATGGATTAAAATGAACATGTGTATGAATTGCCTGAGTATGCTTGTTGTGTGTATCCAATCCCCTTTCACTTCATGCAACATTGGGTGAAGAGAAACATGCAAGTATACCTTTACTTCTTGGAAGTTCTTATCCTCTCCCCTTGCACCTATTGGCAATCTCGAGTGACGAAAAGCATATTATGCTTCAAACATGTGTTACCTTTAGAAGGGCCTGCCTCCCAACTTGTGAGAGGGAATGACCCAAGCGGTGCTTTCATTTTGGTTCACTATATAAATAATTGGTGTGACGAAATTAATTAACCAGCTAGTGTAGTTACACTATATGAACACTCATCTCCTCTAGTATCTGTGTTATACGTCAAAACCATTAGATGTTTCTAAGGGTTGGGAGGTCTCTTTTAATTGAGAAAATTTTCCACATGTATAGCACTAGTTTATCCCAAAATTCCAAATTATGAACCTTGCTATTAGTGGCTTGCCATTTCCCCCAAAGTGTATTTTGAGGTAGTGCATTGGAATAACACCATTCCAAGAAGTTACTTACCATGTATGGTTTTTGATTAAGGCAATAAAGCAAATGGGGAAGGGAATCCTTTGCTTGGCGTATCAAGATGTTACATTTCCTTGACATAGCCTATTTTTCCATTTCATCTTCACAGATTAATCATCTCTTAGGGAATGATGGTAAGCCTACTAAGAAATACACACCTACCTAGTATTTTTCATGTTTGTGAGTTAGTTTAACACTTGCTTGGTTCCAAAAAAATTGCAAAAAAACATCAACAAGTCTTTTCAAAATTTCAAACCCTTTGGTCTAAGTATGGATACCCTTTGAAAAAACCTTGATATTGATGATTTTCCTAAGGATTTATTCTTAGATACTTCTAAATATTTTGGTTTACATCTCAATCCATACTTTCCAAAGTTAACCTAGGTAACTATGTCCCTAACTTCATCCTTTTTCACAAAATGGACTTTGTGAAATTGATGATTTTTTTGACATAGACATTTAGTTTGAAACTTAAGTAGGACAAAGTGTTTGTGGTAAAAAGAAACTCATTAAGCAAGATAAATTGACAAATTGAACCCCACATGACCAATTGGCATCTGATCGCTATGATTGAACAACCAAACCTTACACCCGCTATCATTCAACAAAAAATTGAACTAATTGAAGGATAACACACAAATATAATTAGTAGTTTGAGAAGCTTCAATTTTGAAACAAAGGAAACACCAATCCATTGGAGAAATGTGACAAACATCTTAGACGAACAAGAGGAACAAGTCGATATTGTGGTCGGAAGGCCCATATTACCACTTCTTGTGTGGCAATAAATATCCTCTTTTCCATAATCTTGTGCTTCTCTAAATGATCTCCCACAAAATAAAAACCCCCAAGAGAAGGTATACATTCCATCACTTCAAACTTAGGCATCATAGTCAAAAATTCTATCAAGAAACATCTTGTGAATCTCTACCGCAACTGGAACATTTTGGTAAGGAATTTTTATAGACGTGTTTCGATGAATGATCTAGAAATGTTTGTCAAATATGAACCCCTCATTTAAGTCAACATTGGTCTTTTGGATTGAGTTACTCTAGGTTCAAGCATCTTTCTCACTACCTTGGTCTTGTAAAACAAAATGTTCACTCTAGGTCAACATTGGTTCAAACATCTTCATCCATCCTTCATCATATTTTCATCCTTCACTTCACCTATCTTTGCAAAAATTTAAACACACCAACACTTTTTGACTTAGACATCTATCAACACCAACCCCTAACTTAGCTACTTTGTATGTGAAATGAATCCTTTTCCATGCATTTAGTTAAGTTAGTTATCATTTTTGAACTAGTTCATCTTGAAGGTCACAAGTCTACCCTAAAGATTTACAAGTTCATAAACATCCCCTATCCAAACATCAAACAATCAAACTTAAGTCAAAGTGTTTTCTCAAAATGATTGCAAAGATCACTCCCTATATCATTCATCTTTTCATCTCCCATTATCACCATTTCTCCAAAACAACTTAGAGTGTCCCTTTTCCCTAGATTTGAGTCGACTAGAGATTTTAAACATTACAAATATCAACACAACTCTCACATAGGTGACCCAAAATTTATGGTAGAAACAAGATCACAACACAAGAGAATCATGGAGAAAAGCAAAGTCACATTCATCTCAAGTGATCACAATCCTCAAGAATTTGATCCAAGAATTCAAGTTACCCAATTGCAACAACCCTCATCTCCATCAGGGCCATATGAGATAAAGGACATGTCACAAGCAACCCATTTGGACTTACTAAGGAAGAAATCATGGAGTAAAAAAAAGAACATCAAGCCTTAGAAAGCATAGCTCCAATTTTCTCATCTTTTGTTGTACAATCATTAACACAAGGCTTGACTTCATCCACTATTCAAACAACTCCATCACTAGGGTTAAGTTACACACCAACTCCTAGTCTTGCAACTAGTCTTGCTAAGGACTTTGGCCATACTCTTCCATGTGAAAAAAACACACTTGTGGGTACCATCAACACCAATCCCTCTCAAACCACCACTTGGACACCAACATTTGGCACTCCCACTGTTCCTGAGAATACTCCACATCAACGTAAACCACTTACACTTCATGAATCCATGACTATCTCAACACATCGAGGGTACCCCTCTTCATCCATCCCCACAAGTACCACAAGTGCACCCAACATCATGCAAGGAAGTATAGACCAAGTGTATCAAATGGACCCAAAATGACAAGTTAATCCCCTTAAGCAAAATCAACCTTCAATTCAATCTGGGACATCTTTATCAAATCCCCCAATGAGTTCATCCATACCATTGGTTACCCAAAACACATATGTCCCATCCATCACCAACCCAACTCAAAACAACCCCTTGGTCACAAACCCCATCAACCAAGGTAATACCTTGACCACATCCCAAACACAAGGAAATACCCAAAACATCAATCAAGAGAATCCTTTCAATCAATGGACTAAAGGTCCTAATATGCCATTACAATCACAATACCTAATGGCACCATCATCATCTTTCCCCTTGGTCCCTCGCATCATGAAAAATAAAATGGGACCTCAAACTTACATTCCTCCATCCCAATCCACCATCTTACAAGGAATGTTAAACCAAAGTAACCCCCAACCTCTCATCAACAACCCACTACTCATGCAAAAAATAAACACCCAAAACCAACCACAAATGTCCCAAAAACCAACTGATCCCACATTGCAAGCACATGCTCTAGCCTTGCAACAAGCACAACACCTATATCAACAAGTTGTAAAACAACAAGCAACCCTAGCAGCACAATAATAGAAACAACAACAAGTAGCCCTAGCAGCACAACAACAACAAAAACAACAACAAGCAGCCCTAGCAGCACAACAACAAGCCCTTGTGGCCAAACAACAACAACAAGCCTTACTAGCTCAGTAGTATGCCCAACAACAACAACAACAACAAGGTTCCTACTATAACCCTCAATAGAAAATCATCAATACAAACACATTAGGGACATATACACCCCCACCACAATCACCTTCACAATATCCCACACCACCATACACAATATACAACACCTCATCGTATCAGAATCCCACATACAATCCATCTGCTATCCCACAATACACAACGTATGTTCCTCCACCAAATCGACAAGATGATGTCACATCACAACTTAAGGCATTGACACAAGAAATGTAGGTTATCTAGATAGGAAAAATGAAGAAGCCCCAACAACAGAACCTATGGCCATATCCATTTGATCGAAACATTGCAATGGTACCATTCCCTCTTAGTTTTGAAGTCCCAAAATTTGATAAATGAAAAGGGAGAGGAAGTCCTATTGACCATTTCAAAGAGTTTAATGTAATGTGTATGTAGGTCACTTGCAATGAGTCCTACTTGATGTGCCTCTTTCCACAAAGCTTAATAAGCCCAACCATTGACTAGTTTTCTTAGTTACCTCTAGGTATCAAAACTTCCAAGAAATTATTGATAGATTCATAGATCACTTCTCCTTTAATCTTGAAATGGACATGAGCTTAGAAGAGTTATATACTCTCAAACAAAACAAAGGAGAATCTTTCACCAACTTCTTGCAATGGTGGAGACAAAGAGCTAGCAAGAGCAAGTGGCCAATTTCAATGAACAACAAGTGGGGATTATCATAGCAAATCTAGATCTAGATCTATCCTTCCACTTAAAGATGCAGTACATTACCTCTTATGATGAGCTTCTCCCTAGATCCCTTAACATTGAGAGAGCTCTACTATCACAGGGAAATACTCAATCCTACAAAGACAATCACCCATCAACCAGCTCAAACGATAAGCCTCGTGTCTAGGATAAAAAAAATATGTTACAAATGATGGTGTGGTAGATGCTAAGGTGGTCCTAAGTGCTCCTAGGCCAAACAACAATCAAATAGCTAATGTTAAACTGAATCTGCAACAAACTACATCACCACAAAAAAATTAGATCAATAACATTGAAACGTAACAATGACGAACTCCCAACAGAAACAACTATCCAAAATGCAAATACACACAGTTGTCTAGACCTATTGAAACCATTATGAAGAAATTGGTAGAGTCAAACCTGATAACGCTTCCTGATTTTGATAACTACCAAGAACCAGTGGATAAACCACCCTAGTATAATGAAAAAATACCTATGTGACTTTCACAAAATCAAAGGACAAAAAAAATTGAATTGTATGAGGCTCAAAAATTTTATCCAAGATCTTATTGAAAATGGAGACATATATGTTGAGGTAACAACTGGCAATCAAGATCTCAAGATATACAAGAACCCTATGCTAGATCATAACAAGGGAAACAACACAGGAAAAACTAAGGATTACACAAACGTGCAACATACCTATTCCAATGTAGTCGCTTCATGTGATAGTTTCATCATCTTGTCACCATCAAAGGGCCTAGTGTGGAGTGTGGAGTCACCACATGACATGGCAAGGTCACCATCCAAGGGGTACCATCTCAATTTATGGCACAACCTACTTTGCTAGCGTAAAACCCTAGCAAGTACAGTCTCCTAGATCAACATAAGAAGACCCCACACAAATTTCTATCTTGGAACTATTGAGGCTATCACCCGCACATAGGGAAATCTTAGAGAAAGCTTTATCTTCATCATCAGTCCCCAAGGTTATTGATACAGAGTAGTTTCAATCTATGGTAGGGCATATCACTAATCATCTTTTCACCTTCTCAGAACAAGACTTTTCATTGCAACCATATCATAATTGTGCTTTGCACCTTCAAGTCATTATTCATAAGAACAAGGTTAAAAGAGTCTTAGTATATGGAGGTGTTGGTTTGAAAATCTACACCCTTCAGTTGATCAAGAACTTGGGTTATTCAGAATATTCTATTGAGAAAGAAAAGAGTACCACCATCAGAGGATATGACGATCAAGAGTGGGTATCACAAGATATCATCGCACTACCCATCCAAGTGGACCCGTCATTGCAAAGACTACATGACAAGTGTTAGAACTTGATCTCCCCTACAACATCCTACTTGGTTGACCATGGATCCATGCCCTCAAATTTGTAGCTTCAACCTATCACCAATGTGTAAATTTTCCTTTTGAGGATAAAGAAGTTACCATCCATGGAGATATTGAGCCTTTTTACTACTACAAGAATCTTGAGGCCAAGTTCTATAAGATTCCCCAAGTATGTCCCAAGAATGATGAAGGTCCTACACCATATTCCTCATTTGTTGACCCATTGTCCCTTGCATCTACCTTAGAAACAAAAACACCCATTGTGCAGAACATTCCTGACATCAAAGTAGTGATCCAAGATGATGGATGTGGAAATTATAAGCTAACAAAGCATACTTTTTTGTTGGGGGAGCTACCTCTTTCTCCCAAATCTCATGGGAAACCCACACCTAGAAAAAAATTCATCAAAACAATAAATATTGCTGCTACTACCTTCACCAAGTGGGAGGATTTGAACAAAGAATATTCCAATGAGGAGGATGTCTCTAAACTGCTATATCAAGATGAACAACCTGTCCCCGTTCTTCCCATGGAAGATGACAACAAAGGCTTGCAACTAATGAAGGGGTGGGGGTGCAACAAGAATGAGAAACTAGGAAAAAATGATAATGGTTTGCTAGAGCCCATCGTTCCTGAGAAATGTCCAAAGAATCTTGGCTTAGGATGTACTACTAGCAAGGTTACCCTTATTGGAAAAGGTACCCTTGTTAAATGGGATAAGGATTCCTCTTGGTTACCAAAATCCCATGACACGAGCCTAGATGACTTCCCCCTCAATTTTTCTAACCTATTGAATAATAAATCTCTCTTCATGAATCCACAACATCCTTCATCCTGAACGATCAACCCACTAAAATTAGCCTAGCCTACCCATAACTCATTGACTGGGACCAACAAGGACCATCAATTCTAGATTTATTCAAAAATGATGAAATAATCTCAAAATTCATGGGACTCCATGACAACTTACCATGGGAAAATCACAAATTTGGTTTTGATATAGAGCTAGACACAGGGGCGTACTATGGGGAGATGATTGAATCTTTCAATCGCAAAATTGACGATATGAAAATAACATGCAGATCTTTGAGTGAAAACCACACTGTGGCACTTTCTGATCCTAAAATAGTAAAAACAAAGGACACATTTGAAGGTGAAAACCTCTCTGAGGTGCTCACGGATGAGGGATTTAATCTCCCCCTTAGTGCAATGTATCTAGAAAAGTTAGCAGTACAAGCAGAAAAGGAAATTGCAATGAATGTGGGAACAAAAGAGGCACCAAAGATCACTTTCTATGTAAAATCCTTGTTGGATGAAGAACAGAAGAGCCTAGCACTATTCTTGAAAGAGCGAAGAACAACATTTGCATGGTCATACATAGATATGTCAGGGCTCGATTTAGAAGTAGTTGTGCGTCATTTAGCAATCTACCCTAAAGATAAACCGGTATAGAAAAAATTAAGAAAGATGTACCCTCAGATAGCACTCTTGGTGAAACTTGAGTTACAAAAGATTCTTGACGTTGGATTCATTTGACTGATTGATTATCTTGAGTGAGTTTCAAACTTGGTGCTGATCTCCAAAACCACTAGGGGCATCAGAATATGTACAGATTTCAAAGAATTGAACAAGGCATGCCCAAAGGATGATTTCCCTCTACCTAACATTGACATCATTGTGGATTTAATAGCTGGGCATGAAATTCTATCACTCATGGATGGTTTTTCAGGCTATAATCAAATCATGATCACTAAGGAGGATCAACACAAAACTGCATTAACTTGTCCATGGGGAACATATTGCTGGAACATGATTCCATTTGGGCTAAAGAACACAGGAGCAACCTATCAAATAGAAATGACCCTCATATTTCATGACATGATCCACAAAATAGTTGAGGACTATGTGGATGATATCTTGGCCAAATCAAAGAAAAGGAGTGAGCACATAGAGGTATTGGGACCCATCTTCAACAGACTTGAAGAGTATAAAGTGCAGCTAAACCTAAAAAAATGTGTCTTTGGAGTTACATCAGGGAAGCTTCTTGGCTACATCGTATCACAAAGAGGGATGGAATTTGATCCAGAAAAAGTGAAAGCTATCCTAGACATGGAACCACCACAAACATTGAAATAGATGAGAGGGTTACAAGGAAGGTTGTAGTCCATCTGAAGGTTCATAGCACAATTATCAGAAAATATCCACCCTTTTTCACATCTTCTCCATAAAGGAATAACTTATAAGTGGGATGAGAAGTGTTATAAATCCTTCTATCAAATCAAGGACTACCTATTGACACCTCCAGTGCTCATGTTGTCAATATCGAAATAACCACTGATCCTATATATCTCAGCAACATTAGCAGCACTAGGGGCTCTTCTAGCACAACATGATGAAAACGGAAAGGAAAGAGCCATTTATTACATTAGTAGGACCTTGATGGGCTATGAAAGGAACTACTCATCCATTGAGAAAGAATGCTTAGTAGTGGTTTTTGCTTCACAAAATTTCAAACAATACATGTTGTCACATCAAATCAAGCTTATTACAAAGATTGACCCATTGAAATACCTGCTATCCAAAGCAACTCTCATAGGGTGAATGGCCAAATAGGTAATGATCTTGACTGAGTTTGACATAGAATATGTGGAGCATAAGGAAATCAAAGGAAAAGTGATCGCAGAACAACTAGCGGAAGCACCTATCTATGCAGAGAACCCTTTGATATATGAATTTCTTGATGAATCGATATTCCTTGTCAATATGATCGATCAATGGAAAATGCACTTTGATGGATCATTCACCCAACATGGATCAATGGCAGGTATTCTCTTTATCACCCCTCAAGTTTATTGCATTCCAAATTCATACCTTCTATCATTTCCATGTACTAACAATATTGTTGAGTACAAAGCCCTAATCATAGGTCTAAGGATAGCGGTTCAATGGCAGATACAAGAGTTGAAAGTCTATGGAGACTCACAGCTGGTTGTCAATCAAGTCAATGATGACTACCAAACTAAAGATGACAAGCTTACTCCTTTAAAGAAGATGGTAGAAAGTCTTAAGGACCTTTTCATAGATATAACTTTTGAGCAGATCCCTCGCATGAACAACCGAGCCATAGATGCTATGGAAACAATTGGATCATTGTTAGACATGCCACACAACTTCCTCCAATGCGAATTCTTGGTATAAAAACTTCTCATACACACTTTCGAAATACCAAAATTTGAATTTGTGTGTGTCATCGTTGGTCCTAGATCCTCATGGTATCATGATAAATTCACCTACCTTAGCAAAGGAACCATCCCATCCAATATCATCTCCAACCTTAAAAATACTTTTGTTAAGAAGGCATCTTGATTCACAATCCTAGGTGATACCTTATACCTCTGAAGCATTGAGGGGAAATTACTACGATGTCTTAACCAAGAGAAAGCCTTGACTTCTTTAATAGAAGTACATGATGGCATATGTGGTTCTCATTCTAGTGGTATGACTTTAGCTAAGAAACTGTTGAGGATGGGGTATTACTAGCCAACCATGGAAAGAGAAGTACATCAGTACACATAGAAGTGTGTCTAGTTTCAACAGCATGGAGATCTTATTCATGCTCCAGCTCAAGAGTTGCAACCAATGGTCACACCTTGTCCTTTTTCGCAGTGGGGGCTTGACCTCATAGGAAAAATTACTCCCACTTTATCTAATGGCCACAATTTTATCATCACAACCATTGAATACTTTACCAAATGGGTCGAAGCCATTCCTATGACCTACATAATGGGAAACCAAATTGTTAAATTTATCCTGAATTACCTTCTCTATTGTTATGATGTTCCATAAGCCCTTATCTCAGACAATAGAACATCCTTCAAGAATCAAGATGTGAAAGAGCTTTGTCAAAGATTCAACATCCAACACCGGTTCTCTACCCCATATTACCCCCAAGGCAATGGTCAAGATAAGGCTACAAACAAGACCATTCTAAAAATCCTAAAGAAAATGGTCAATGAAGTTGGATGTGACTAGCATCTGCAATTAAATCCCACCCTTTGGGCTTATCGAACCAATATCCTCACACCTACAGGTACAACCCCGTTCTCCTTGGTCTATGGATCAGAATCCATCTTTCCTATTGAGGTTGAGCTTTCGTCACTGCGTCATTGCAAAATTTGATCACTAATGAAGAATACATAGTATCTCGGAAAAATGAGCTAGAATTATTGGATGAGCATCATCTTGATGCCCTTAATCACTTTCAAGTATATCAAAACTGACTAAAACAGAGCTATAACAAGAAGAACAAGAGTCAATATTTTCAGGTAGGGGATCTTTTCCTAAAGTAGAATCAAAAGAATCTTGTAGATCAGGACAATAAAGGAAATTTTGAGTCTAACTAGTTATGTCCATTTGTGGTCAGAGCAAGCTATGGATCAAGAGCATATCAATTGTCAATGTCTGAAGGTGAACCCTTGTAGGAACCAACCTATAGTTTTCATCTTAAAAAGTTTTATGACTAGGCTGTAGGGGTGTAAACCTGAAAATACAAAAAAATTAAAAAAAATGATCAAAATTTTTAAAAAATAAGAAAACAAATTGAAAAAGTAAAGAAAAAAAATTGTCCTCTACTAAAAACCACTTCAGTGGTGCTTTGGGAAAGTACCTTGGTGAAACCTGGAAAACAGGAACCTCATGTAAATAAAGCACCTCCATCCATCTTTGGCTCTTTATCCTATCATTCTTTGCATCGTATTCATCCATCGCATCATTCATCCTATTTTATTCCATCACCCATTTGCATCCATATCATAGCTTGATATTGTGAAATGTTGTATCCTCTTTAGTACTACTTGGCATAATTCCTAAGGTCAGCTTGTCCTTCCTATATCAAGTTAGTCTATCACATCACGTTGGGGGAAATTCATTTTGGATCAGGTCGGGTTCTTGTATATCTTAAGGTTATTGGAAATCTCATTGAAAATCCCAAAAAAATTAGTCAAATTCATCAAAAAATCTAGAAACATCGAAATCTTGTTAGCCAAAAAATCCAAAAAATCCAAATTCCTATATAGCTAAAATCCAAAAACATTCAAAATTCATGTACAGCTAAAATCCAAAACATCCAAAACACATCAAAATCCCTAAAAAGGTCAAACATTGAAAATCCAAAAATAGTACCATGTCGAACTACGTTGTCTCTAAGCTTGAACATAGGCAAGACCATCACTGATGTGCCCTTGAGACACCCTAGGTCAGTCCTTTAGGAGTATTTCATAATAAACTAGCAATCCATCAACTATTCATATCTCATCGTCAATAAGTCGAGTCAGTCGAACTATGTGGTCTTTATGTGTATAACGTAGGCAAGACTCATCTTTGATAAGCCCCCCAAGCCCCTAGGATAGTATTTTAGGTTAGGTTCTTGGTCGAAAAACTTGGAAAACCCGTAAACATTCAAAAAACTCAGAAAACCCCTAAAAATTCAGAAAACTCAGAAAACCCCTAAAAATTTGAAAATTTGAAAACACAAACTTTCAAAAAAATTAGAAAATCCCAAAACATTGGAAAATCATAAAACCCTAAATAGCCTCAAATAACCGAAAACCAAAACATTAGCATAAAATTTCAAAAAAAAGGATAAAAAATAGCCTCAAAACATGTTCAAAACACTAAAAACATTGAAATATTCCATAAAATCTAAAACCATCCATTGTTGGTATGCGATGACTGATCATGCTATAGTATACACTCTTCATTGGTGAATAATCATGCTATACTATACACTCTTCATTGGTGATTGATCATGCTATATTGTACACTCTTCATGTATCCTTGCCAAGGTACCATATGCTTCAACTATAGGTAGTTTAATGTACGCCATCATATGCAAAATACCAGATATTGCACATGTTGTAGGAGTTGTTATAGGTATATGAGTCATCCTAGAATTGAGCATTGGAATGCAATAAAATGGATTCTCAGGTACTTGAGAGGTGCATCCAATAAATGTTTATGTTTTGGGGGCTCTAATATTGATTTAAAAGGCTATGTTGACTCAGATTTGGAAGGGGATATAGATACCAAGTGGAGTACCACAGGTTATGTATTCACTATTGGTGGGACAACAATGAGTTGGATTTATCAATTACAAAAGGTGGTTACTTTATCCACCACAGAGACAGAGTATGTTGTTACAATAGAAGCAACATAGGAGATGATATGGCTACAAATTTTCATGGAAGAGTTGGGAAAACAACAGGCTGAAAATCACTTGTTTATAGATAGCCAGAGTGCCATACATCTTGCAAATAATTCTTCCTTGCACTCTAAAACCAAACACATACAGCTGAGATATCATTTTTCATTCGGTCAGTGTTGGAGGATGGACAGGTAAAGCTAGAAAAGATACATATAGATGTCAATCCAGCGAATATGTTTACAAAGGCAGTGACAAGGGAGAAGCTAAGCTCCTCTTCAGCTTTAGTTGGTCTTCATGGTTAAAAGTATAATAGAGCAATAGGGTCCAAGGTTCTCATTTCTAGCGGGAGATGTAAGTGTAGCAGTGTTGTCTAGGATCAGTTTCCAAGTGGGAGATTATTTGGTTGTCTTGTTGCTGCTATAATTTTTAGTGTGTGTTTTATTTCTCTGTTTTATTGATCAAATATGCATTTAACTATTATATATTTTCCTTCTAACCCTAACATCCATCCCATCTCGCTTTCACCTGCAATAAACCTTCATCCATAATAAATCGATCATCACCTTCAACCTTTGGTAAAACAAATAGAAAACAAGTGTCATAAGTCGTAAAGTGAAAACCTAAGTGTCAAAATCTAAACTCTAGATCATAGGTAAATGAGTCATTGAAGTTTGTATCAATGGATTATCACAAACCTCATCCTAATCAAAACATTTGATAACATGTCCTAGGATGCATCCATCCTTCGATGGACATCAAAATCAAAAATCACCTTAGCAAAGTTAAACTGGAAAGAGATATAGATAACACTAACTGTTTGTATTTGATCTTTTCTTCTGATTTATCTTAATGACCCATTCTGAGGACCTCTCAATGATGTCTCAATGATTTAGAGAGAAAGGAATGGGGCATCGATCATTATCTTTCAGTTGTTGTGCTTGTGGGTATTCTTGTAAGATAATCTTGGCACATACTTGCTTAGTTGTCTGTAGGGAGGTTGTTTGGAGTAGATTGTTGACTATTGCATATGCTTTGGTCTGATATATTCTAAACTTATAACCTACATTCCAATGATGTTTTTGTATGTCAAAGTGTGAACAAGAAATATCATCTCTGTTTGCAGAGTCAAAGTCCATTACACTAGATACAACTCCATCCCGGTTATTAATACCTTGATGCATCGTGTCTATGTGTTATGTCAAACATAAGGAATGACAAAAAATCTCAATCCCGAGGTATGAGGAAATCATCATCACCATCTCTCATCACCCATATCTAATAAAGTCTCAATGGATCATAGACTTGTTGGAATTTTTGAATCAATCTTCAAAATCAATGGTCAAATCAATCATCTCATTCTTCTATCTTCTTTCCACACCAAACTGGTATCATGACACTCAACAAAAAATCATCATGCATCCATCATGTATCCACAAATCATCAGCATGCATACATCTCACATCATCACAACATATAATAATAAAAGGAAACATAATCCACTACACAATCATTATCATTTAAGTTGTTTCAAATAACATATATTTGTTATTTTAAGCATATGAATCCATATCATAAGCATACATCACATTATCATGGACATCCACATTATCCATATATACATCCATATGCATACATCATCATATCATAAATTGTATGGAAAAGTACACAAAAAGAAATGCATCCATATCATCTACATCTATATAAGCATATCATATCATAAAAATATACTAAAAAAGAATATAACATATCCATTGCATTGCATTGCATCCATCCCATAATATCGCATCTCATATACATCACATCATGGATCATCATCACATATCACATATAACATAAATAAAAGAATGGAATCCATCACATTGAATCCATACATAATCATGATGCATATCGTATAAATATCACATCACATCAAATCATATGCATCCATACATTCAAAAAGCATAAAATAAAGGCACATCACATATCGAATCTGAATCATCTTGTATATATATATATATATATAAGAAAAATGACTGCCACGATACAATGTCTGAATCAGTGTGTGTATATCAATAAAAAATACAATATCCATGATGCTATAAAAAATGAGACCATGAATGTATATCTGTATAATGAATCAAGAAAATAATCAAAAGGTGTCTACACAAAACTGGGTAGCCCTGGTGACTGCTCGACTCATCCCTAACTGATGGTTGATCCTTAGCTCTAAGTGGTGATCTGCTCCTCTGTGAAAAATTAGGTTGTCTCATTGCCTAAGGAACATCTCTATGATAATTCATATGATATTAGGTAGCCTCCATAACTGCCTCTCTGTACAATTGAGCTAATACTATTTGCCCATGTGATGCAGCCATGACCGCCTCCAGTTGTTGCCTTTGCCCAATCTCCTGGGTTAGCGGTAAGTCCAGCTACTACCACAACTGATCCTCATGGTCTCTCTATGTTTTCATGGCCTGAAGCTACTGCTACAACTGATCCCTCTCTTCCTGTAATTGGTCTCTCTTGGCAGTGAGATCCTATATATGTGCCTACATCTGAGCATTTGGCTATATGGATGGAGGAGGCAGTGCTACTGCTGGAACCTGTCCATTGTGCCCATCTTGTTACCCTGGCTCCTATGCCCTGTCCTGATCTTGTTGTTGTTGGTGATCATCTCCTGCTACCTATGCCCTATCCTGCACTAGTTGATCCTACCCTCTACCCCGACCACCATCCCTGCCTCCGTCCTAGCTGAAATTTCATCCTTGGCCTCTTCCTCTACCTCTGGGGTATCCCCCTATTGGATCTATCAAGAAAGTAGGTGGCCTGAACTATGAATCATAAGTAGGGGTAGTCCCTACATCTGGTAGGCCCTAATCATATGCCCAAGGTTGTGCAATGAGCTGATTGAAGTCATTGACCACCACGGTGGGGTCAATCTATGCTCCTCACTACACCTCCCTCTGTGATTGGGCAAACAATGTAGTGTAATCATCAGCCGGTACATCCTGTACCTACCCAAACTGTCAAGAATTATGTTTTGGGAGGTACCGCTCAATCATCATGTGCTCCCTCCTCTAGAGGTAGCAATTCTATCAAGAAAAATATAGCTATTGTTGATCCTCATACCAAGGTGGAGCCTACAGCCATGGCCTCCATTGAAAAATAGTCATGTCATCAATGACACGATGCCAATATGCTAAACCTATAGAGACCATGTGTTGGAGAGTCATTGACACCCTATACCTAAAGACGAGGGGCTTGTCCTCGTGAATATATGCTAAAACAACCAAGGGCCTCAATACTGCAATATGTTCATATGCCCATATATGGAGTAGTGTAACACCTGCTCTGATGCTCCTGCCCTCACAGTAGATGACCTCATGCATGTCATGGTACAATGAAGCAAGAAGAACTAGACCCCATGCATACATCACAGTCCTCTTGATCATCCACTCCCATGCGAATCCCCATCCAGGACTGAAACCTTTGCCCCGTCGGTCTGGGGTAATAACTCCAGAAATCAAAGCCACAACGAACAATCTAAAGATGTCCACATGCCCACAGTATATATCAAGGTCTATCTGTGAGCTCACCAAGATAACATGTCATCTATGCAAAAGGGAGCAACATGCATCTCTCCCGACATCTGTGTCATATATGACACGCTCTCCGTGAATAGGAAATTATAATATGTGTCACACATCCTCCAATGTAATAGTGGCCTCACCAGTGGGCAGGTGAAACGAAAATGTCTCACTATGCCACCTCTTAATCAGTTTTGTCATCATAGCAAGGTGGTTCTAGACCTCGGGCAAGAAAGTGATGAAGCCTAAGCCCAACATACCCAACTGCTCCATGTCCTCATCATCAAAGTATCTCATGGTAGCCAAAATTTTTGAATGGTGCTCTTGCGACATCAACGGTGGAGGATCCTCTTGCATGCATCGCACACACAACATCAATTTTCTAAAAATTTGAAAAAACTGATCAAAATTTGAGACTTTGCATCTAAAACATCAAAAGTGTTGCTGAAATCAATAGCGTCGCTCTTTCATGTGTGTATCATTGTAACCATTTTGGGACCAATTTGGCAATGCACATCACTACGCTCTATAGTGAATCGACATTTGCATGTGTCGCTCTATTAAAAAATTGGGGTGCATTGCTAAAAGCTATTTGTGTCACCCATTGCTTTCGAGCGACACTAAATCTGAAAATCCTGTGTCGCTATTTTAACCAAACAACCCCCTATTCAAGTGTGTTGCCCAAACATAAAATGGTGGTGCGCCTCTAGAAAAAAGATGCGTCATTATAAAATAAATAGCGGCGCTTCTAATGCATCAATTGTGTCGCTATACAATGATGCACCTAGAGACCTAATTTTGACCACTATTAATTGCACCTAAAAGAAAAAATTGAGATACGTTTTGAGTCACATACCCGGGGTCCTACATCTGCTCATTGCTGATAGTCTCGAACTCTCTTCAAAAGGTGAAGAGGAAGCACTCGTTGTGCCATTTCGCCAAGGTATCAGAGCTCCAAATGCAAGAATCTCTAAGGGTTGAATGCACAAATGAATTGGAAGTGTCACCCTTCTCACCTATTTAAGCCTAAAAATTAGGATTTTTTGCCCTAATTTGAGCCAAAAGCTAGGGTTTTGACCTGTTTTACATATTTCCACCATGCACAACCTATTTTGGGCCTTTTTTGTGATTTTGAGGCCATTTTTGGCATCCCGTGGCCTGTTTTAGTACCTGAACCTATATTTAACCTTTGTCAAGAAATCAACCCAAAATTCAAAATTTCCACTCGATTTCTCAAGGGGGTAGGGAACCAGCTTATTCCTTCCATAGAGGCAGTAGTTGGGAATCCAAAAAAAAAAAAAATTATTTGGGAAACAATTTTAATCTAAAAATGCATCAGTCCTTGAACCAATATAACAAGTACCTCACTTCAAAGAGGGGCAAAATGTTGACACTTAAAAATATCTAGAATGATATCATGCACTCGAATCTGATATACTAACATCGTTTCATCCTGAAACCCATCCTCTTTTCGCTTAATTGATTAAATAATCCTAGCTATTTAATCAATTATGTCATTTTCATCTATTTACCTAATTGACCTAATTAGGTTAATTCACCCCCTTTCATGCTAACCCTTCATCCAATTAAATTGGATAAATCAACTTGTCTAATTTAAATCCCTAAGTCCTCTTATTTAATTAAATAACCCAAGTTATTTAATTAAATATCATGTCATATCCCCCTTTTCATTAAATAAATAAATTATTTAATGAATATCCTAATTCCCCTAATTTGCATAATTGAAACTTTATTTAATTATCAAATTACTAATTAAATCTAATCCTCCCACTTGCAAGGGAATATTTCTTTGCACATTCCTCCAAAAGAAATATTACCATAGAATATTCCTTCTCCTTTGCACAATTTAATTTGGTTTTAATTAACTAAATACCTAATTTTCCTCACCCATGAGAATATTCTTTGAGAATGTTCTCTTTTTTCCCTCATTTGAAAAAGGGAATATTCCTTTTTTGCAACAAACTTTCAACAAAGCTTCTTCTGCAAGTTTTGAAAGTGTGTTTGTTTGGATGAATGTAAGCCCTTGATTAAATATTATCTTACATCCTCAACCCTTAATGGGAATCCATGATCCATGTCTCCAACTTCCTTCCATTTTGATGGTTGATTGATCCTTTTGATCTTGGCCATCAATTTTATTTTGCCTATTCTATAAATAGAGCTTGCATCTATTGAATAGGGATCCACCTTTTAATAGTAAACTTATACTGTTAAAATCACTCTCATCTTGCAGTCATATTTCATTTTTTAAAAGGAATTTTAGGTTAATTTATTGCATCATATTAGCTTAGCTTCCATTAATGGCTCCCATGATAACTTAGGTGCATACATTTAGCATATTTTGAAACTAGGGTTTAAATATCTTACATCTTGCATACATTTAGAATAGCTTAGCATACACTCACATTGATCATCATAGCATTTGTCATGTTAAAATAGTTTTCATCACGTTTTATCACACATCTTACAATCGGTTTTGTCGATTCTCTTCAATAGAATCGATCGAAACAAGCTCATTATCCAAGTGATTGGGAAAGGGTCACCATTCCACATCAATGCGACACCACTCCCCCAATAGGATAAATTTCAATGGATTAGAATAGGTGTTTTTGAAGCTTTCGTATTTTCATATGTTAGGTTTAATGACTTCTTGGCTTAGTTTGCATTGAATGATTTTATTGGTACTGATGTTTAGTGGCTTAATTAGGCTTTGAATCCTCATGGATCAAGTGTAGTCAGCCTATACTAAGTCATTGGTCACAGTATCTTCTGGCTGGTGGAAATGATTGGACTATTATTCTTGCTTCTAAATACCTTTCAAGTGTTGATATGTACAGGGATTTTTTGAGGGATGATTTTTATTCCCCTTCAGGCTCGATCTTTTGGAATTCCTTGATTAAGATTAGAAGTATTGTTTTGGTTGTTCTTCATTAGTCATTTGGAAATGGTAGAGACACTCATTTTTGGGATGATTGGTGGATAGGTCATTGTCCCCTCCGACATGTTGACTAGGTGGCTCCTTATAGGGATCTTTGTGTTTAGGAGTTTGGTGTGTTTGTTGCTGATTACATTGTAGATGGTTCTTAGAAAAGAGTACATGAGGAGTTTAGGGAGTTGGATAATCTTTATGGTTTTTTTTTTAATCTCAGATTCACATCCCTTTTGTTCCTTAGAGGGATACTGTGGTTTGGTGGTTGCTTCTGCATTTTCAATTCTCAGCGGCTTTTTCTTTTCAATATCTGGACAATTTTGTGGGCCCTTCCCCCCCATGGGCTCTTTTTTGGTCTACAAATTTGATTCCAAAGATCACTATTTTTTTTGGCTATTAGTTCAAGATAAAATCTTGACTATTAATAATCTTTGGAAAAGAGCTTTCTCAATGCCTAATAGATGCTATCTTTGTGGGGAGGATACGAAGGACTCCTACCATTTGTTTATTGGGTGCATATATGCTCAAGAGGTGTGGGGGATTATGCTAAATCTCTGGAAGGTGGAGTGGGTCTTCCCTTCTTTTATGATGGATCTTTGGAGCCAGTGGTTGGCTCCTTCGTCCAATCCCTCTCTTTGTTTTCTTTGGTCACTTATCCTTCCTCATGTTGTATGGGGTTTATGGAAGGAGAGGAATAACATAATTTTTAGGAATGCTGCTCTTCCTTTGGATAGATTGTTTTTTAAGATCTCTACGACCATTAAGGAGAACTTCTTGTTGGTTGTGGCTAATTCTAACTTTCCAAGTTCAGTGGTTGTGTTTTATTATGATATGAGGGTGGTCAAATATTGGAAGCTTAACTACGACATTTCCCAGCCTTTGAAAAAAGTCAAGTCTACTCGAGAAGGGGTGATTTGGTATTCTCCCCCTCCTAGGTGGTATACGGTTAATTTTGATGGTTCTACTAAAGGTAATCTAGGAGTTGCTAACTATTGGGGATTGTTGAGAGATCACAATGGTAGGTTAGTTTCAGCAATGGCACTCCCTTTGGGGATCTAGAAAAACCACTATGTTGAAGTTGTTGCAGCCTATCATGGATTAAAATTGGCTAGAGATAAGGGGGTGTTGAAAATATGGTTGGAAGGGGACTCGTTGAATATCATCAACTTCCTTAGGAAGCTCACTTCTCCTTCTTGGTCCATAGAAAGACTTGTCAATGATGCTCTTTCATTGTTGAATAATTTTAAGGAATTTTACATTTCCCATGTGTTTCATGAGGCTAATGGTGTCACAAACCTATTAGAAAACTTTGATGTGTCCTTGACTAGGTCTTGGGATATTAACAACCATCTGCTTGTTGAACTTATTGCTTTGCTTAATAATGATATTCCCTAAGTCTATGAAGGGGGTTGAAACTTCTGTTAACTTTATGGGATCATGGCTTAATGATAACCTTCTAATGTTGATTAGACATTTGATAGTTGTTATTCTCATTGGAAATTATGGGAGGGAGAGTTGTAATCTCATGAGGGATTCAACCTCAATTATTTTCAGTACCTCGAATGATAGGATTGCATGCTTTTTGGGCACTATTTCCTCCTTGGAATATTTGATCATCTTCATTTGTATTTTGTTTGGTTTCAATTCTATGAGTTGGTCGGTGCTTTTGAACATGGGGGAGATAGGTGCAGAACAAAGACCATAACCTGTGATGAAACCAAAGCTAATGGAGAAGTTTGGAAGATCTTGCAGAAAGGTGGGGTCACCCCTTTTACAGAGAAACTCCATGTGTCTGATCCCAAGACCTCACAGGAGTTTGTGAAGGCTTGGAACAACCATTTTCTTAGTAACTTTGGAATCAATATCACTATGAATGAGGAGTTTATAGCTGAAGTTACTGGGCTGTCGACTTAGGGAAGAAAATTTTGTAGAGAAAAAGCTATGTCTGTAATGGAAAGATTGAAATTCTTGAGGAATAAAGAGAAGGAAAAAATTGCAAGGCTCTAGCGTGGTGGCTATGATCGATCCTCAATTAAACCAATTTGGGGAGATGTGGCTATGGCTCTTATGTGGTACTTTACCCTAGATAAGCGTGATATTCGACAATTTATGGGCACCATTTTATTTTGCTAAGCCATTTTTTCCATGGTAAGTTGGTCTCCTTCCCATTTTATCTTCTTTCACCTCTAGAGAATAGGATTATGGATTACAAAAAGAATCCCAACAATCCATTTTTACACAAGGGGTTGATGCTTTTAATTGTGGAGCACATCAAAGCAAGATATGTAATTGTAACCCATGTTCCTATTAGAGCCTGCAAGGCCAAGCAAGATTACCTGATAGGGAAGTTTCTGGTGGATGAGGAGGAAGGATATGGCGATATGGAGTCTGGGGATGACTCCCCAGCCCATTCTGGTGGCTACCAAATGGATTTGGACTGTGATAACCCTTCGTCTAGGGTTAGGAAAAGCTTGGTCCTATTTGGGATTGGTGATATGAGCTCTGTGAAGAATGTTGATCCCTCCCCCTCGCGTGTGAAATGAAAAATCCTAGGTGCTTGTGAAGAGGAAGCTGAGGAGGGGAAAGGTAGCAGTAGGAAGGTTCCTAAATGGGGGTTAGTGAGTGTTGTTGCAACCCATGCTATGGAGGAGCATTCTTAGGAGGGTGTTGGGAATACCGTGGTGTGTGGGGTGGCAAAAAATTCTCTTGATGATAAAATTATAGACTGTGGGGAGGATAGGAGGACCCCAGCTAGAGGGGAGGTTAAGAACTTAGAATTTTTTTTTGACTTGGAAGTGTCCCTTGCCGTGTTGATTTTTGAAGGAAAAGGAAAAGAAAAATTCATCCCGCTTGCTAGTTTCCAGGATGATGATCCTCCAATGAGCTCTCATCAAGGGATGGGTTTGAATTAGGGCTCGTTGGATTTTAATCAAGCCTTAGGTTTGGTGAAGGAAGGGTCTGATTTCTTCTTCAACCTACTCATGTGGCTCATTCAAGAGGTCCAGGATCTCCATGGTAAGTGTGATACTATAGCTCATTGTAACATCTCCACCCTGAGAATTTTAGGGAGCAGAGTACTATTTTTAGTTTGGTGAAGTCATTGAACTTCACTCTCAACCAAGTGGTAGAGGATTTCTCCAATTTGAAAAAAGACCATGATCCAAGGATTACTACTCTGTAAAGGAACTTCTTACAAATCCACAAGGATCTTAATTCCATGATAAACCTTAGTAAGGATTCACTTGAGACCAAGACATAAGGATTGGTGCTTCTAAATGAGAAAGAAAAAGAATGGACTGCAAAGTACCTTTTCCTTGACCTTTTGAAGCAAGCTTTGGGTGAGGACTCTGAGAAATGGAAGTAGGTTATTGATATGGGGGCTGGACCGAGTTTACACACACACAACAAAGCAAATAAATGCAATGTGGTTCCAATGCAGGATGTTAAAGAAATCATGGAGATACATGATAAGGTGATAACCAAGGATGTGGAGGCAGCGAGGATGTTAAAAGAGCTTCTCTAGTTGTTGTTTTATGTTTGTCCTTTTGTCTATTTTTTGTTGATGGTCAGTTGATTGTGGTTTTATCAACCTGTTGGTTCTTGGGGTAGCATTATTGATTTATCTCTTGTGTTGCCTTCTCTTTTGTACAAGGTTTTAGGTACCCTTCAAAACTTGTTTTAAATTAATAAAAAACAAATAAAATCTTTATAGAATTTAATGAAATCAAATCCATCTCATTTATTTATAATTATAAATATCTTTGAATAATAATAAGTTTAGCAGTTATCTAAATCAAAGCACTTGGATAAGCCACTCTCACCCTAGGAATATTTTAGTGATTTTGGCCCTCATAGTTATGCACACTCTATAGAACCTGTATGAAAATATAGCATGTGCCTACTCACACCAAAGTGTGTTCCTACTTGCAACATGCCTACTCACACCAAAGCCCTAGGCAAGACAATCATGGATGTACTTTATACCCCAAGTTAGACAACCTTTGTGTGCCCCTTCTCTAATGCTCATAGCCCACCAAACCACCTACTTCTTCTTTGATTGATCTCCATGTCCCTTTTCAAGTCTCACATAAATGCTTTATATAAGCCTTAAGGGGTGGTTTCCAAACCATCACACCCTTTTCACAATGGTTGACTTTAATAATTATTTAATAAATACATTTATTCCTCCCCTTTTTAAAAGAGCTTATATAAATATTATCTATTAATGCCCATTTTAACCAAAAAAGAATAGTATCCCTTATTTTTATAGCTCCCTATTATAATTTTAAAGAATTATTTCATGGAAAATAATAGTCTTTCAATTTGGGGAAAAATTTTCATAAAAATTTCAATAGAAAAGTAAATTTAAGGAGCATCGGTTTCAAATCATGAACACGTTATCATCAAAGGATATTTTTGAAATCATATCCATAAAATATTGAATGGAGGACTCATGAATATTGTGTGAAGGTTGTTGGATTGATTGTCCTAAAAATGCTCCTAGGGCTAACCTGTTGATTGTAAACAAGCCAACAATAAACATGCCAACTACAATAGGGTTGATTAAAATTTTGGTTGGGTAGAGCAATGCAAGATATTGTTGATAATAAACGATCCAACAATAAATAGGTCAACTATAATAGGGGTGATTACAATTTTGGTTGGGTATAACAACACAAGATAGCATATTAGCACATACATATAGCAAAGAAATAGAGCAATGGAAAATTTCTTTAGAGCTCTTAAAACAAGAAAAGCTACCCTTCTAATCATGAAAAATTAAAGAAAAAGTCATTAAGACTAGAAAACCACACAAAATCAATTGAAACAAATTTAAGAAGAAAAAACATGAAACCCTATATAGTCAAAATTTTGAAACAATATATATTTGTTTGAGTACTTAATTTTCAAATCCTTTACAATTGTTTCTTGTGTTTATTCTATAAAAAATGTGCTAGTCAAAAAATTATTCAAGCATGTTTCTATTTGAAAGTTGTCAATAAATAGTAGGGGGTATGGTCATCATCAATATTCAAAAACTCCTTGTGCCTTAAGACCTCAATTGGAAGGAAAAATATTTAGTGTTTAGAAGCATAAAATAATAACTATTATTCAATATAATAATTATATTGAAGTAATCCTCATAAAGAAACTATGATGGCTTCAAATCTTGCAAATTTTGGTAACTGTCATAAAGAGGCCTCATTAAGATTATTTGTTTCTAATGACTTTATTAAGCATTTTGGAATGTCATTTTTACTAATCATCTTAGATAATTTAGAAAAAACAATCAAACTTCTAAAACACAGAATCTTACAGTTATTTATTTTTATTTTCCACAAAACTAAGTGAGTGTGGGTCATTGTTAGAACATCTAATTAAGATGAAAGATCTAAGAGATTAATTTTCTAACATCAAAACTCCCTAGTTGAGTATGATATAGATGTTCTAGTCATCAATAGCTTGTGGACATCACAGTGGATTCTTTATTGAGTGTTTAAATTTGTTTTGATTAAGATAAAAATGGGAAGGGCCTGTACCCAATACAAAACAACCATCAAGGAAAAAGGAACAAATCTCACTAGAGGTGAGACAAGAAGGACCAGACAAAGACTCGTAAAGCTTTTGAATAGAGCTAAGAATAAAAAAGAAACAAGAGGAAAGGATACTACCCTATACAATCGGACTTAACCAATAATTCACGAGAAAGAAAATTGGAAGAGGTAGAGGAGGGGTCTTTATGCCTTCTACGAATGACAGTCCAAGAAATGTTATTGTTTGGACACCTAATACAAGGGAGAACTGGGGACTCCCCCATAGGGAGACCGAGAGCACATGGGGGGGAACAGGAGGACAGTTAGGAGTGAAATAGTCATTAATGCCAACAAAAACCTAGGGCAAGGAAAAAGTAGCCAGAGGAGCAAAAGGAGTGCACTCAAGAGCACCACCAATGGAAATAGGACAGACCAAATTTGAGCCAGGAGCATAAGGCTCCATAGAAGCCTAGGGGGAAGCCATCACAAGAGATTCAAAAGTTATAAAAATTAGGAGATCATCATTAGCATCCTTCCACCAAGTTTCCACACCCTTCTGGTGTAGGAAAGAGCAAGACAAAGCTAGGTGACAAATAGCAAACAATGGTGGCACCTAAAAGTGAGACCCTCATAGTCACGTGGTTGTGACCAAGGTTGATCCCCGATTAACAAAACCACCTCTTCGTGGAGAGGCAAAGAGATGTTGATATCCACCAAAAATTGAGCAAAGGTAGAATAGCCCATAAAAGAAGTGGCATCATCAGTTTTCAAAAACCAACCAATAGAGTTTCCAATGGCTTCAAAGCAAGTCTCCTCCCAAAATTGAAGGGGGAGATTTGGGAGTCTGCGTCAGTGCAGGATCATGGGGGCCCAAGCTAGGCCCTTAAGTGTGTTGGGTGAAAATTATGTGATCTCCTTTAAAAAGATTACAAAACCTTGATTTCAACCACAACTATGTGAGATACAATCTCTCCTCTCAGAAAGGGGAGGCGCCCTTCTTACTGCTTATTGAAACTAGATTAAAACTAATTAGATATTTACAATACAACATGGGGTGTGTAACATTCATGATTCTCTCTTTTTTCAAAGAACATGTTTTACAATGTTTCACAATTTAAGTTCTTGATGTTGTACAACTTCAAACAAAAATTAAGCAGTAATACCAATATTCCTATCTTGTCAAAGCAAAGCTTAGGAATACCAATGTAATAATAATAAGTAACAGAATAAGAACAACTCATGAAGGCACAAAGTCGTTTCGTAGCTTTCACCAATGAATCCTTTAAGATATGTAACCAACATTGTATTAGAAGCACAAAGTCTTCTAGATACTTCACAAAAATTGCACGAACAACATGAATAAATACAAGCACAAAGTCTTGTAGAGAATTCACCAATAGCATTCAACAATGTCACAAATTCAAGTAATAAGTGTAACTCAAAGTTTACACAAATCCACTCAAATCCCTTTATATCTCAATCACTAATCACTTCCAATTCAATCAAATCAAAAAGATAATTGATTCCAACACAAAGTCTGGTATGCAACTTCACTTCTTTATTGATAAAAAATTAGATCCACAAAAATGAACTCAAAGTTTCAATTTTTTCTTCTCAATTGGGAAACACTTTGTTGCAAAAGATAAAAGGTAACAATTACAATAGAATCCTCTCTTATTTATAGATGGGAGAGGAGAGCTAATCTAGGAAAATCCTAACTAACTAGTTGACTGATTCAAAAATGTTGTCCATAAATGTAGGAGAACATATTTGTTTTACATGTAATTACATTTTGCAAAATGACATGTAAAATGTCAAAACTTATTTACATAAAGGATGAAAAATGCTAAAACTGGGAAATCTAATCTAAGGAAAAATTTGGCCTTCTTTAACATCTTTCTCCATGAAATCTTCATGATGATGTGCACTTCATCACTAACTGGCATTGGAGTGTACTTTGGAGATGATGAGGATTCTTGAGATTAACTCCTCCAATGATATTGAAGACTTTTTGATGCCTTTCAAATCTAAAATAAGCTAGAAATCCATCATTCTTTTCATTGAAGCTATTGAGAAAGCTTCGTCTTCAAATTATTCTTGGTGCTAAAAATCAGCGCTTTAGCATATTATATGTAAAAGCGATAAAAAAGCAACACTTCTGCATATTGGTAGTTTCATGTAAAAGCGATGAAAAATGGAGCTTTTGCATGAAATATGTAAGAGTGGTGAAAAACAAAGCTTCTGCATGAAATATGTAAGAGCGGTGAAAAATAGAGCTACTGCATGAAATATGTAAGAGTGGTGAAAAACATAGCTTTTGCATGTGGAAAGGACACTTGAGTGTAAGAGTGGTGAAAATTTGAGCTTCTACATGAAATATGTAAGAGCGGTAAAAAATAGAGCTTTTGCATGAAATATGTAAGGGCGGTGAAAAACAGAGCTTTTACATGTGACTTGAGATTTGAGATGTAGAAGTGCTAAAAAACCCTGCTCCTACATGTGCCAGAAAATGACTAAGGCATGAAATATGTAAGAGTGCTAAAAATCAATGCTCCTACATGTAATAGGTAAAATCGCTAAAAATCAGCGCTCCTACATGTACAAAAAAAATTCTAACTCCCAAAATTGAATTTTCACAATTTGGTTTAAAATGTGAATTTTGACGAACTAACAAAGGTTAATGCTCGGAATGAATTTTTGATAATGGGGGACCATGCATGAGGACCAATGCAATTCACCTTGTTTTGTGTGCTTAGAGTATGTGGGCTACGAAATAGACAAGTTTCGTAGGGGTTAACCCACGAATTGAGCACATTGAATTCGAGGATAACAAAGTGGCAATGAAAATTCAGAAAATAAAAGTAAGGCAACTTGACATAAAAATTTGAAAAGGTTATTAATATAATTTAAAAAATATGTAAGAACAAAATTTGTAGCAAATTGAATGTAGTTTCTAATCTACTAGCCCTTTTTTGGAAAAAAGTAAATCTGTTTGGTGAAAATTTGAAATTTCAATGTAGTAGTACTAAATTTTCAAGAAAAATAAAAAGGAGTATGTTTGACCAAACTAAGTACAAGCAAAAAATAATTATTTTTTTGAAACTTTCAATATAAGTAGAGGACACATGCCTAGATGTGCTGCATTTTTTTGTAATTTTTTTGCAAGTAAATATTAGTTATGATTTTTTTATTAATATTTTAAAAAATATTAAAACTTGTTTCTATGATCACCATAACTTGGTAAAAAATTATGAAATTCAATTTTTTTTAATCCTATAGTATGAGAAGCATAGAATGTTCTGCATCTTTTGGATTCAAAAAATGTGAAATAGTTTGAGAATTATAGATGTTTTTAATCAACCTATCAATCAGGACTTTAGTCGTAAAGCATGTAGAAAATCAATAATAATTATTTATTATATTCAAAATAAGGCATATCTTATATTGGTCGAAAGATGATAATTTGATCAATAAACCATTTTTGTTTCATCAAATTCGAATAAAAAAGTCAGCAGCCACAAAGGTGAACTTTGGAAAATTAAGGAAATTTTCTAAACATGTTTTTGCAGTTGACTTTCCAGGTATGACACCACCAAGGGAACCCCGAGGAAAATCTGGAGGCTACTGATTTTGTTAGAAAAAATGAATATTCATTTCAAATGGGTACCTACTTAGAATGGATATCCATTACCTTTATTATATTTAAAATATTTTGTATCTTAATAATACATAATATATATATTATATATTATATGTTATATATTATATTATATTATATTATATTATACATTATATATTATATATTATATTATATTATATATTATATAATATGTAATATATTATATACTATATACTATATACTATATATATAGTATATATAATATATATTATATAATATACACTATATATATTATATATTACATTATAATATATAGAGTGAGAGAGAGGGGGAGTGAGAGCGAGAGTTATCTAGGTAGGGTGGAAGGGATTGAGTGAGGGAGAGGAGAGAGAGAGAGAGAGAGAGAGAGAGAGAGAGAGAGAGAGAGAGAGATATCTAGGTAGGGTAGGAGGGAGAGACCTGAGAGAGGGAGGGAGTGAGGGAGATAGTTATCTAGGTAGGGTGGGAAGGATAGATAGAAGGAGAGACCTAAGAGAGAGAGGGATAGAGGGAGGGAGAGATCTCAGAGAGAGAGGGAGTAAGAGAGTTTTATCTAGGTAGGGTGGGAGAAAGAAATGAGAGAGAGAGAGGGAGAGAGAGAGGGAGTGAGAGAGATTTTTCTAGGTAGGGTGGGAGAGATAGAGGGAGGGAGAAACTTGAGAGAGGGGGGGGGGATGGAGGGAAAAATAGAGGGAGGGAGAGACTTGAGAGAGAGGGGAGTGGGAAGGATAGAGGGAGGGAGAGACCTAAGAGAGAGAGAGTGAGTTATCTAGTTATGGTGGGAGGGAGAGACCTGAGAGAGAGAGAGAGAGGGGTTGGAGGGATAGAGGTAGGGAGCATACTAAGAGAGAGGGGGGAAGGAGGGACAGAGGGAGGGATGGACAAACATAAAGGAAGGGAGGGAGATACCTAAGAGAGAGAGAGAGAGAGGAGGGGTGGGAGGGATAGATGGAGGGAGAGACCTAAGAGAGAGAGAGGGGGGATGGAGGGATAGACAGAGGGAGAGATAGAGAGGGAGTGAGAGAGAGAGAGGGGGTGGCAGGGATAGAAGGAGAGACTTGAGAGAGAGGGAGTTATCTAGTTAGGGTGGGAGAGAGAGACCTAAGAGAGAGGGGGGTTGGAGGGATAGAGGGAGGGAAGGAGGGATGGAAAGATAGAGAGAGAGAGAGAAAGGGAGGGATAGAGGGAAAAAGTGAGGGAGAGACCTAAGAGAGAGAGGGGGTGGGAGGGATAGAGGGAGAGACTTGAGAGAGAGAGGGGGGAGGGATAAAGAAAGGGACTAAGGGACTAAGGGATAAAGGGACAAAGGGATGAAGGGATAGAGGGACAAAAGGATAGAGGGATGAAGGGATGGAAAAGAGATAGGGAGTGAGATAGAGAGGGGGTGGGAGGGATAGAGGGAGGAATAGACCTAAGAGAGAGAGAGGAGGTGGAGGGAGGGAGAGTGGGTGGAGAGACCTGAGAGGGGAGGCTGGAGGATAGAGGGAGGGAGACCAAGAGAGAGAGGAGGGAAGGAGGGACAGAGAGAGGAGGGACAAGGAGGGACAAATGGACAAAGAGAGGGAGGGAGGGAGAGACCTAGAGAGAGAGAGGGGGGGGGTAGGAGGGATAGGAGGGATCAAATTGAGAGAGAGAAAGAGGGAGGGAGGGAGGCATATAGGAATGGAGGGAGAGAGAGAGATGGAGTGAGAGAGAGTGGGAAATTTAGAATGATAGAGGTAGGGAGCATCCCGAGAGAGAGAGAGAGAGAGAGAGAGAGAGAGAGAGAGAGAGAGAGAGAGAGAGAGAGAGAGAGAGAGAGAGAGAGAGAGAGAGAGAGAGAGAGAGAGAGAGAGAGAGAGAGAGAGAGAGAGAGAGAGAGAGAGAGAGAGAGAGAGAGAGAGAGAGAGGGGGGGGGAGGAATGGGGGGAGGGAGATACCACAGAGAGAGAGGGAGGTGGGATGGATAGGAGGGGGAGACCTAAGAGAGAGAGGGGTGGGAGGGATAGAGGGAGGGAGATACCTAAGAGAGACAGGGAGATATCTTGTTAGGGTGGGAGGGAGAGACTTGAGAGCGAGAGGGGGGTTGGAGGGATATAGGGAGAGAACATACTAAGGGAGAGAGGGAGGGATGGATGGAGAGAGAGAGAGGGAGGGCGGGATAGAGGGAGGATGAGACATAAGAGAGAGAGAGGGGGGGTGTGGGAGGGAGAAAGAGGGATGGAGGGATAGAGGGAGTGATGGACGAAGGGACAGAGAGACAGGGAGGGAGGGACAAAGGGAGAGAGGGGGGAGAAACCTAAGATAGAGAGAGGGGATGGGAGGGATAGAGGGAGGGAGAGACTTGAGAGGGAGGGACAGAGGAAGGAAAAGAGGGAGGAAGAAAGAGAGGGAGTGAGAGAGAGAGGGGGTGGGATGGATAGAGGGAGGGAGAGACCCAAGAGAGGAGAGAGGAGAGAGAGAGAGAGAGAGAGAGAGAGAGAGAGAGAGAGAGAGAGAGAGAGAGAGAGAGAGAGAGAGAGAGAGAGAGAGAGAGAGAGAGAGAGAGAGAGAGGGAAGGATGGATAGAGAGAGAGGGAGGGAGGGATATATAGAAAAATAGAGAGAGGGATGAAGGGAAGAATGGAGGGAGGGAGGGAGATACATGAGAGAGAGATATGGAAGGAATGATAGAGAGAGAGAGGGATGGAAAAATAGAGAGAAAGAGAGGAACAAAGGGACAAAGGGATAGAGGGAGGGATGGAGGGATGGAGAAAGAGAGAGAGAGAGTGAGAGAGGGGTTGGGATGGATAGAGGGAGGGAGAGACTTGAGAGAGAGCGGGGTGGGAGGGATAGAGGGAGGGAGAGACCTAAGAGAAAGGGGGGTTGGAGGGATAGAGGGAGAGATCACCCTAAGAGAGAGAGAGGGAGGGAAAGAGGGATAGAGAGAGAGGGAGGGATAGAGGAAGGGAGGTACAAAGGGAGATACCTAAGATAGAGAGAGACCTACCCTACCTAGATAACTCTTTCTCACTCCCCTCTCTTTATCTCTCTAGTCTCTCCCTCTATCTATCCCTCCCACCCTACTTAGAAAACTATCTCTCTCACTCCCTCCCTCTCTCTCAAGTCTCTCCCTCTATACCTCTCACCCTCTCTCTTTCCCTCTCAGGTCTCTCCCTCCCTTTATCCCTCTCACCCTCTCTCTCATCTCTACCCCTTACCCTACCTAGATAACTCTTTCTCACTCCCCTCTCTCTCTCTATCTCTTTGGTCTCTCCCTTTGTCTATCCCTCCCACCCTACCTAGATAACTCTCTCTCACAAACACTCTATCCATATCTCTCTCTCAAGTCTCTCCCTCCCATCCTACCTAGATAACTCTCTATCCCTCTGAGGTCTCTCCCTCCTCTATCCCTCTCACCCTCTCTCTCTCCCTCTCATGTCTCTACCTCCCTCTATCCCTCTCACCCTCTCTCTCTCCCTCTCAGGTCTCTCCCTCCCTCAATCCCTCTCACTCTCTCTCTCTCTCCCTCTTAGGTATCCCTCCTACCATACCTAGATAACTCTTTATCCCTCCCCTCTCTTTGTATCTCTCTGGTTTCTCCCTCCATCCATCCCTCCTACCCTACTATAACTCTCTCTCTCTCTCTCACTCACTCATTCCCTCCCTAAATATTATGCTATATTAATTCTATTATGCATACTAATGAAATGTTGTAGGAGTGTGGTGCAATGAAACTTCCAAAGTTATTCAGGAACTTGTTAGATTTATTTTTATGTGTTAGAGGTGATGGTTGTTTTTTCTATACAAATGATTGTTTAAATGAGAAGTATTTGCAATGTGGTGGTTTGTCAATTTTTGTAACATGTTTTCATGTGGGCAACAAACATGATTTTGCTAGAAAAATTGTTGAGAAAAAGATATTTGATAGTGAAATATAGTTTGAAGAGAGGAGGTGAAGGTTCTTGATGTGAGTTGGTTACAAGAGAGGTAAGTATTACTTATTTTATTTCTGATTTTAAGAAAAATATTTTCCTCAAGTATGCAAGGCATAGACACAAGTCTTAGTGGTTGGATCAGTAATTCAGGATGTGTAAGGACTCTTTCCCAATTGGTAGTATTATATCAGTGGTCGATTTTGCAAAAAAATACACATTACAACCATAAAATGATGTAAAATATCAATATTACAATTCTATTCAAATTGTTAATTTTGTCCACATCACATATAGGCATGCCCCTGATAGTATAGAATAGGACAAGAAGATAATCAGGGAGTACCATTTTTACATGAGTGATGATATATCTCATTCGTCAAAGTTTGTGTAGCATTGTTTTGAAATTTTTTTTGAGTTTTTGTAGGAAAAATATATTGCAATGGGTCGACATCTCATTTGGTCAAATAACTGCACATGACAATTCAAGAATGTTTATATGTTTTATTGGTTAAACATAATGCATGTACAGAGGAGTGTACCTCATATTTGGAGCTTTTTGAAGCTAGGCATGGAAAAGGTGAGCATGGAGTAGGTGCATGTGTGAAGAGAGATCTAGTTAAGGAACAAATGAATATTAGAGGTGGTACAACATTCAAAGATGCACGTTCTATTGTTGATTGGTGTAGTTATGCATTGTCATGAGGAGGGACACTTTTCAGAAGTGTGCGGGTTCTTTTGGTTGGTTGATGAGGGCACAATGGGAGAGAAATTGGAATGTCAATCAATCAAAGAATCTTCAAAGATGCATTCATTTTGAAGCTCAAATGCAAGTGCATGGACCATATAGACATGAGATTCGGCTTGTTTTTGTCAGAATTGTATTTAGTGTGATTGGGATCAATGTGAGTCAAATGAGTGGATAGATACATAGATTCCATAGTATCTTACTCCTTTATCTGCAACACAATCCTCTTTAGAAGATGAAATTGAAAGTTCACTTGACTATGATCATCTTTTAGATCTTGTACGACTAGGACATGTCTATGAAGTTGTTGCACCACAAGGGAATGAAGAGGGATCAGACTATTGGTTGGCATGATATGTACAGGGAAAGAAGAAGCTAACACAACCAATGGTAGATGATGATGGGTTCATGTATCCTATAGGTTTAGTTGTTGTTGTCAGAACTTTTTTGTGAACATATATGATTAGAAATATGGCATACCTATATTTGAAGACTACAAGAAACATAAAACTATTATCATGTGTTCGCACCTTGTTATAACAATAAATGTTAAGTTATTGAGACATCATACCAAACAAAGAACAAGGCAACTATGGACAATTAGTAGTGTCAATCATGAAGCAATTTTGGATATTCTGAAGGTAAGAGATGACCCTTCAGACACACTTGAGTAGTGGATCTTTTTTTTGTATGGGACAGGTATCATATTGTTCATCTTATTTAGATTCATGTTATTTCTATCAGTTGGATTAAAAGTACATTAAAATTTTGCATAAAACTTAACTGTTATGTAAAATGTAGGTTTTATAGAGAAAAAAGGTATATTTTCAATCGATTCAGATCAAAACATCCATGGTAGTTCTTGCATATCAATATATTTTCAAGGTATATTTGATTTGAGAGAATGTTCAATTCAAAATTTGTAGTTCACTTTGGTTATTGTCAACAATTTGTCTATATTTATATGCGGGTCTACTACACTCAAGTTTGGAGCACGATGAGGTTACAATGATAATAAATCCACCATTGTTGAGTTTCAAATAGGTCTTGAAGATCGATTTTCTTAACAATCCACTTGTTTATATGTGTAGGTTTTTTGGATAATAAAGGTATATTTTTAAATGATTAAGATCAATACATCCATGATTGTGTTATGGGTACAATGAGGTAATGATGGTAGTGATTTAAAAGTAAGTTGGAGTTTATGTATCAACAATTCTTAACAAATGTAGGTCTTTTTGGTAGACAATACTATTACATCAAATTTTTTCTTGAATAAGCTAATAATAATCCATACAAGGAAATGAAAAGATACCTACCCTAGCATTTACTTGCCTACCTCAATGTGTCCACGCTGTCCATTTTTCAAAAATACTAAAAAAATTACATTTTTTGTATTTTTTGCTCTTAGGGCTCTTTAGAGACTACCTCAGAAAGAGCACCCCAAAATGATAAGGTGACTTAGGAAGAAAAAAAATACCTTCCATAATATTTACCTGCCTACCTTGATGTTTCCACACTACCCATTTGTCAAAAATACTTAAAATTTAACAATTTTATATTTTTTACTCTTACAACACTTTCAAGACTACCTCGGCTTAGTGTACTCTGGAATCACGAGGGGACTTAGGCAACAAAAGGAGGCCTTCTGTAGCATTTTATCTTCTCACCTTGATGTGTTTGTATACTTGGTTTTGCTCCATGATGCACAAAACAAAAAATGTTTCTTTCCATTTTTGCACTACTTTTCATTGACAATTTTTGTAAGAATGCATTTGACACTAGAACACACAAACAGTGCTAAGTTGACCAAAACTGAGAGAGGTTGGTTTTAATGGATTGAATATCCACCTGTAGGTCCAAAAAAATCATACCTATGTGCCACAAGCTCCCATACCAACTTCATCATAGTTTGACATTTAGATGTCACTTTAAAAAAATAATTATTTTTGGAAATGACCTTTGGAATAGAAAATTCCCTAACTACATTATTTTTTTTTGCTTTTAGGGCTCTTTAGAGACTACCCCAGAAATATCACCCCAGAATAATCAAGTGACTTGGGAAATGAAAAGAGAACTTCCCTAATATTTACCTACCTACCTCGACATGTCCATGTTGTCCATTTGTCAAATAATACTAAAAATTTTACATTTTTTTATTTTTTTCTCTTAGGACTCTTTAGAGACTACTCCGGAAAGAGAACCCCACATTGATCGGGTTACTTGGGAAATGGAAAGAGACCTTCCCTAGTATTTACCTGCCTACTTCAATGTGTCCACACTACCCATTTGTCAAAAATATTGGAAATGTAATTTTTTTGCATTTTTTACTCTTACGACACTTTCAAGACTACTCCAGATTAGTGCACTTTGGAATCATAGGGGGAATTGGGAAACAAAGGAGGCCTTTTATAGTGTTTACTTGCCCACCTTGATGTGTTGGTATAATTGGTTTCGCTCCATGATGCACAAAACAAAAAATGCTTATTTCCATTTTTGCACTGTTTTCCACTGACAACTTTTGCAAGAATGCATGACACTGGAACACACAAATGGTGTTGAGTTGACCAAAACCAAGAGATTTTGGTTCGAAGAGATTCAATATCCACTTGTAGGCTCTTTAGAGACTACCCCGAAAAGAGCACCCTAGAACAATTGGGTGACTTGGGAAATGAAAAGAGACCTTCCTTAGTATTTACCTACCTACCTTGACACGTCCATACTGCCTGTTTGTCAAAAATACTAAAAATTTAACAATTTTTCATGTTTTTCTCTTATGACACTTTCAAGACTACCCCATATTAGTTCATTCTGAAATCATGAGGGGACTTGGGAAAAAAAAGGAGGTCTTCCATAGCATTTACATGCCCACCTTGATGTGTTGGTATACTTGGTTTCACTCCATGATGCAGAAAACAAAAAAAAAATGCTTCTTTCTATTTTGCATTGCTTTCCATTGACAATTTTTGCAAGAATGCATTTGACATTGAAACACACAAATGGTGTTGAGTTGACCAAAATTGAGAGAGGTTGGTTTGAAGGGATTTGATATCCACATGTAGGTATAGACAAATCATTCCTGCGTGCCACAAGCTCTCAGAACAACTTCATCATAATTTAACATTTTTTGCTTTTAGGGCTTTTAAGAGACTACCCCAGAAAGAGCACCCCAAAATGATCGAGTGACTTGGGAAATGAAAAGAGACCTTCCCTAGTATTTACCTGCCTACCTCAATGTTTCCACGCTTCCCATTTATCATAATTACTAAAAAATTACAATTTGTGTATTTTCCAATATTCATGCTTAATTTTAACCATTATTGATTCAAAAGTAGGTTCAAGTTTATAATTCCTAACAATTCTTAGCAAATGTAGGTCTTTTTGGTGGACAACACTACTGCGTCAAGAAGTAATTCAAAACAAAAGCTATAACATTTTCCTTCAACATCGAGGACACTTTCAATGTAATTCATAAGGAGGTATCTTCATATACTTTTATCTCTTGATTTATAATCTTGCATTTGATTTCAAAGAATGATCAACTGATTTTGTTGTTCATGTTATTTATAATCCATACTTTTCTAATATTTATATGTAGGAATTACTCAACACAAGCTTTGAGTAGGATGTGAGGTTTGATGGTAATGCATCCATCATTGGAGTTCATGTTGGTTTCATTGTTTAATTACTTTTACTCAATGTTCTTTCTATTTTTTAACATTTTTTGTAATATTGCAATGCAGGTGTCTTTAAGAGTAACAATAATTTGAGATGTACATTACAGAGTGAGGATATCAGAGGAGCATATTATTCGTGTAACTAGGATAGCTTGGTAGCTAGATGCATTGATGTATTTGTACATGAGGGCATCGATAAAATTATATGGGCATTATTAGTTGTATTGATGATTATGATGGTTAAAACATGATATAAGATGTATTTGTACATGAGGACATGAAAAATATGATATACGAGCATTATTGGTTATATTGATGGTAGAATGTATGCAAAATGTGATGATTATGAATGTCATGTGTATGTTGAAAAGTGTCACATGTATGTGAAATCACTATCAAGTGTGTCAAGCCTATGCAAATAATGATGATTATGATGAAAAGATGCATACTAACAAATATTGTGTGTATGCACCTACTTATGTATGCTCACGAATTTCATGTGTATATATTTTCATATCAAAATCAGTCACACATTACTACATTGGTTCATGTTGGCACCTACTTAATAGTCAAGCAATGGTGAATATTTTGGACTTGTTTATGAACTCTTGAATGTAATGTATGTGAACCTTAATGTGTGGTTCACTTATGATGGAATAGGTTCTAATAGATTAATTTAGTACTCATTTTTATAAAATATAATAGATGGCCTACTGAATTGGAAGAAAGAGAATGACACTTCGCATCTTATTTGGCCAACATATACCTAACTAGAAGCTAGTGGGAAACTATAACTAGTAGACTTATAATCAAGTAAATCAATTCGCCCATCAAAACTAGTGTACCCAATCAAATCAATATCCACCCCTACTGCATAAAGAATCCCAAAAATATGAGTTCCTTGAGTATAGTGGAGTAACTAGTAGTTTTCCTTCTATTTTTGTTCATGAGGTTCCTAAAACTAGAGATCATGCCAATGAAATATGAAATTCCAAGCCTAGAGTAATCAAATAATTGAGGTTTTCAATAATATATGAATATATAGTACCATTAATTAATGATGAATCTAACATCTCACCTAAATTTTGACTTTTGATAGAAAGGGAGTTAGAGTAGGTTTACAATTGGCCATATACAATTGCGAGAGAAAATCAAGTGTATTTTTGGACTATACAAGGTATATCTTGGATGTAAAGTGATAAAGCTTAATCCCACAAAAAAAAAGCTCAACGAAATCAAGTTAGTCATCAAAAATTGTCATGTATAACAATTTTCACCATCACAATTGAGGATGAAGAACTCGTTGAAATCAATAAGTCATCAACATACAAAACTAGGAATATGAGAGACACATCCTATTACAAGGTGTAAATTTTTAGATTATAATGACATCAAGTGAATTCAAATAAGAGAAATAAATATTCCATCTTGGCATGCCAAATCATGTTTATAGTTGCAGGGACATTCTTGTGACCACAATCTTGATCCTTTTAAGTGTAAAAGAAAAACAAAACATTTAGCTAACTAGTCCATCTCACACTTTGGTACCAAGCCAACTTTTCACAAATTTTCACAATTTACTGTTACATTTTTTGTTAAAAAATATGTATTTGTAGTCATTTTGATAATGATACGACATTGAAAATTCTTGTAATTTATCCTTTCACATCTACACCTAGGAACAAAAGCATCCATGTTATGATTGATAACATTAGAAAAATGGTCATGAAATTTGGTGAAGTTCCCCAAGGAAACCAAATTTAACACTAACATAGATGGATTACCAATTATAATTCATAAGTTCTATTCAAGTGCAATTTCATTAATCTATAACATGTTATTGATCATAACTTAACCATTCTAAATTGATTATACATTCCAATTTTAAGTTTCAAAGTAGAAAGACATGCACATAAGGAACAAATTAAATTGAATATCAATCTTTATATATCAAATTCTAGAATAATTATGTATGTGCATATATAAATTTGTCATATATGCCAACTCAAAACAAGTTTTATAAAATGTGGCATATGGCATCTCAAGATCTATATACAATATACATGTCGAATAGCTATGTATCAATCCTTCAATGTATCAATGTCTAGCAAATCCTAATCTTGTGTTAGATTATCAAAATCGAGCCTTGTCGAAGTACTTGGTGGCTTTAAAGTTGTCTGCACAATAACAATTCAAACCACAAATTGGATTAATTATTTCGATGGTTGACAAGTTAAACTACTAAATAAAAACATATACTATAATTTAGAATTGTCAAATTAACATCAAAATCACTATGAACTATAATATATTAAAATGGAATTCTTGATTACCTCAAGTCTTGCTCTTTTTTTTGCAAAACGTTCTGCATATGATTGTCCCATAGGACGATCAAGAGTCTTAACATATTGAAATGGTTGAGGATTCGTCACATTATTGAATCAGGCACAAGACTATAGTAGAGAAAGTAAAATTAATGCAAATAATTGTTGACAAATAATCATAAACTAAACATGTATCCACTCCTATCTAAATGTATATATCAACAATATAAAATAAACATATACCTCATGTGATGCTTGTTCTCTTGTTCTAGAAGGGCTCATGATGGATGCACCAGCTAAGATAGTTTCCTATATAAAAAATGACAAGAATGTAAGACTATAAATGCACATGTACATATAATCATAATGTCAAGAATATAAAGAAAAATATATATACTTGTTGTGATGCTTCTTCCAATGTGTTAGAAGCAACTTCATCATGGTTGTAAAACCGAACGGTTGTTACATAAAAAGACAAGAATACATAAGACTATCAATCTATGTACATGTATAATCATAATAGATTTGAAAAATTAACATCTAAATAAAAATTTAAATGATATGCATATACAATAAAAAATTTATAAACATGTATGTGCAAAAAAGTATACCATATAGTTACTCTTTGGGCCAAATGAAATGGATGTAAGTGTACCCTCTCGGACCTGTGTCATTTGACCCTTCACTGTCAACTATTAAGTCCAACACATAAATATACATTAGTATTAATATCTCTTATAAAATATTAATTAAAAATAAAATGCACTATGAAATTATTTTAAGTCTTACCATTACATCCACCTCATCTCTAGCACCTGATGACTCTCTAGGATATACTTCAACCTCTGCTCTCTCATCTCCTACATCTGACATATGATGGTCCTTAAAGTTTGATGTGTCCATCGGAGGCTCAGTAGGCTATGGAAGAGGACCCAAACATGAATGCTTGCACATAATGCAAAGATGGGGCACACAAATATGTGAAGAGGAGGGTATACCAATAACAGTTGATGCAACAAATGTATCACTATCATGTCATTGTGTGAACTGTGAGCTCTGTGTGATCAAATGGCTCATTAAAGCATGTACAGACAAGATACTCTGATGTGTTGCATCTGCAACAATCTCTAGGTAAAGTATTGAAGGTGGGGGAGCAATAGGTGGAGGGGGAATAACTAGGGTTACTCGATTTTCCTCGATCTATCCCGAGGCATTCCTCTACCTACACCTTGGAAATTCTGCATATCAAAGTAGTTGACATGCTTACCCATGACAAATTCAGCATATAGTTTTTGAAGAAAATATTGTGTGACATCAAGATTGTTGTTGGGTGGTTTATCAAAAACCATCTACCAACGATCTCAAAAATTATCTAGGATACCTTGATGTGTGCACCATTTAATCAAAAATTTAGGCTTGCCCAAATCAACAGATTGTCTAATTTTAGGATTGATAAATAGTTGTGCTAATTGGGCTTTGGAAATGTCAAGTTCCCTCACTTGATCATATGATAAGCCATCGACATGTTGTTTCATCTTGGCCTCTCACTACTCTAAAAAGGTAATATGTTGATTAATAAGAGTTTCAACATTGGAAATTATTGATTCTAAAGTGGTTTTCATTACAGACAAGTGAGAGTGTCTATTGTATAACTAGAAAATATTTCTCAATTTAGTTAAATTGCCATGGATTAAGTCATGGATAGAAGGCGGGTTTTGTAAGGGAGGATTTGGTGGTGGAAGGGGATTTGATTGGGCAGGGTTTCCTTTTGGAGCAAGATTTAGATTCTCAGCCATTGCAAAACCTGATTGATGTTGGAAATTTAAAAAATTAACAATTTTTTATTACAAACTAAAATGCATATAAAAAAAGCTATTTTACACAATTTCTTCTAAAATAATGCTAAAACAAAAGATTTTTGAAGAAAAACCATTAAAAATCAAATACCTTTGATTGCAAATTGGTTTGGAGTGCAAATTTTTAACTCAAATATCAGTCCTAATGGATATATGTTTGCCCTTTTTTACCCCTATTGCGCAATAGTAAAATGTAAATTGTAATAATAAACTTTTGACCCTTTTTTTTGTTTATAACACAGTAAATGGATATCCATTTTGTTTCATAGGATTTTTTTAATATGTTGGGTCTATGAGTTTATATAATTTATAAACTATAAACTAATATATATAATATATTATATTATGTAATATTATGTTTTATATATAATATATATTATATAAAATGCATATTATATATTATATATTAATTATACAATATAATAATATTATATATTATATATTAATAATATAATATATTATATAAGAGAGATGTCGTTTCGAGTCCACCACAGGATGGGTGACACAAGATGAATTTTGATGGTGCCTCTCAAGGGAACCCGAGAGTCTCCGAAGTGGGTTGCATTGTAAGAGATTGGCTAGGTGGGGTGCTTGCGGTGTGCTCCTTACCAATCTCAGAGGGTACCAATGCGGTGGCTGAGTTGAACGAGCTTATTGGGGGTCTCCAACTATGTAGGTCACTGAGGTTGGATCAAATTGTTGAAGAAGGTGATTTGATGGTTGTGGTGTAGGCCTTGAAGTCGGGAAACTTGATAAACTGGAAGTTGCAACCATTGTTGGAGGAGGCTATCCAGTTAATGAGCTCTTTTAGTGATTTTTTGGTAAAACACACCTATAGAGAGGAAAATCATGTAACGCCCCCGCCAAGGAACTCCAAAGGACAACACTAAACTAGGACAAATTAATGGAACATTTTTTTTTTACATGATGAACTAATCCTAGGTCCTCTAAGGTTCCTCAACTGAGCTACTCACAAAACTAACAATCAAGATGACAAGAAACATTTCATCATTGATAAAAGATAACATGAACGATGCAAGGTTAATTTTAAAGCACCACATTAAATGATTCTACATTAATTCCATAACATGTCAACTGATAATCAACATTAAAGATTTGGCTAACTAACATATGCAAGATGCACTACTTTACAATGCTCATTACAAGAATAACTCATCAATAATGGTTACATCATTACAATATTTACAACAATGCTTCCCTAGTACATGTAGGAAGATTACATCAGATTACATTAAGAGATACAACTGAGATACATTCCAATATGCAAGTACATGATAGGAGATCTTCTCAACATGAACAGGGACTGGAGTCCACAGTGCAATGAACAATCTCCACGCACATGAACATGCATCAAGAATAACCAATGGAGGAAAAAGCACCAACCTCCCAACCATGTGGAACCCTAAGGTCCACCCCCTGTGCTAGGAGATAACACAAGGTCCCACATCATACATATAGTCAGAAAAGCAACAGGCTAACACAATCAAGGGTTATACATGGACTCCAACACAACACTACTAACAACACACTCACACAACAGAAAGAGGAATACAATTAGGGAATGTTAGACTGCAATAGGGAGGAGTGTCATCACATAGCTTGATATGGGTTATCCTAGTGGATCTTCCTAGGCCCCGACCCCCATCCTAGGTTATCCTTGTAGGCTCTCCCAATTCATGTCCCCCATACAAACTCATGTGGAATCAATGTACCTTTCATGAGGACAAGGCAATTGATCTTGTCATTCTAGGCCTTCCCATCTCATCTCAAGCCTAAATGAGCACTTGAGCCATGAGTGAGGCATATCATTATCTTGTTTAATGTGAATTCTACCCATCCTCTTAATTCATTATTAAGGTTATCACTGGATTAAGAAACCCTCCAATGGGTTATCCTGGACACCACTTTGGGTTCTTGCCCCCATGGAGAGCCACTCCCCCTACTTGCAACTAGTAAACCCTACACATCAAGCAAGGCATTATCCATCTTGCACACTTATCACAATCACATAAACATTGGTCAGGGAATCAAGAACCCATGTCCCAACCCATAGCCACAATTCAACCATCATGAACAAGTACAACAACACTTAGGGCTTGTATTTCACTCAATAAACATGCAAACCTTACAAAATCACATGAATCTTGTTGGGTGAAAATTATGTAATCCTTTTATAACAGATTACAAAACCTTGATTTCAACCAAAGTTGTGTGAGATACAATCTCTCCTCTCAAAAAGGGGAGGTGCCCTTCTTACTGCTTATTGAAACTAAGTAAAACTAATTAAGTATTCACAATAATGTACACTACAATTAAGATATGGGTGTGTCACATTCATAATTCTCTCTTTTTTCAGAGAATATGTTTTACAATGCTTCACAATTTTAATTTCCTGATTTGATACAACTTCAAACTAAAAATAAAAGTAGTAATTCCAATATTCCTATCTTGTCAAAGCAAAGCCTAGGAATACCAACATGATAACGATAAATGATAAAATAAGAAAAGCTCACAAAGGCACAAAGTCATTCCACAACTTTCACCAATGAATCCTTTAAGATATGTAACAAGCATTGTATTAGAAGCACAAAGTCTTCTAGATACTTCACAACAATTCCACGAACAACATGAATAAATACAAGCACAAAGTCTTGTAGATAATTCATCAATAGTATTCAATTAGTATCACAAATTCAAATAAAGAGTGTAACTCAAAGTTTGCAAGGATTTATTCAAATCCCTTCAGATCTCAGTTACTAATCACCACCAATTTGATCAAGCCATAAGATAATTTGTTCCCAAAACAAAGTTTGGTATGCAACTTCACTTCTTTATTGATCAAATTCAGATTCACAAAGATGAACACAAAGTTTCATGCATTTGCTTCTCAAATGGGCAGCACTTCATTGCAAAAGATAAAAGGTAACTATTACAAAAGAATCCTCTCATCTTTATAGATGAGAGAGGAGAGTAAATCTAGGAAAATTAGATGAGAGAATCTAGGAAAATTAGGTGAGTAAATTTAGGAAAATATCACCTAACAAGTTGACTTATTCAGAAATGTTGTCCATCATTATAGGAAAAAATCTTTGTTTTTACATGTAATTACATCTTGGAAAATGACATGTAAGATGTCAAAACCTATTTACAAACTACATAAATGAAAGCATAGAACTATCTAACACTAGAGATACAAGAAGTCTTAATGGTTCCTTGCATTAGGTGCAGAAGTCTTCATATTTCTTCTTTGTCTCCTGTATGAATGTCTCATCTTGACCAACAGTATAATCAACAATGGTGTGAACTCTTGTGATTGATCTTCTAGAAGATGAGTGAATTTTCTTGCATCTATCAAGATGTGTCTTGAGATAGTCATGAGAAATTCGTACATCACATATGGCATGCATGGAGGTCTTTAAAAAGCTTGCATCCTCCACTTGCTTCATGATGACTTCCTTGTAGATTTGAGCAAGCTCATTGACTGGGAGGAAAGTATGATTATCATCAAGGAGCTTACCTGGTAACTCCTCAATTCCATTCACTAGGATAACACAATGTCCTTCAACATCCACTTGTACTTGGTGGATGTCTTCAAGAAGAGATTTGATCGCTTGTATGTGGCTCTTGAGAGATACTCTTATCTCCACATACTTCTCTTTGTTGGGAATTACCCCAAATTCTACCAACTTACTCAGCTTTGTCTCTTTCATTTGTGACCAAAATGAGAGACATATTTCCATTTCTTTCTAATCTTTGAAAAGTATGTTTTCTTCTTTGTCAAGCTCTAATTTTAGCTTGGCTATCTAAGTAGTCTTCTCATCTGCAACAACTATGACCTGTGAACCATGTTCTATCATTTCATCAATGAAATCACACAACACCTCACCCTTGGAGGAAAAATTCTCCACCTTTTGTACTACTACTTCCTTGAAATTTACCATAGCCATAGGTTGTACATTTTCGGAAGAGCTTGCAATATTCCTTAAAACTATTGCATAATGCTCAGCTTTTTCCTTGTACATATTTATGTCCTGCTCCATCTTATCAAGCCTTCCTGCTAATGCATTTAGGACCACTTGTGCATTTTCCTTTACACTTGCATTTTTCACTTTTCCAAGCTGGACTCTTGTGACAGTGTAATCCTCCATGTTTACATCACCTTCTTATTGTGGGGGTAGACGAATCTCTACAAACTTGTGACCAAATTTGTCAACATGAAGCCTTGAATGGACTTTCACCTTTTTCTTCCCCTTGGCTTTTAGAGGAGCTATCTCTTCAAGATCAAGCTCATCTGGGGAGATCATTTTTTTCTTTCGCTTTGATACTTGAGAGATCAACCAAGGGGGAAGGGAGGAAGTATATGCTTCTTTACTTATAGTCAACTCTTGTGTCGCAGCCACTTCTGTAGAAATGGTTGATATTGTGACAATCAAAGTAATATCAGTCATGATAGCTCTAGTGGACTGCAAACCAAGTGGATCCTATAAACACTCATTCATGAACTTGTGAAATTCAGCCTCTAAAGAGATATCAAAAGATGGAGATGATAAACTGGGAATGGATGAGGGAGAACTTGACAAAACATCAACAGTTTGTAAGTTGGAAAGTGTAGGGGGAGTGGTAAAAATTGTTGATACTGAAGGGGGAATGGAAATGTCGATTGTGTGTATGACCATTGTAGGAGGAGGTGAAGTAGGAAGAGGAGGTGGAGTGGTAGGATTGGAAGGGGTATGAGGGATATTGGTAGTAATAGGAAATGACGTTTGGGGAAGATCTTCAACAACATTCTCATGTGGAGATAACGGTTGTTTGTCATCATGCCTTGGTTACTCCTCATTACCTTCTTCACCTTCATCTTCTTTAGACTCTTCCTCTTCTGCAGATTTTTCCCCTTCTTCAAATTCTTCACTTTTGTTTCCTTCTTCTTCTTCGGATGATTGTTCCTCAGAAGTAGGCTCCTTTCCTTCTACATGTGTTTGTTCAGATTTTGTTGCCTCCTATTCTTCAGCTATTTGTGTAGCACTCTTACCAAAGGTGAATTTGATCTTAGAACCTCTTTGGGAAGAAGAGGGAGTAGCCACATGTTTTTTTTTGTGCGGAGCTCCTGCCATTGGCTGATTTCTCCTCCCGGTGTTTCTCCTTTTGATTCTGTCTTGAAAGATTTCATTTGGAAGCCATGTTTATGCAACCATTATGCTATGTTGTGTAAGATGGGAGCAAGCCTTTCTCTGATAGAGACACTTTCCTTTTTAGACCATTGTATTGGAGGTAAGGGTCTCCTAGCAACTTCATCTTCTTCATAAGCGGAGTTTATGATGTCACCAAGGTCTTTGAAATCCCTTGGTAAATCAACTACACCAAGATCTTTGATTTGCTCTACTGTTAGCATGCAAAAATCTATTTTGCGAATGTCTTCTCCATCTCTACAGTCTGCCCATATGTCTTCAAAGCGGTAGACATGTTGATGATCTTCCTTTAGTTTCCTCTTCACATCTTGGTAGTCAAAGTCAAATCTATATTTATATGTTCTTATAGTCATGATTTGCATTTCTCCAGCAATTTGCTTTGCTTTTTGTACACTGTGAATGGTATATCTCCCAATTGTTAGTGGAAACCTGAAACCTGGCTTGTGAATTCTCATGTGTTCCTTGTGAACTGAGATCGGTTGTCTGCACAGCTCCATTAGTATCCACTTACCTGAGGGATATATGGGCAACATGTATGGACACCCAGTATAACAACCTACTCTCATATAGGTGGAAGTTGGAAACTGCAAAAAGATACATCCAACCTTACTAACCACTTTGTATGCTTCATCCGATACTCTTTTCTTTTCAAGAGTCAAATCAAAAGTGAACAAAAGGGGTGCAAAGAAGGCATTTGTGACTCTTTTGAAATGATGAAGACTTTCTTTTAGTTTTAACTGATAATAGAACTCATACATAGGTACATAATTTTGGTTTCCCTTTGTAGATAGCCTTGGAAATTGCCTCATTACTGCAACATCATATACCAAATAAGAAGTCATGTAAAATTTTAGAGTGGTTGGCACATTCATCAATTGCTCACGAATTTCATCACTTATTTGAGTCCCCCAATCAATATGTGCTTTATTTCCCCTGATGATGTAGATGTACTCATACATCCAATCTTGAAAATGGCATGACTCAGGTAAGCCTTTCACCCTAACCAGGAGAGTAATCATATCCCTAACGTCCTCTTTAAAATCACTTCAAGGAAGCCCTTTAGGCCATCTTGAGATAGTGGGCCTAGGAGTTTTCAACCATTGGATGTTAATCAATGTTTTAGCCTTATTAGGATCCTTATCATAGACCTCCTATGCTTGTTGAATTGAGATTTGTGAGGCCCACCCCTATGCTACATCTAGTACTTGGATTATACTGAGTTTGGTTATTGATACCATTGATAACAAGATATATAAACATTTAAGTTCATATGATGATTTGATTTTGATTATGCTACATGCTTAGTAATATGACTATGATGATTGATCTAATTTTATGCTAGTTATTGAGTTTGTTTAATTTGAATTTGGAAACTTAATGATGAATGAATGAAACAAGTGGTGTGAACCAATCATGTTGCAATTGGATGAGTATGAAAATTATGGTTAATGAAAATGGGATAAGATAGGTGGCTAATGATTTTTCAATTATGTTATTGGATCTTTATGCTACGTGAATTATGAAACTTGTCTGAATGCGATGGTTTGATTTTTATATTAATATGAATTACTTGGATGGATTAACATGTGCATTGAGTGTGTAGGTACACTTTCCATGGCCAATGGAAATTCAAGGTGACCCTTGGGAACCCTAAGTAATTTAACTAGTGAAACCAAACTATAGTCCATTTGGAGGGACTATAGTTTCGTTCTATGATGTATTTTATTCATGATGTAAATTGTGAATGTTTGTAAATTGATTTTTATTGCCATGTCAGTCCATCTAGGAGGTGATTTGTCCATCTAGGTGGAAAAACTCGGATTTGAACTTTTAGGCACTTTTGGGGGATTGAAAAGTGATATTTTTTAAGTGTTTTTATGGGTTTAAGGTCCCTAGGGAAGGTACCTATGGGTTAGGTAGATTTTTAACTCAAAATATTGGGTCAGTCTCAAGATTGGACACTCTTTTTGAGGCCTTACAGAGGTTTGACGAAAATAAGATTTTGGGAAGTGGGATGGGGACTAGTCTCTTTCCATCTCCACTTCTACAAGTTGCCTTGAAAGGCTCCCAAGTTTTCACACATGTGTGAGAACACATGGGTGAGTGTGTCTGGGAGAGTGGATGAGAGGTTGACAAATGTCATCTCCCTATTCAAAGAAATTCAAACTTGAGTTCCTATAAAAAAAACTCAAAACAAGGGTTATGGGATTCTTTTTGCATTTTTGATTTTGGTTGAATTTTGGGGGTTGAGAAGTTTGAAGAAAAATCTTGGAAGAAGAGGAGTTGTGTGGATCCCCAACCCATCCTTCCCTAAGCTTGGTTTTGAGGTAGATTCACCACTCTTTCTGTTTCTCTATATTTTTATTTGAAAGATTACATGTGTATGTAAAAATGTGTTTGGTATTTTATCTCTTGTGTTTTGTTTGTATGCTTATTTCAAAATGCTTTTGGTGCTTATTTTCTTGTGTTGTTGAACGTGGTTTATGTGATGGGAAAAGGGTTGTTTAGGGATAGGCTCACCCAAAATTTGGGAAGAGCATCCCTCGTTGGGGATGGTATGGAGTAGTAACCTCCATGGGGAAGTTTAATTCCTCCTTAAGAGGAGAGGCTCAAAAAGGGTATGAGTACCCATATGTAATTGTGAAATGGTAGAAATGGTTTTGGTGGTATGGGTTTTGGAGAAAGAGAAGATATTAAAGAAGGGTTGCATGTGAAATCATGGGCGTATGATATTGACTTGTTCTTGTTGCTATTATTATAAGTCCCCATATGGAGTTTGTAGTCCACCCTCTATTCCCCACTTTGGATTCTTGATGGAATCCTAAAGTTATGTGAAAATCCCTTTGGTAGGTGTGAAAATAATCTTGTATGTATCATGTGTGTGTAAATATTGTTTTGTTTGGTTTTGTTTGTACTTGATTCCCTCGGTTGCCTCCTAGCTCGGGGGTGGTTGGTTTTCCAACCAAAGGTTGGGAGGTGAGCTCCCCATTGGAATCTAGAGAAAAAGTTTGTGTATTTTTGCAGATTGGAAGAAGCTAAACAATTTTTGGAATAGCTATGTTTCTTGTGGATTAAGATGGTGTTACTATGTCAAAGTAAATCTTCCCTTTTAAAGTTGAATGTCATACCCTTGAAAGGCTATTGTAAAGAGTCTATGTGTAAATCACCTTGGTAGAGTGATGGGTTTGATAAGGATTTAATCAGAAAGAAAAGAAAGAGAATCCCATGTCTTGTATGTTGATGTCAATCTAGTTATGTAAGCTGCAAATAAATATTTTGTATGTGTGAGCAGAGAAAATTTCCTTATTGTATGAAAGAAAGAAATGCATGTTTTACCTTTGAGAAAGTAGTTTCTATCCTATTTTAAAAATATATATATATACACATATATTTACATTCTGTCATATGGTTGTAAGAAAGAAACCCTGCATGTTGTGAAAAATATAAATATATATCTTATTATGTTGAAAGGTCTCATGTATATGACTTTGTGATGTTAGAATTAAATGGGTGTTTTACTTTACGTATTATTCAATATGGACAGAATCACAATGTAAATTTGTTATTCTACTTTTGATGAAAACGTGTGTTGCTCATTAGGAATTTATTCATTTTCAATATACTAAAAAATATAGAAACGTAAATATCATTCAGTTTTACTAGTTTAAGGAAATAAAAAGAAAATAACAAGAAAATAACATTAGTATTTTGTTCAAAACATTCACGGATGTTTCCTTTAAAAGTAGGATTGTATTCTCTTTTACAGGTCTTTCCCTTTTTGTTTTACATGGTGGTATTTCAGTTTTGTAGAATATCAAGATAATCTGTCCACAATAGTAAACATAGTTGCATGACAAGTATAGGCATAATATTTAGTCATAGGAAATTCTCAAATTTTATATCTCTATTCAGTTAAAAAAAAATGACTTTATCAGTATTTAAGAAAACTAGAGAATTTTATTGCATTGGGTATCTGTGAGGAATAATCAGAACAAGGGAAAATAATTTAAGGTTATACAATATTAGTATTATGTTGTAATATACAGTAAATGAGTTTTGTCTCAAATATATGCACAGAGTAATATTCTCTTGTGCAGCCATAAGTAGACACATACATTGGGGTTGGGAGTTACTCCCTTCTAAAACAAAGAACTTGTTCAACTCATGATGTTGCGTGTTAATTTTTGTAGCTTGGACAGGTGTCTCCATTCCCAAGGATTATTTAATTATTTAATTAATTTTTCTAGAGACTTCTAGAAAGGAGTTAGTTGTCCAGATAATTATTTAATTAATTAATTGATTCCTCTAGAGACTTCTAGAATCAGTTAGTTAGAGTTGTTAGAGTTTATTTAATCTTAGCCATTGATTGAGATTAAATCATGGCCATTGGTTTTTCAATGAGAATAGTATAAAAGGGGATCAATGGGCATTTGGAGAACACACACTTGAGAAAGACTTGCAGTGATAACAAGTAGATTTGTAGTGAGAGAAAATAGTCTTGCAGTGATAGCAAGGGCACAGTGATAGCATTAGGGACAATAGCAGTGGAATTTCAGCAGGAGAAATTGAGGGAAGAATTTTTGAAGAAGAATATTGTCGGAGCTTTGCCAGTAAGAGGCAAACAGTTTATGTATCTCTTGATTTGCTGAAGTTTAATAAAATTCCTCATCTGTAGTACTAGTTTTCCCTTCGGGGTTTTTCCAAGGACAATTTGTCCAAAAATATTGTGTTCATTATTGTGCATGTTTTCTTCTCTATTCCTGTGATTTTATTTGTGAAGTTGCAGTTGTGTTATTTTTCAATATTTGTTGTGAATTAATTTTTGGCAGTCAAATAATATATATTAGATAGGAGATTAATAATCAGTAACTACAATAAAATTTTCACATGGTATTAGAGTTGATATGAGGGCAGTAAAGGCTCAATGTATGAAGGAAAAATTGAGGGTTTATAAAACACGGTGCTACCTCTTTAGAATTATTTTTATTATTATTATTTTATCTTTCGAGATGGCCTCAGTAGGTTTAAGAGATTAGGACAGATTGGATGGAGCCTCAAATTTTGGTGTCTGGAAAGCCAAAATTCTTTATTGTTGGAAGATAATGGTATCAAGGAATATGTGACCAATGTTGTAGCTGTACCTACAAATCCAACACAGCTCTTAGCATATAAGAAGGAAGATGTCAAGGCGAGGAGGTTGATTCTTGATGATGTCAAGGACCATATTGTTCCACATATCATAGAGTTAGATACAGTGAAGAAGATGTGGGATGCCATTCTGAATATGTACCAAAATGCTACCACTAATCGGAAGTTGATTCTTGGAGAAAAGTTGAGGAATACTCGAATGAACAAGGGAGAAGAAGTTGCAAGTTACCTCACTAGACTTAGACTTGTCAAGGATGAGTTGGCAGTTTTTGGAGATAAACCAGATGATGACAAGCTAGTACGGATAGCCCTAAATGGGTTTACGAAGTAGTGGGATGTCTTTGTTCAAGTTATCAATGGACAAGACACCTTACCAAGTTGGAATCGACTATGGAGCGACTTCACTTAGGAGGAGCTTAGACTAAGTCTTGTCAGTGGAACCAGCAATATGAGTCAGAAAAGTGAGGCAGAACAGGAAAACGTTGCCCTAGCAGGAAAAGGGAAAGCGAAGAAGGGGTCTAACAAAGGATCAAATCCACAAAGTGAGAAGAAGGAATTATCTAAGATCAAGTGCTATGGCTGTCATGAGTTTGACCACTATGTCAACGATTGCCCGGAAAGGAAGAAGAATGAAAAGAAAGGCAAGAACCAAACGACAACTTTAGCAAGTGCAGATGAGCTCTCTAGTAGAATGGAGGATGATTTTACACTCATAGCTTGTATGGTTAGCTCAACCTTATAGGGTGTTTGGTATATAAATAGTGGGGCGTCATTTCATATGACAGGAGTTAGAAAGTACTTCTCCAGTTATAAGGAGGACATCATAATCCAGATTTCTATGGGGAACATGTCCAAACTCAATCCAGTTGGGAAATGGACTGTTCTATTTCAGAGGGAGAATGGCAAGTTGATTCCCATTCATGATGTGTTGCATGTGGCAGGCTTGGGTATGAATCTGATTTCTATATTTTTCCTTCAGGATAAAGGTTACAATGTACTCTTTAGAGGATTGAATGTGTTAATCAAACATAAGGATTGGAAATCACCCATAGCTATTGGAGTTAGGAGCAGTCGAATTTACAGGTTGCAGTTTGATACTCATAAGGCACTAATGAGCAGTAGTAATTCTAGAGATCAAGGAGAGCTATGGCATAGGAGGATGGGCCATATACATCATGAAGCACTTAAATTACTTCGTGAGACAATGATAGGTGTTCCAGAGGTGAGCACAAAGCATGATGATGTATGTAAGGGATATGTGTTGGGGAAGTTTGTGAAAGCAACTTTTCCAAGGAGTGACACCAGATCCAAGGGTTTTCTTGATCTCGTACATTCAGATATATGTGGACCAATGTCGATGAAGTCTCTTAGAGAATACAAGTACTTTCTTACTTTTATTGATGATTTCTCCAAGAAGACTTGGATATACTTCTTGAAGACCAAGGATGAGGTTTTCAGTCGCTTCCAAGAGTTCAAAGCTCTTGTGGAGAATTCGGCAGGCAGGAAAATAAAGGTTCTTCGGTTAGACAATGGAGGCGAGTACAAAGGGAAAGAGTTCCAAGAGTTTGTACCAGGGAAGGAATCAAGAGAGAGTGGACTGTTCCTTACAACCTGCAACAAAATGGGGTTGCTGAGAGGAAGAATTGGTCTATATCAGAGGCAGCAAGGGCTATGTTGTATGACTAGGATATGCCATGTTACTTATGGGCAGAGGCATGTAGTACGACAGTATACATACAGAAAAGGGTTCCACATAAGGTATTGGGCAAGATGACACCAGAGGAGGTGCTCTTAGGGAAGAAGCCAAATGTCAGCCACTTCAAGATATTTGGGAGTTTGGCGTATTGTCACATTCCAGGGCCTACACATTCCAGGTTAGATCAGACTGCATAGAGAGGGTACTTTGTTGGGTATAGTGAAACCTCAAAGGCATATCTGATATTTATTCCAGGGACCAGGAGGATTATAGTCAGGCATGATGTCAAGTTCATAGAGGACAAGGCATTTAGGAGGTCTAGAAATTTTCCAACAGATGATCAGAGTGAGCAGCTAGAAAAAGCTCCAAGGATCGTGCAACCGGATCAGGGGCAACGAAGATCAAGTACAGTTACTAGTACAAGCACAAGCTCAAGTGCTGAGAGTTCACAGAGTATGGAGCAACAAATGCAGCAGATCCAAGAGATGCATTCGGGAGACATGGAGGTTGATACTTCATCCTCTACAGTTGGTAGCGAGAACCAGCAGTCACATCTAGGGATACTCAGGAGTTGTGGGAGCTCCTAGGATGAGTAATAGACAGTGGAGACAACCAACTAGGTATAATGACTATATGGAATTAGTTAGTCAGTTGGTAGATAGTGAGCCTTCCAGCTATCAGGAGGCCACACAACAGAAGGTGTGGCAAGATGCAATGGTTGAGGAGTATACCTCAATAGTGCAGACTGATGTGTGGGAGGTTGTGCCTAGACCAATAGATAGGGCAGTGGTTGGATCATGCTGGATCTATAAGATCAAGTATGGTGTAGATGGTAGCATCGAGAAATACAAGGGAAGGTTTGTGGCCAATGGGTTCTCTCAGAAGGAGGGAAATGACTATGAGGAGACATTCGCTCCAGTGGCCAGGTATAATTCTATACGAGTCATGATCTCACTTGCAGCATAGATGGGATGGCAGATCCATCAGATGGATGTCAAGATGGTGTTTCTTAATGGTGAATTGAAAGAGAAGGTATACATAGAATAACCAAAAGGATTTGTCGCACACAACAGCGAAACCCACGTGTGTAGATTGAAGAGAGCTTTGTACAGACTCAAGCAGGCTCCCAGGGTGTGGTATGAGCACATTGATAGATACTTGCAGGGAATGGGCTCTATGAAGAGTGAAGCAGATGCTAACCTCTACTACTTGGTGGTTGGGGGTGAGGTTCTCATTCTTGTTCTATATGTGGACGACTTGTTTTTAACAGGTTCACTGGGGCTCATAGAGGAGTGCAAGAGGGATCTTGCAGTAGAGTTTGAGATGAAGGATTTGGGGCTTATGCACTACTTTCTAGGCATGGAGGTGTGGCAGACAGATGGAGAGATTTCCCTTAGACAAGGGAAATACTACATCAAAATCTTGAGGAGGTTCGAGATGGAAGATTGTAGAGCCATGTCTACTCCTATGATCATGAATTGGAAGAAGGTAGACTCATCTAGTGAGAAGAGACCCCACCTTATATAGGTAGTTGATTGGATCTCTCATGTATTTGGTCAACACTAGACCAGATATATCCTTTGCAGTTAACTCTCTTAGTCAGTTCATGGTTGAGCCGAAGAGAGTGCATTGGACAACAGTAAAGCATGTGTTGTAGTATTTGTGTGGTACAATTGAGTATGGGATCAGATATACTCGAAGTGATGGTATCAGGTTGATAGGCTATACTGATGCAGATTGGGCAGACAGTACATCAGACAGGAAAAACACTTCAAGGTGTTGCTTTAGCTTGGGATCAAGAGTTGTCTCTTGGTACAATAGGAAGCAAAAGTATGTGGCTTTGAGTTCTACAGAGGCAGAATACATAGCAGCTAGCATGGCGACTTGTGAAGCGATATGGCTTCAGAAGTTGTTGGTAGCCTTGTTTGGTCAGAGGGTTGAGACTATGGTGATACACTACAACAATCAGAGTTGCATCAAATTGTCTGAGAATACGGTGTTTCATGATAGGTCTAAGCATATAGACATCAAATATCATTTCATCAAGGATTGTGTACAGCGGGGGATTGTTCAGCTACATTATATACCTACAGATCAAAGGTAGTAGACATTTTAACCAAGGCATTGGGGAAGGAAAAATTCATCTTCTTCAAAGATAAGTTGGGTGTCATGCAGAACACCTTCCTCGCTAAGAGGGAGTGTTAATTTTTGTAGCTTGGACAGGTGTCTCCATTCCCAAGGATTATTTAATTATTTAATTAATTTTTCTAGAGACTTCTAGAAAAGAGTTATTTGTCTAGATAATTATTTAATTAATTAATTGATTTCTCTAGAGACTTCTAGAATCCAGTTAGTTAGGGTTGTTATAGTCTAATTAATCTTAGCCATTGATTGAGATTAAATCATGACCATTGGTTTTTCAATGAGAATAGTATAAAAGGGGATCAATGGGCATTTGGAGAACACACACTTGAGAAAGACTTGCAGTGATAGCAAGTAAATTTGCAGTGAGAGAAAATAGTCTTGTAGTGATAGCAAGGGCGCAGTGATAGCGTTGGGGACAACAACAGTGGAATTTCAATAGGGGAAATTGAGGGAAGAATTTTTGGAGAAGAATATTGTCGGAGCTCTGCTAGTAAGAGGCAAATAGTTTATGTATCTCTTGATTTGCTGAAGTTTAATAAAATTCCTCATCTATAGTAGTGGTTTTCCGTTCGAGGTTTTTCCAAGGACAGTTTGTCCAAAAATATTGTGTTCATTATTGTGCATGTTTTCTTCTCTATTCTTGTGCTTTTATTTGTGAAGTTGCAGTTGTTTTATTTTTCAATATTTGTTGTGAATTAATTTTCGGTAGTCAAATAATCTATATTAGATAGGAGATTAATAATCAGTAATTGCAATAGAATTTTCACATTGTGAATAGGTAACTCGGTTTATGCTTCCCTTAACTCCTTACTATTCTTATCCTTAGGGTGTTGCCCTACTATTGCAGTATAAACCAAATCATCACCCATTAAGTATTTAGAACAGATAAGTAAATAAGAATAAGGGAAAATGAAATTTTGGTGCAGGCAAGAAAATGGTTGAGTATCGTGCCAATCCTTACCATGCTGAGAAGCCCAGTGTTTCAAAAAAATAAAAAAAAATAAAGCAGTGGGCAATACATTTATTTTTGTTATTATCTTTGGTTGCCCCATCATCAAAGGCATGATCTATAGATGAAGGTAAAATAAAACAGACATTAGCAAATTTACCATTGAAAACCATAGTTAAATGTTATAGAGTGGAAAACGAGTGTTGAGATAGCAGTTCAAGTAGCCACTTGCATCTGGATGAATGGTGTGGAATCTCATGGAATTATATTTTGGAGCCATTCTTGTTGGGGACATCCTATTATCATGTCATCTGGAGTAGTAGAGGGAAAAAAAAAAAGTCTTGCATCAAACTAAAAAAAATAAAATAAAAAAATAGGGTAATCTGCCAAAAATGCAAATAAGAGAAACAAAAAAAATGTAAACCTACATCACCTAGTATCAATCTGAGGCCGAAATAGATTATCCATGGTCATCGGATATCTGCTACAACTTTCAACGCTAAGAGGAAGCAACACCATTCTGGCCGTTGCCTTGTTTCTGGGTAGATGCATAGGATTAGTTTTAAAAAAAATTTATTAGCACTCCTTCAATTTTTAATTATTTTCTGACCTAGTAGTTCTTCGAGACAAACACTAATGCTCTAATTAAATTTAAAATGGACTCCAATATTCTTAGAATCCGCTTAAATTCACCCATGCATAAATTAGAGGATAGTGCGGCAATTTCGAATGGCTGGAGTAATATACTATTGTTTCTTTAGATAGGAACTACGCCTATGCGTTTTCATGAACATGAGACATAATATTTTGCTGCACATTAGAAATAAATATATGGTTATCATTGACTTTTTTTCTTTATGCAAAGGAAAATATGTTATTATACGTGAACCTTAATATAGGATGCCTTAATATCCACCCCATGAGAAGGCACTATAATGTTTAAAGGCATCATAGTATTCACTAGGCTATAATATTCCTTAAAATAAAGTGGGGAATATATCCCTATATCTTTAGGGAAGATTCTACTACTTTAAATAAGATTTTATTTAGGGATATAGATGTTAATGATAATCAACTTCGAGATTTAATACTCCAGCGTAATAAATTAAATGATAGCCTTAAGGCTATTTAATTTATATGACTCAAACTTATTAAAGAGATAAAGACTCGTCCTCATCCAAGGCCGACATCCTATACAATGGCGCGATTTCATATGAGGACGACTTACTTGATTGGTCACATTTATTAAGAGACATATATATTTTGTGCTTGGTCGACTTGCATCATAAAAAGAGGTGTCTCTTGGATTTGTATATATAGGAGTACTATTTCTCATTTGAAGATCATCAAGCAAGTTTGATATTATATTCTTCTATTAAGAGTGTGAATTCCTTATAGAGCAGATTATGAATTCAGTCAAGGGCAGAGATAGTTATTAAAGAAGTGCAAATTGTTATCTGCTATTGCATCTTGTTATGTGCTGAAGATTAGCCTTGTGATTGGCCTCATTGTAAAGAGAATTTTTGCTCTATTTATATATATAAGAGAGATCTTTGTTGCTAGGTTTTTTTCTCCCTCAAGAGGAGGGTTTTCCCAGGGTATCTGTTGTGTTGTTGTGTCTGATTTTGAATTAATTTTCTGTGCTTTAATTTGTTCATTAAAATTTTACATGGTATCAGAGCGGGTTTGAGAGGATCGTGATCAGATTATTGCTAATTAGCATACCCTATTTGTTCACTTAGTCAAGATGGTGAATGGTTTGAAGATCGAGGATAGACTCGAGGGTGCATCTAACTTCACATCATGGAGGTTTAGGATCATGCTTACCTTGCATGAAAATGACTTGGGTGAGTTCGTGGAGTCTAGCATTCTTGAACCTAAGGAGGAAGAAGAGAAGTTACAATGGGTAAAGAAAGATATTAAAGCAATGAAGATATTGGTTGATTCCATAAAGGATCATATTGTGCCTATCGTCTCTAAGTTGAAGATAGCGAGAGACATGTTCAAAACATTGGAAGAGATGTACGAAATCAACAATACCAGCCGAGCGCTTGCACTGAAGCAACAACTTCATCATGTGAAGATGGCGAAAGGTGAATCAGTGATTGCATACTTTATGAGGATTGCAGATTTGAGAGATCAACTCTCGACAATAGGGCATATGGTTGATGACAAAGACATGACTATGCTTGCTCTCAATGGTCTACCTTTGTCTTGGGAATCTTACATTCAATGAATTAGTGCAAGATCAAAATTGCCTAAGTTTGATTGCCTAAGATCTGATTGCATTCAAGAAGAATCAAGGTTGGTGGCAAGAGGCGTTGGTCAAAGTTCAAAGAATGAAGAAATTCATGTTCTCGCCTCCCATGCATCAAAGAAGAAAGGAAAAGATGGAAGGAAAGGATTCTTCAAGAGGAATCGGGACAAGGGAAATGATGATGCACCTCCATTTAAGAAGAAGAGGGACATGTCTAAGATTCAATGTTTTAGGTGTGACAAGTTTGGGCACTTCGCCAAGTATTGTCCAACTAGACCTAAGCAACAGGTCACCATTGTGGATGTTGATGATGCCTCTCCTCAAAAGGATTCAAGTGAATATTTGTTCTATTCGGCATTATCAAGCAGTGTACCTTCCAACACTAACATGTGGATAATCAATAGTGGTGTTTCATGACACATCACCAGCTTTAAGGAGCACTTATCAAGTTTGGTGGAAAAGGAGTCTTTTGAACAAGTCATCATTGGAGATGATGCTAGCTACTTCGTGAAAGGAATTGGGACCTCTACACTTCATTTGGATTTTGGCATCTCACTACAGTTGGGTAATGTTCTTTATGTTCCTGGAATCAAGCGCAATCTTATTTCTATTTCAGCTTTGGAAGATAAAGGATATCAAGTTTCCTTCTCTAAAGGAAAAGTTCTAGTGTGGATGGAGAACTCTAGCTTCAAGGATGCTCATGTAATTGGAGTTAGACATGAAAACCTTTACAAGGTCTGCACACGTTCTTTACAAGCTTTGGTTCATGACTCTTCAAGTCTTTGCAATCTTTGGCATCAGAGATTGGCTCACTTACACTTCCAAGCCTTACCTATCATGGAGAAGATGGTATCGGGTCTTCCCAAGTTCAACCAGGAGCATGAAGGTACTTGCAAGGGCTGCGCATTGGGTAAGAATATAAAAGCCCCTTTTCATAGTAGAGAAAATAGATCTAAGTGTATTTTAGATCTTATTCATTCTGATTTATGTGGTCCTATGTCTGTTCCTTCTTCGAGTGGTTTCTTGTATTATGTTCTTTTCATTGATGATCACTCTAGGAAGACTTGGATTTATTTTTTGAAATCTAAAGAGTCTGAGGAAGTGTTGGATAGGTTTAAAGAATTTAAAGCCTTGGTAGAAAATCTTTCTGGTAAAAGAATTAAGGTCCTCAAAATGGTGGAGAGTACACCTCTGGTAGTTTTAAGAATTTTTGTATTGATGCAGGGATTAAGAGGGAGTTTTGTGTTCCCTATAATCCTCAACAAAATGGTGTTAGAAAGAAAGAACAGAACGATCGTGGAAGCTGCGAAGGCCATGATCCATGATCAAGATTTGCAAACCTTCCTATGGGCAGAAGCTTCCAGGACAGCTGTGTATGTTCGGAATAGAAGTCCTCATAAGATCTTGGAGAATATGACTCCAGAAGAAGCCTTTACAGGGAAGAAGCCTGAAGTCAGTCATTTGAGGATCTTTGGATGTCCTGTCTATATTCATGTTCCCAAGGAAAAGAGAACCAAGTTGGAGCCTTCTGGAAAGAAGGGAATATTTGTGGGCTACAGTGAGACATCAAAAGCCTACAGAATTTACATTCTAGGTCAAAAGATGATAGAGATTAGTAGGGATGTCACATTCGAGGAAGATGTTGCATTCAGAAGATCTAGGGGGATTCATATGGAGATTGATAATGAAGAGTTTTCTCAGGATATGGAAGTTGACCATACTCCTAAGATTTAGAGGGAGACTTCAGAACCAAAAGAAGATATTGATCCTGTTGAACCCTTGGAACCTACTGATGGGCCTACTGACATTATTGTTGGGAGAAAGAGACCTCTATGGGCTAAGCGTACTATGCAAGAGGCTAAAAGTTTTGTAGCTCCTAAAGGCACATTCAGAGAAAGCAAAAGGCCACATAAGTTCTCCAGTTATGTTGCCTTGATGAGTCAGATTATAGAATCCGAGCCTACCTATGTTAAGGAAGCATCCAGTCATCAGGTTTGGAGAGATGCTATGACAGAGGAATATCAATCAATTCTTAAGAATGATGTTTGGGACATTATTCCTAGACCCGAGGGCAAGTCCATGGTATCTTCTAAATGGCTATTCAAGATTAAGCATGTTGCAGATGGAAGCATTGAGAAGTACAAAGCAAGATTTTTGGCTCGCAAGTTTTCTCATCTGAAAGAGGGAGTTGATTACGAAGAAACATTTGCTCCTGTTGCTCGCTATACTTCTATCAGAACCATCATTGCTATTGCTACATCTAGAGGGTGGAAGATTCACCAGATGGACGTGAAGACAACTTTTCTCAATGGAGTGATTGAGGAAGAGGTTTATATAGAGCAACCTGATGCATTTGAGGTTCATGAGAAGGAGTCACATGTTTGCAAACTGAAGAAGGCCTTGTATGGTCTTAAGTAGGCTCCTCGTGCATGGTACGAAAGGATTGATCGATACCTATCAAGTTTGGGCTTCTTGAAGAATGATGCTGATTCAAATCTCTACTTCAAGGTAATCAATGGTGATGCATTAATTTTGGTTTTATATGTTGACGATCTGATCCTTACTGAGAAGATCACCTGATTCTTGAGTGTAAGAAGGAGTTGACTTGAATTTGAGATGAAGGACCTTGGGCTCATGCATTACTTCCTTGGATTAGAAGTCCGGCAGAAACCAGATGAGATGATTCTAAGTCAAAGGAAAGTACACCATTGATATACTTAAGAGATTTGGCATGATGGATTGCAAATCCATGTCTACACCTATGGAGACCAATCTACATAAATTGAAGGAGGCTGCAGCTAGTTCAGATTTGGTGGATCCTACATTGTACAGACTGATTGGACCCTTGATGTATCTAGTTAACACTAGACCTGATATTTGCTATGTAGTGAGTGCACTTAGCCAGTTTATGTGTGATCCGAGACAGATACATCTTGTTGCAACTAAACATATCCTGAGATACTTGCGTGGCACAGTTGGATATGGGTTGAGGTATACTACAGATGCAGACTTGGAGTTACATGGTTTCTTTGACTGATTGGGCAGGTTGTGTCACAAATCGAAGAGCACCTCTGTTGTTGCTTCAGTTTGGCTGCTATGATTTCGCAGGGAAGCAATCATTTGTAGCATTGAGTACAGCAGAGGCCGAGTACATTGCAGCTTGTATGGCAACTCGAGAAGCAGGCCGTAAAGCTCCTGCAGGATTGTTCGAACAATCAATGGAGCCTACTATCATTCACTGATAATCGAGTTGTGTAAAGCTTTTGTCAATCCTGTGTTTCATGAGAACCAAGCACGTTGAGATCAAGTACCACTATATTAGAGATATGGTACCGGAAGGTTGTACAGTTGAGGTACATCAGACCGATGAGCAAACGACGATATTCTCACCAAGCCTCTCGCAGGATAAAGTTTGTGTACTTCTGAGATAAGATTGGTATGGTGGAGAATCCAACCTTGACTGAGTAAGAGTCTCAGTATCAGTGAGCCTTGTTAATGCATTTTCCTCTGAGACGGAGGAATTTGAGGTGCAAGCCCTTGTTAATGCATTTTCCTCTGAGACGAAGGAATTTGAGGTGAAAGCCCTTGGTTCCACCCTCTGAGCTGAGTCATGGTGGATGTCATGTGTGAGACTCCATGACATATGTTGTACTTGTGTTTCACCCTCTAAGAGAGTCATGGTGAAAGTCACATTGAGGTGACAACATCACGCAAGTGATGAACACTTGTACTTACCATAGTATGGTTGTAGCCATTATGGTTGATATCGTGTTGAGGTGATATCTAATATCACGCTGAGGTGATATTGTTATTTTCACATCTAATTGTAGTCAATGTGAGGGGCATCATGTTGAGGTGATTTGCTTTGAGCAGCTGGAAGTATTCTCTCTAGCTGAGAGGGAGTGTTAATGATAATCAACTTCGAGATTTAATACTCCAATGCAATAAATTAAATGATAGCCTTAAGGCTATTTAATTTATATGACTCAAACTTATTAAAGAGATAAAGACTCGTCCTCATCCAAGGTCGACATCCTATACAATGGCGCGATTTCATATGAGGACGACTTACTTGATTGGTCACATTTATTAAGAGACATATATTCTGTGCTTGGTCGACTTGCATCATAAAAAGAGGTGTCTCTTGGATTTGTATATATAGGAATACTATTTCTCATTTGAAGATCATCAAGCAAGTTCAATATTATATTCTTCTATTAAGAGTGTGAATTCCTTATAGAGCAGATTGCGAATTTAGTCAAGGGAAGAGATAGTTATTAAAGAAGTGCAGATTGTTATCTGCTATTGCATCTTGTTATGTGTTGAAGATTGGCCTTGTGATTGGCCTCATTGTAAAGAGAGTTGTTGCTCTATTTATATATATAAGAGAGATCTTTGTTGCTGGGTTTTTCTCCCTCAAGAGGAGGGTTTTCCCAGGGTATCTGTTGTGTTGTTGTGTTTGATTTTGAATTAATTTTCTATGCTTTAATCTGTTCATTAAAATTTTACAATAGACCCACGTAAATTCTAAGAATTCTTTAAAATATATTGTCTTTATTTAAATTCCCCCTTCTTTCCATTAGGGAAATTAGTAATATGTATTTGTAAGGAAATAAACTAATTTATTTATATAAGATATTCTTTATATTCATAACCTTTAAATTTATTAGGCATATTCTCTATTTATATTCCCTCTTCCTTCCCTTTTAGGGAATCTATATCTATATATATATATAGGATTTAAAATGTATTTATTAATATAAGTTATTCTTTATTTTATAACTTTTAAATTATTTTTAAAGTAAGTAATTATTTGTTTATATATATTTATATTTAGGTTAATGAGAATTAAATAATGGTAGTAATAATAAATAAATTAAAATGGAGATTAATTGATTAATTTATAAATTATAGATATTTTATTCACTCTTAAATTTGAATTTTTGGGGTGAAAAGTTAAACGTGAATCATTTTGACATCATCAAGATGGCTAATTAGGGTAGGACAATCAAGTAAATAATGTTCCGTTAATTGATCCTTTGGGTTTGTAGTAAATCAAATTGATAATATTTATATGCTTCCCATGTGAGAACCCATACCATGGAGGTCTAACAAGGACATTAATTATTATGCAAAAGTGAGCATCAACTCCCGATTGGTAGTTAAGAGTCTTGTAAACCCTATGTTTGGAGTCAACCCAAAATTGTTTTCATTTCCTTACCCAACTCTTGAGCGATGTGTTGGTCAAAATGTTGTACAAGCAACATCACCCAATGCACATTGCACTAATAAAGTAAAAACAAAAAGAGATATATATTAATAGAAAGTTAAGTTGATTATTTAATATATGAACTTATTATTTAATAAACAAATAAGTGATTTAATTATATTAAAGAGAAAGTGGGACTATATAATAAATATAATGTTTATAAGAAAATAAATATCTTTATATGTTACATAGATTATTGTTTGGAATTATAAGGGAAGTTTTATTAGTATTATTGTTAATAGTGATACTTGTTAAATTAACATCAATATAAATATAGATATTAATAGTGGGATTTATCTTAATATTATTAATACAAAAAAATAAGTGTTAGATGAGAATATTCATAATGTTAATGATATATTGGTGTAAATATCATTTTAGTATCGAGAGTTATCCATAACACATCTTTATCCATGTAACCTTGTTTTTGAGCCAACACGATACTTGTTCAAGGGTGCACATGATGGACTTCATGCACCCAACCTCGCCACCCATGCATACTCTTCCCTCGATGTTGTGTCAGTAATGATGTTGTACAAGCAACGTCACCTGATGCATATAGTGAGTTACCATGCACATGCATGGTTGTTAAATGTTAGTATTTTGTATTAATGTTTAAAAAAAAAATTGTTAGTTGTGTTTTTCCCTAGTGTAAAATTATGGGCATTACAAGATTGTTGTATATTGTTCCATGTGTGGAACCCGAAAAACAATATCAAAGAATTCAATATCTAATCTCATCATGACTTGTCCTGAGGAATTTCTTACACTCTTGTCTTCTCGGATATAATGAGATGCAACTTAGAGAACAAATTTTGTGTTATGAGTAGTAGTTGGGAATGTAGATACCAAGTGCAAGTTGCTAGCAACAATAGATTGCAAATTATCCTCTAATGGCTTCTCAGTTCTTTTTACAAAATCCTCCAAGTCTTGATGACCAATTTCAGTGTCTTTGATTTCATCCACCTTTGAGATCACCACAGTAGGCGGAAAGATACCTTGATATTTGTACTTCATCTTGTCTGAGTCTTCTTAGAATATGACAGAGGTTTTTTTGTTGTCATCTAAAAATACCAAAGATCAAGGAATGTCACCTTCAAGGATCACCTGATGAGAGCTTGAGAGGAACTGCAAGAATAATGGATTAGCAGATGTTAGGAGAAAATGCAGTGTTGGAAAGCATGAAGCAAGCAGGCAATTTAGAGCAAGTGCAAACAAGCTATTTCGCATGGAAAACAGAGCATTGACGAAGAAATGAGGTTCGGAGCACAAACAGAGTCATTTCAAAGTGTTATAGTAGAAAACTATTTTTTGTGTAGGATCGTTGAAAATCAACGCTCCTACATCTTGAGAAGTCAGTTTGCATGTATTGGCACTAAAAAACAACACTCCTACATGCGTTCAGCACTTAGAAAATAAAAATGTTTGGGCGCTAAAAATTAGCGCTTAAGCATGTCACTTTTTTTTTGGAGTCAAGTGCGGGAGTGGTCTTTTTTACCACTTAGACATATGGAGTCGAGGAAGGTCACTCCCATGTAGGAGCAGTGATTTTCACCATTCCTACATGGGAGTTGGTGAATGTCATGGTTGCAGGAGCAGTCTTTTTTACCACTCCTGCATGTTGAATGATGGCAAGATTAGGGTGATACAAGAGTGGTGAATTTTACCACTCTTGCATTTGGGGTTAGGTTTGCAAATGTTGAAGCGGTGAAATATTTCGCTTGTCCATGGATGAACAATGACCATCACTCATTTGAGCGGGGAAAACACACACAAGAAACATCAAATTTTTAAACAATCAAAAACTCAAATGGAGAGAAACATGATAAGAAAATAGGGCATAGAAAAAACCCTAAAACCGAAACGATGGAAGAAAAAAAATGAAACAAAGCATCGACCCTAGCTCGTGGAAATAGATGAGCAATAAAAAGACATGAATGATTCTACCTAAAACACAAAGAAGAATTACCAGACCAAAATGAAATAGTAAAAGAGAAAGGAAAACACGATGAAGAAGAAAGAGCATAAAAACATACCTGGTAAGAAAACACAAACCCTAGCTTGGATGCTCAAAAAATCTTCAAACGCAGGTCACTAGAGGTTGGAGAGTGATCACATGAGGGAGAGAGAATGGCGGATTAGAATGAAGATAGATTAGTTTAAAATCACTTTAACAAGTCATTAAAATGGTCACTCATCACATTATAATCAAGACACATTGCTAAATACAAACAATTAATCATCACATTATAACCATGAAGACACTCCTTTTTAGCATTACTTCGACTTTATTATCACTCATTTTAACTTAACCACTTAATTCAATTAAAATATTATTTATCACAAATAACTCTATTCAAACATAACTATAGCATTACTTAAACAACCATCTTCATCAAGCTAGTTACTATGAAACCCTAATATTTCAAATATAATATTATAATGACACTAGTTTAATTAATTATTTCACATAGCAATATTAAATGATTATAAAAATAACTAACATTCCCTTACTAATTAACTAACAAAGAGAAATCAAAATCATTTAACATATAATCAGAAACATTTAAATTAAATGATCTATTCCTAATATTTTACCGTTTAATATATATATATATATACTCGCACATCTCTAAATCTATGTGAGCACATTCAAGTGAATAAGTAATCTAATCAATTTAGGCTAGGAAATCATTTCTAGTCTATAACCAATTAATTAATTTAAAAAAATCTAAAGCATATTTTGATTAACTATAATCCATTTAGCATTGAAGGGTCCATGGACTTAATCCTATGTTTGAGTTTAGAAAAGGGTTAGAAAAGAGTTCATGAGATTAGTAAAGATTTTAAAATTTGACTACAAAGAAACTATGCCTCTGAAATATTTTTAACTTAATACTTTTAGATTCTAGATATGAGACCACCAAAAACCCATTATATATAATATAGCTAGATCCTCAGAAATTCTAAAATTTACTGACCATTAAACATAAAATCTTCCAATATGTTTAGCTATAAGATTCAATTATGAACAGATCCCAATTATGTGCCTATAGCTTGGAAATGACTTTCAAATATTATAGCAAGTTTCCTAAAGTGCTATGAAATAAACTCAAACCGGATGTCACATCCAAATTAACTAGAGTTTATATTAGAGGACTATTCACCTTTGCTGAACTTTAACCAAATTGCCAACTCAAGACCTGCACACATTATTTACAATCTATTGTTCAAGGCATTTGATTTTAACATATCGTTGTATAGATTCTCACAAGTGAGATTCAAGATTAAACTAATAGTGAATAAAGAAGGTGACTACATATAAAGCTTGCTATTGGATCGTTGCTTTTAAAGAAATATGTACTAACCATCTATATTAGATTTTCTATAGATAGCGGAGTGGGGATGAGAACAAATGAAACATGAGACAGTTAATGTGAGACAGTTACGTATGCATGATATGAATACCTAAAGCTCAGCGCAAGACAAGGGAAATCAACAATTAAGATGAATTTTAAGGGAGGAGACCAATTAAAGATGAAACAGATGAACTTTTTAAGCATTACGAAACAACACTTGAAGTAACTACAATACGAATTTGATCTAAACAGGAAATTATTGGCGATCAGCATATCTCTAAAATCAGAGCAGGGAAGTGCAATATAGTATTAAAAAAGAATCCATGGCACCCATGTCAAAATGACTATTACTTAGAATCGATGGAGAACACACTAAAGCAGGCTCGAATTTGACTACCACCTACTTGTCATATGAAAATTTTGTGACGGCTTGTTTACCAAATACCCGCCACTTTACGCTTTTATGAAAAAATTTAATCGGGTTGCAAATATTTAATTTATATGTTATTATTGATTTTATTAATTACCAAGTATTTTTTATAGGAATCATACTTCTGAAAAGTACCAAATAAACAATAAAAAGTATAATAATTTGATACAAACCTTCATCATATGATTTGCATATATTTAAACACAAAAAACAACTTTTGGAAAGAAAGGAACTATTTTCTTTTATTATTTTTAAATTGAGATGCAAAAATTAATGATGCATTACATAGAAAATAAACAAAAATAAATGTTATCAAAGGTCAAGAACTCTTCTTCACTTTGTATTCTTCCATATTTGAGATACTTTATTCCAATTTACATCATTTTCTTGAGGTCCATTTAAAGACACTCTCATTAATGCATCCCATAACTTCATCATATGAGGATAGATTCTATGCCAATATTCTGCATTACGAAAGAATCTCCATGCATTGAAACCCTCACAACTCAAATGCAATGAATCAACAAAAGAGTTTAACTCCCTTTTACAATCGGTAACATCAAATATGGATACAAATTCATTTACATTATTTGAAGTAGTATGTCGCAAATGTTGGAGAAGCTTATCAAGCCAATGCTCTCAGATATTATCTCGAGTTTCACGATCTAATGGATAATAAGAAGGACTGAAGAGTTTTGTAGCCAATCCTTATTCAACTCATTATCTAAAATTCCAACATGCTCACAAATAAAACACAACTACTGTATTATCTTGAAAAAAATCAAAGCCGGTGAATCCTTGTAAAAAAAATGCTTAACTTTAAATATTGTGGTATTATGTTGAAAAAATCAAGCCGAGAATAATTATTTGTAAATTTCAACATGCTCATTGTCACCACAATAAGTTTGATATCGACATCTTGAAAAATCAAAGTTGGGAATCACTGCAAAGAAAATGTTGTTGAAAAAACAAGTTACAATGCTATACAATAAATGCTTTCAACAGTGAAAATTTGTGTTATGTGATTATTCATAAGGATATCCTATATATATTAAAAACATGTAAAACTAGAAAATATTGATAATTAGAAATAAATCTTAAAATCTTAAATTTAATGTTAAAGTTTCTAAATTATGTAGAAAATAAATCTTGTTAAAATATTCAAAAAGTTAAAAATCAATTATATTCTATTTTGAAAAGATTTTGAATTAATATAATTTTTATAATAAGTAATATAAATCATATATATTAATAAAAAGCAATGATAACTATTAGTAAAAATGTCAAAATCTTTAAAAAATTAGAAAAAGCTATATTTAATCTTGAAAATATTCTATTTTCAACAGATTTTGAATTAATAAATATATTTATAATAAATTATATATATTAATATAAAGTGATATTAGAAAAATTATTCCAAATCTAAACTAATTTATATTTTTATCATAAAAATTATTTTAATATATATATATACAATAAATTTTTACGGTTTAATAATAATTCTAAGTGTCAATTTTACGGTTATATAAAAATATAGCAAGTCAAATGATACGGTCTAATAAATTTTTAGGTTGTAATATACGGGTCCAAATAAAAATCTGTCAACAGACCATCAAATTCCAGCCCGTACTAAAGGGATCTCCTCTAAATTTTGGTGACATCTATTATAATTGAGAATATTGCAATAGAAGTTGGATAAATAAAACCACCAAAGGTTCCATGGGTGAGGAGATTGTACAAGAGAGAGATATTTTAGCGTTGGGGTAGAAAAAAAATGCAAGACCGAATGAACAATTATGAGATCTAGAGCAAGATCAGCGTCACCAGATCAATCACATAACAGAAACATATATATATATATATGAATGTTGTAACAGATTGATACATACTGACCATGGTTATATCGTGCTAATCCTTACCATGTTGAGAAGCCCAGTGTTTCAAAAAAAAAATAAAAAAATCAAGCAGTGGGCAATACATTTATTTTTGTTATTAACTCTGTTTGCCCCATCATCAAAGGCATGATTTGTAGATGAAGGTAAAAAAAACTGACCTTAGCAAATTTACCATTGAAAACCATAGTTAAATGTTATAGAGTGGAAAACGAGTGTTGAGACAATAGTTCAAGCAGCCACTTGTGCCAGGATGAATGGTGTGGAATCTCATGCCATTATATTTTGGAGCCATTCCTGCTCGGGACATTCTGTTATCATGCCGTTTGGAGTAGTAGATGAAAATAAAATAAAATAAAGAGTTTTGCATCAAACTAAAAACAAAAAAAAAAAGGTTGATCTGCCAAAAATGCAAATAAGAGAAACAAAAAAAAAACGTAAACCTACATCACAATAGATTATCCATGCTCATCAGATATCTGCTACAGCCTTCAACACTAAGAGGAAGCACCACAACCCTGGCCATTGCCCTGTTTCTGGAGACTGGGTAGATGGGTGGGATTAGTTTTTTTATTTATTTAACACTCCCTTCAATTTTTAATTATTTTCTGACCTAATAGTTCCTCGAGATAAACGCTAACGTTCCAATTAAATTCAAAATGGACTCCAATATTCTTAGAATCCCGTTAAATTCACCCACGCATAAATTAGAGGACGGTGCGGCAGTTTTGAATGGTTGAAGTAATATACTATTGCTGCTTTAGATAGGAACTATGCCTATGCGTTTTCATCAACATGGGACATAATATTTTGCTGCACGTTAGAAATAAATATAAGATTATCATTGACTTTTATGCGAAGGAAAATCTGTTATACGTGAACCTTTAATATAGATGAGTTATGAAAAAATGCCTTAATATCCACCCCATGAGAAGGTGCATCATAGTGGCAGGGATGGAGTTAAAAGTACTAATATCCACCCATGAGGAAGGCGGTGCATCATAGTATAGGATGGAGTTGGAGAAAAGTGCCTTAATATCCACCCATGAGAAGGCGGCACGTATCTACTAGGGTTGCCGAGAGCGAATTTGATGTTAGATGCGCACGGTGGAGCAGGACCGTAAAAAAAATGTTAACTTATAAAAAGTAAAAGCCAACAACCAAAGCGTTTATTAAATATTATATATTTTTCCTCATAAATTTTCCAACTAATTAATTAAAAGCCGACAACCTTAATATCCACCCCATGAGAAGGCAGGCATCATAGTATTCACTAGGCTATAATTACGCTGAGAGGCGTAACCTACAGTGACAGCATGGGTGGAGCGTGACCGTGTAAAAAAAAATGTTAACTTATAAAAAGTAAAAGCCGACAACCAAAGCGTTTATTAAATATTATATATTTTTCGTCATAAATTTTCCAACTAATTAATTAAAAGCCGACAACTAAATAAAGAGATATGAAACAGTATATCGTTTCGGTCATAGCTTTTGGAACTCATATAAATAGGAAGTAAATAGTGGGAATAAAAAAAAGATTATTATGGGGAATAGTGCAAATAAATACAGAGGTGCAGGAATAAATAGTGCGAATAAACATAAAGATGCAAATAGTGTGAATAAATTTTTTTAGTTTTATTCTTTTTGGGTAAAGAAATAATTCTATTATAATGCTTTTCAATTACAAATAAGAAAGTAATTTAATGTAAAATATAAATGTATTATTAATTGTTTTTAGTTTTATTCTTTTAAGGTAATAAATATCGTGAGTAAAAAAAAGTAAATAGTGGGAATAAAAGAGAGATTATTACTGGTGAATAGTGTGAATAAATACAAAGGTGTAGATAAATATTGTGAGTGAATTAAAGTAAGTTATTTCTATTTTCATTTTCTCTATAGTGTTTTCAATCTCTGCAATTGTGAAAAGAATTATAATACTGTTTTTAGATTTATTTTTTAGGGTAAAAAAAAATCAATTATAATGCTTTTTAGAGTAAAAAGGTAATTTTATTATAATGTTTTATGTAATTTAATATCAAATTTAAATGTATGATTAATTTTTGTAGGGTAAAAGGTAATTTCATTAAAAACATTTTAATGCTTACATTATAATAATTGTTTTATTATAAGTAAATAATTTTTTAATAAAATATCTATTATAAGAAAGTAAATATTTGTTTAGTTTTATTCATTTTAGGGTAAAAAAGTAATTCTATTATAATGCTTTTTAAAGTAATTTAATATAAAATATACATGTATTATTAATTGTTTTTAGTTTTATTTTTTAGCCTAAAAAAATTAATTTCATTAAAATGTTTTAAAAATGTTTTTAATGCTTATATTATAATATTGTTTTTATAAGCAAGTAAATAATTTTTTAATAAGATATCTATTATGTGATAATGTTTATATTTAACATGTACAATTTATCACATATGAAAATAAGCAAATAGTGCAATGGATTGATAGATTTGATTTGTAATTGAAGTGTTATGGGTTCAAAAATTAATATATTTTTTTAATTAATTTATTTATCACTAATTTTATTGAAAATGTTATTAATTAACAAACTTGTAATCATACAAAAGTTAAAGTAAATATGTAGTGCAATGGATTAGTGTGTAGAAAATAAACAAATATCACTACTTTAAAAATAATACTACCCAAGGGAATATGTAATTTTTTTTTTTAACAATGTCTTTTAATATTGTATTTGGTTGATAAAATTATTTATATACCTATGAACCATTAAGTGTCCTTACGAATTCTTAACAATTTTAAAGATATATTAATCTTTATTACAATTTGTAGGATGCCTCGTCGTCCAAGGACAAGTTTTCAAAATGAAGAGCAACGAATAGAACATCGAAGAGAATATGCTCGAAATTATATGAGACAATGACGTGAACAAATGGCTAATGCACAAAGAGAGGAAGCAAGGAGTTTTACAACTAAAGAGCAACAAACAGAACAAAGGAGAGAATATACTCGGAACTATATGAGACAACGACGTGAACAAATGAATGATGTACAAAGACAAGAAGAAAGGATTCATCGAAACCAAAATGATAGAGAAAGAATCCTTAAACGTAGGGCAGATATGACAACATAAGAGATTGAAGCAGAAATGAGACAACATGCAAATAAAATGATAACACATCATTCACGAATTCAAAGAACTATGCATTCTGATCAATTGAATGAGATAGAAAGACAACAAATACAAGTGTGCAATCATGAATCAGTTAAAAGACATCGTCAATCTCATGGGAATGTTGAGGTTAGTTCTGAAGGGGTGAATTCTATTACAATAGATCGTGTGCTACAAACACCAGATGATAGAATTCAAAATGTAATGAATGTTGATAATAGAAGAGATCAAGAAGTAATTAATAATAATACAACTACTGAGATTGATTTGAAAAGTCTACAAATGATATTTCGACATGGACTAGATAAAATTTCTACACCAAGTATGTGTTATTTTTGTGAAGAGAGTTATCCTGGAATGAAGGTTGTACGGGTACCTGAGGGCCCTATTTGCAATCGATGTCGACAAGAGAGGAATGAACATCGATTTTCAGCATTAAACAATATGGATCCTGGTCCACAACCATCAGAACTTGCAAATTTAACACAAATAGAGGAAATGTTGATAGCACGTGTCAACCCAATACTTCAAGTAACACATGCAACTGGAGGGCAATACAAATATAAAGGTCATACCATAAGTTTTCCACAAGAAGTGAGAGAAATAGCTAAAATTTTACCACATCAAATAAAAGATTTACTAGTCATTATTGTTCGAAAAAAGGATCAGTGTGGAACAACTTATAATTTTACAGTTAATAGAGAAAGGGTATATAGAGCACTTAAATATAAAATAGAACATGATAGGTTCTATAAAGATGTTCAAATTGATGAAAATGCACTTAGTGAACTTAAGGCCAATCCGTGATCACGTTACCTTGGACCAACCCAATCTGAGGCACCATTAGATGATGACAGAATAGACATTGAGATACATGAGTTTGTTTAAGCATTTATTCAAATATAGAGATCATCGTTTTGGAAGACACCCATGATTTAGATATTATATGATGAATATGATTATGCGACATCGTGCACAAAACTCATCTGCAGTGTTTGTCAAAAAGAGCTTGCAAGATATGCCAATCACAATCAATGAGTTAAGAGAACATATGGAAAATGTTCCTCATTCACATCTAGCTGACCGTCTGATGCGTTTTGGTACAACGCTAAGGGGTACAAGGTCTTATTGGGAAAAATGTCGAGCTGAATTAACTGATCTATTGCATCAAATTGGAACACCAACAATTTTCTTTACTTTGAGTGCAGCAAATATGTATTGGCCAGATTTACATGCATTAATGCCAGGGACACATCCAACTAACCCACAAGAAGCACAAAAATGGAGACGACAAAATATTATTGACTATCCACATATTGTGGCACATTACATGCACCTACGATATACAACATTTCGCAAGGAAATACTACAAAAGGGAATGAAGGTAAAAGATTATTGGTCAAGATATGAATGGAAACATAGAGGATCACCACATGTGCATGGATTCATATGGTTATATGGAGCACCTAACATAGACAACCTTAATTGGAGAAATGCTTATGAAATAAAAAATGTTCAAAAATATTTTGATTCTATTGTTCATGCATGGAATCCACGGGGAGACCCACATCAAAGAAACATACATGTATGGTATTAATTATCAATTATATATTCTTTTTACAATATATGATACTTAAAATTTTGTATTTCAATTAATAAAATATGTTATATCATGAATGATAGGTCCTACAAAATTTTACACAACATCCATGCCTTTGAAATACACAACAGCTAAGCCAAATAGACTTGGCACGTGACTATGAAGAGTTGCTCAATTGTGTTGAACGCCATACAATGTGTAAAGAGGGTGCTTGCCTTCAAAAAAAAAGAGGAAGAATGGTTTGTAGGTAAGATATGTATACTTTCATATATTTTGTACCAATAAATAACTAAAATGTTTATATAAGCTAACACTTTACTCTTTGTTTGTAGGTACAATGCACCATGGCCATTACATCTAGATGGATCAAAATTATTTGAAGATCCAACCACGGGAGATAAAGTATATGAACCTGTAAGAAATGATGATCGAGTAAACACACATAATTGTAATATACTTCAGTTATGGAGAGAAAATGTCGATTGGCAACCAGTTCTTTCAAGACATGCTGTAATAAATTATATTGCAAAGTATGCAGCAAAAGCAGAAAAGAGTTCAGAAACTTATCATCAAATCTTAATGCGACTTGCAAATATTGAAAACCCAGATGAAGCGGCATCAAAGGCGTATAGGAGACTTCTAACAGAAACCCTCATTGAGAGAGACATTGGAGCACAAGAAACATGTCATATGTTATTGGAGTTGCCATTGGTAGAATGTAGTAGAGTATTTGTTACATTAAATGTTTCAAGAGAGGTGTTCAAGCCAGTGTTAAAAAATGAAGAAAATGATGATGATGGACATCTAAAACATTTCATTCAAGGATACATGGATAGACCATATGCAATGGAAAGTATCACACTTATAGATGCAGCTAGATCATGGACATATAATCCCAAAAGAAAAAGAGATAACAAATGGGAACCAAGGACTATGGCAGCTATTGTAAGAGTGTTTCCAAGATTTACCACCATACCTACACGTCAATCAAAAAAGTGGGTTGATTTTTGTTGGTCAGAGTTATTGTTGTACAAGCCATTTCGTAATATACAAAGGGATATTGGACTTGATGATAATACAATTATGTCAAATTGGGACTCACTTAATTATGATCCATGGCATTTAGAACGAAGAATTATTTCAGAAGAAATTGGAAATCATAATGATTCTGAAGATGAGGATAATTTACCAAATGATCATAATATAATTGAACATGAGTGGGAGATCATATCAAGATTACATCGTGGACAAATTATGGATGCAACAGAAATAGATATGCTAGGAAGAAGAGATATTGATAGACAAACTCCATGGAGTGTTGAATATCAAGGAGAAGAGTATACAAATAATGCAATAAATTTTATCAACTCTATGAAAGAAAATGGCTTACTGATACCTGATGATATGTTGTCGACTATATCATATGGAACATTAGGTGCTAAGCAAAAAAAAGCACTTGATATTATTATGTCACATTATAATCGACATGATGATGTCATGCCACTATACATGATAATTCAAGGAACAGCTGGAACAGGTAAATCATATTTGATTAATGCAATTCGTCAAGCTCTTTATGATGCATCACAGCCAGAACATTCTCCCTTATTATTACTAGCACCAACTGGAGTTGCAGCCTTTAACATTGGTGCATCAACAATTCATTCAAATTTAAGAATACCTATTGCAGATTTTGTTGAATTAGAAGGAACAAGGCTCACAAGTCTTCAAGAAGAAATTCAACATATAAAATACATATTAATTGATGAAATGAGTTTTATTGGACAAAAGTTGTTACAAAATATTGATTCAAGACTACGCCAGACTTATCCTGAAAAAGCAAACATGAGTTTTGGTGGAAGATCAATCATTTTGGTGGGGGATTTGGGACAACTACCTCCTGTAAGTGACAAACCACCTTATGATAGTAATACACGTGCAAAAATATTATGGGAAGAGTTTAAGATAGTTGTTACATTGGATAAGGTGTTTAGACAAGAAGGTGAAAGTGAAGACCAAAAAAGGTTTCGCCAATTGCTCACAAATATTAGAGATGCACATCCAACCATAGATGATTGGAAATTACTCATGACAAGAACAGATGCTTCATTACATCCAACAATTAAGGAGGAGTTTGATAATAAGATTCATCTATTTGCAACAAATGATAATGTACATAGCCATAACAGAAAAAAGTTACATTCATTAAGAAGACCAGTAGCCCGTAGCATTGCAACCAAAGAAGGTAGCGCTAATCCAGTAGAAGGTCAGAATGATGAATTGGATGTTGAATTATTAGTTTCAAAGGATGCAAGGGTCATGTTAACATCTAATTTATGGATAGAAGCTGGTCTTGTGAATGGAGCTTTAGGATACATCAAAAATATCATATACAAACCTGGATGTGGCCCACCAGATCCACCTACATATGTTATGGTTGAATTTGATAATTACTCTGGAATTCCTTTTGAAGATGCATCTCCAAATTTAATTCCAATTTCACCAATACAAAGGGGTTGCACACGTCAATTGCCCCTACGATTGGCTTGGGCACTAACGATCCATAAATCACAAGGATTAACTCTTTCCAAGGCAACAATTGATATAGGACCAAGAGAAAGGGCGGGATTAACATTTGTTGCTATATCACGTGTTAAGTCTTTGGATGGAATTAGAATCTCACCACCATTTACATATGATCGTTATGAAAAAATGAAGACAGGAAAGCAACTCGCCAAAAGAAAAGTAGAGGAAGAAAGACTAAAATCTTTGGAAACATAACATGTTTATGTGATGTATATATTTTTCAAGTGAATTCTTCTATTAATATTGATATTAAATTTTTGGTATAAAAGATGAATTGTCTCATTCATTATGAATTCTATTGTACACATCTCTTTGTGCATTTGAATAAATATGATATGAATCACAATTTGTAAAGTATTATAATTCTTTATTTAAAATAAAATATGTGATAAATTATTATTTTACATTGCGCGTTGTGGATGCTACTAGCTTATCTATCTTAATATATTAATCTATATATTATATGCCGAGAGATATCATTTTCGAGGCGTATTTTTTAAATTAAAAAAGCAAAAAGCGAAAAAAATACGCCTCGAAAATGATATCTCTCGGTGTATAATATATAGATTAATATATTAAGATAGATAAACTAGTATTCCTTAAAATAAAGTGAGGGGAATATATCCCTATATCTTTACTAAAGATTCTACTGCTTTAAATAAGATTTTATTTAGGGATATAGACCCACGTAAATTCTAGGAATTCTTTAAAATATATTATCTCTTTATTTAAATTCCTCCTTCTTTCCATTAGGGAAATTAGTAATATGTATTTGCAAGGAAATAAACTAATTTATTTATATAAGATATTCTTTATATTCATAACCTTTAAATTTATTAGGCATATTCTTTATTTATATTCCCTCTTCCTTCCCTTTTAGGGAATCTATATATAGATGATTTAAAATGTATTTATTAATATAAGTTATTCTTTAATTTTATAACTTTTAAATTGTTTTTAAAGTAAGTAATTATTTGTTTATATATAATTATATTTAGGTTAATGAGAATTAAATAATGGTAGTAATAATAAATAAATTAAAATGGAGATTTATTGATTAATTTATAAATTATAGATATTTTATTCACTCTTATATTTAAATTTTTGGGGTGAAAAGTTAAACGTGAATCATTTTGACATCATCAAGATGGCTAATTAGGGTAGGACAATCAAGTAAATAATGTTCCGTTAATTGATCCTCTGGGTTTCTAGTAAATCAAATTGATAATATTTATATGCTTCCCCCATGTGAGAACCCATACCATGGAGGTCTAACAAGGACATTAATTATTATGCAAAAGTGAGCATCAACTCCCGATTCGTAGTTAAGAGTCTTGTAAACCCTATGTTTGGAGTCAACCCAAAATTATTTTCATTTCCTTACCCAACTCTCGAGTGACGTGTCGGTGAAAATGTTGTACAAGCAACATCACCCAATGCGCATTGCATTAATAAAGTAAAAACAAAAAGAGATATATATTAATAGAAGGTTAAGTTGGTTATTTTACCGTTGGTAGGTGGTACAAGGTAGGTAATACAAGGAACTTATTATTTAATAAACAAATAAGTGATTTAATTATATTCAAGAGAAAGTGAGATTATATAGTAAATAGAATATTTATAAGAAAATAAATATTTTTATATGTTATATAGATTAAATTGTTTGAAATTATAAGGGAAATTATTTTGGTATTATTGATAATAGAGATATTGGTCAAATTAACATCAATATAAATATACAGATTAATAGTGGGATTAATCTTAATATTATTAGTACAAAAAATAAATGTTGATGAGAATATTCACAATGTTAATGATATATTGGTGTAAATATCATTTTATTATCGGGAGTTATCCATAACACCTCTTTATCCATGTAACCTTGATATTTGAGCCAATCCAATACTTGTTCAAGGGTGCACGATGGACTTCTTCTGACGCACCCAACCTCGCTGCACCCCCTGTTATTACCCTCATTTCCTGATAAGTCAGAATGATGTTGCATGAGCAACATCACCGATGCATATGAGTTACCATGCACATGCATATTAAATGCTAGTATTTTGTATTAATGTTCAAAAAAAATTGAGCAATGTGTTTTCCTTTAGTGTAAAATTATGGAATTACAAGATTAGCGTGTTATTAACCCATGTGTGGAACCCGAAAAAAAATATCAAAGAATTTTGGATCTAATCTCATCATGACTTGTCCCGAGGAATCTCTTACACTTATGTCATCTCGGATGTAATGAGATGCAACTTGGAGAACAAACTTTGTATTATGAGCATAAGTTGGGAATGTAGATACTAAGTGCAAGTTGCTATGAACAATGGATCTCAAGCTTTCTTCTAAGGGATTTTTCTCAATTCTTTTTACAAAATCTTCTAGGTCTTGATGACGAATTTTGGTATCTTTGATTTCATCAACCTTTGAGATCACTACAGTAGGCAGAAAGATACCTTGATATTTGTACTTTATCTTTCCCTCCTTCTTAGAAGATGATGGAGGATTTTTTGCTGTCATCTAAAAATACCACAATCAAGGAATATCACCTTCAAGGATCACCTGATGAGACCTTGATAGGAACTACAAGAATAATGGATTAGCAGATGTTAGGAGAAAATGTGTTGTTGGAAAGCGTGAAGCAAGCATGCAATTTGGAGCAAGTGCAAATGAGTTGTAGAGCATGGAAAACAGAGCATTGGCGATGAAATGAGGTTCAAATAGAAAATGGAGTGATTTTAGAGTGTTCTAATGAAACACTATTTTTTGTGTAGGAGCGCTAAAAATCAGCATTCCTACATCTTGAGAAGTCATTTTACATGTAGTAGCACTAAAAAACAATGCTCCTACATGTATTCAACATTTTGGGAAGTCAAGTGTCAGGGTGCTAAAAATTAGCACTCGTGCATTTGAGGGGAGATCAACTTCATGCTCGAGCGTTGAAAAATACCACTTGAGCAATGTCTCTTTTGTTTTGGAGTGAAGTGTAGGAGTGGTCTTTTTTACTGCTCAGACATATGGATTCGGGGAAGGTCACTCCCATGTAGGAGTAGTGATTTTCACCGCTCCTACGTGGGAGTTGGTGAAAATCATGGTTGCGGGATTAGGGTGATGCAAGAGTGATGAATTTTACCGCTCTTGCATTTGGGGTTAGGTCCACAAATGTTGAAGTGGGATTATCTTCCGCTTGTCCATGGATGAACAATGACCATCACTTATTTGAGCGGGGTAAAACACGTAGGAAACATCAAAGTTTCAAACAATCAAAAACTTAAATGGAGAGAAACATGATAAGAAAATAGGGCATAGAAAAAACCCTAAGACTGAAACAATGGAAGAAAAAATGAAACAAAGTATCGACCCTAGCTCGTGGAAATAAATGAGCAATAAAAATACATGAATGATTTCTCCCTAAAACACGAAGAAGGATTACCAGACCAAAATGAAATAGTAAAAGAGAAATGAAAACACAACGAAGACAAAAGAGCGTAAAAATGTACCTAGTAAGAAAACACAAACCCTAGCTTGGATGCTTGAAAAAATCTTCAAACACAGGTCACTAGAGGTTGGAGAGCGACCACACGAAGAGAAAGATAGAATGGCGGATTAGAATGAGGATAAGATCCCACAATAGTGGTTTGGCAATTTTGCCAAATCGACACTAAAATTATTTTTTAAACTAAATCTTCACATTTGGCAATTCCATAGCGGCTAAACCGTGAAGAATTTGAATATGATGCAACTAGAGTCTCGTCACATTTTGTCTGTAGATTCTAAAATATTTTTTCAAAATTTTTGGAATAAGATTCCTACTTCTTTTCCATCTCCCAATTTAAAACCGGTTTTTTCTAAAAACAATATTTTAAAAAGTGACGACACCGTGAGCACCCATAACTTTTCCATGAAGATAAAATTATAATTCTTTCAAATTTAGATTTGTAACTCGATATTCTAGTGTCGCACTTGCTAGCTAGTTTTTTATTGAATATTTTTTCTTTAATCAAGTTTCAAAGTCAAACCAATTATAATCTGCATAGCGCCACCGTGATAACGATAACTTTTTTTTTTTGTATAGTATCGAAATTCAATTTTATTTCTTTTTCTATTGGATCAAGACTTCAATATCTAGTGCACCTATTTTAAATTTTTTTTTGATAATCATATTTTTCCATTATCAAAAATAAAGACCTTTCATTTCATGAAACCCATGCTTAATAAAACTAAAATATCAAATACATAATAAAACCAAAACATATTAAAATTATATTCGTTGATAGCTCATTTTGAGGACTACCTGATTCTAGTTGGGTTTGTGAATATTCCTCCATTTTCATCCTCAAACCGAGCTCCGAAGTGCCAAAATTCAAGTTTTTTTCTGTCTCAGGGGGGATGAGGAATGAAGGGGGTTCAAACGAACCCCTAGGGGTTTGAGCAAACCACTAGGGGTTCGAGCGAACCAGGGTTCATTCAAACCCCCCTTCTATAAGGGGTTTTGATGGCTTTTTTCGCGGGAAAGTATTAAGAGGGTTCAGCCAAACCTAGGTTCTACCGAACCCCTAATTGGTTTGGTCGAACCAATAGGTTTGTACAAACCCCTAAAATCAATTTTTTTTCCATGCATTCATTTTTTGTGAGTTTTCTTTCCCCACTTCAATTGTAAACCACTATTGTGGCTTCACCCATAGATTAGTTTAAAATCACTTTAACAAGTCATTAAAATGGTCATTAATGAACTAAAGTCGTATTAATGACACTTGTGCAAAATGGAGGGAAAATGCACTAGCGGCAAAAACCACCACTTGTGCATTTACAAGACTTGTTAAGGAAAAATGCACTAACAGTGATTTTCACCGCTTGTGCATTTACAAGACTAAGCAAAGTGTAGGAGCAGTGACTTTCAATGCTCCAACACTTGGAGTTATACTCTCTAACATAAGGCTCATAAGAGCGCTGAAAAACAACGCTCCCACATGAGTGACAAATTGACTAACTCAGGGATTGGGGATCGACAAAAATATTCATTTAGAAGGTCTTCGGAAAATGAACAAGGGGAAATGCTCAAATAGACTATTTGAGGTTTTGGACTATGCATCAAGGTGAATCAAAATATGTCTCGTTTTGCATGTTTGAAGTACACAAAATTAAAAAACGGACAAGTTTCGTAGGGGGTTATCCCGTGAATCTGACATAGCTAGATTTGAGGATAACAAATCCATACATAGATAGGAAGGCATCACCCTTAGGGTATGTGTTCACACAATGCACATGACCAACAACATAGCCAAACCACTTCATGGTAATCAATCATAAAGACCATTCGTACAAATATACCCCCTCCTAGGCCATTGGAAACCAACATTGCTAAACACTTCCCAAGGCACAAAAACTTAAACAAACTTTGCACAGAAGACATCCATCATAATCAATAACATAAACACTTAATCCAATAATCAAGACATATTGCTAAATACAAACAATTAATCATCAAATTAAGACATTCTTTTAATTAAAGCATTACTTCAACTTTATTATCACTCATTTTAACTTAACCACTTAATTCAATTAAAATATTATTTACCACAAATAACTCTATTCAAGCATAACTATAACATTACTTAAACAACCATCTTCATCAAGCTAGTTACTATGAAACCCTAATATTTCAAATATAATATTATAATGACACTATTCTAATTAATTATTTCACATAGCAATATTAAATGATTATAGAAATAACTAACATTCCCTTACTAATTAACTAACAAAGAAATCAAAATCATTCAACATTTAATCAGAAACATTTAAATTAAATGATATATTCCTAATCTTTTACCATAATATATATATATATATATATATATATATATATATATATATATACTCGCACATCTCTAAATCTATGTGAGCACATTCAAGTGAATAAGTAATCTAATCAATTTAGGCTAGTAAATCATTTCTAGTCTATCACCAATTAATCAATTTAAAAAAATCTAAAGCATATTTTGATTAACTATAGTCCATTTAGCATTGAAGGGTCCATGACTTAATCCTATGTTTGAGTTTAGAAAAGAGTTCATGAGATTAGTAAAGATTTTAAAATTTGACTACAAAGAAACTATACCTCTGAAATATTTTTAACTTAATACTTTTAGATTCTAGATGTGAGAACAACCAAAAACCCATTATATATAATATAGCTAGATCCTCATAAATTCTAAAATTTAATGATCATTAAACATAAAATCTTCCAATATGTTTAGCTATAAGATTCAATTATGAATAAATCACAATTATGTGCCTATAGCTTGGAAATAACTTTCAAATATTATAGAAAATTTCCTAAAGTGGTAAGAAATAAACTCAAACCGGATGTCACATCCAAATTAACTAGAGTTTATATTAGAGGACTATTCACCTTTGCTGAACTTTAACCAAATTGTCAACTCAAGGCCTGCACACATTATTTACAATCTATTGTACAAGGCATTTGATATTAACATATCGTTGTATAGATTCTCACAAGTGAGATTCAAGATTAAACTAATAGTGAATAAAGAAGGTGACTACATATAAAGCTTGCTATTGGATCGTTGCTTCTAAAGAAATATGTACTAACCATCCATATTATATTTTCTATAGATAGCGGAATGGGGATGAGAACAAATGAAACATGAGACAGTTAATGTGATACAGTTACATATGCATGATATGAATACCTAAAGCTCAGCACAAGACAAGGGAAATCAGCAATTAAGATGAATTTTAAGGGAGGAGACGAATTAAAGATGAAATAGATGAACTTTTTAACCATTACGAAACAACACTTGAAGTAACTACAATATGAATTTGATCTAAATAGGAAATTATTGGTGTAGAGCCTTAAAAATGTATGATTCTTATGGAGTAGGAACCACCATTTTAGCCCACATCAATAGAGCTATTCTAATTAAAAGCAAAACTAGAAATGTAAATTTAAACTACAAAAACAAAATAATGCTTTTAAAAGAAATCAATCTCCATTGTCTCCCTATCACCAAGATCTTTGTTTATGCATTTTCTCTCAGATTTTTATGAGCACAAAATGCAATAAAGAGGCTATGGTGAATGAGAAATGCAAGCAAGATGCAAAGATCATATGAGTATGTAAATTTGTGAGCAAAATTTGTGAGACAAAATGAGAGGGAAATCCCATTTTAAATAGGAGTTCTTTGAGAATGGAGAGGGGTTGAAGATGAAATGTGGGATAAAAGATGTGAGAGAAGTAAATGCCATTATCCCACATTGATGGGTTAAATGTTATGCATGAGAGTGAAAGTGATAAAGGGATATTAGATTAAAATGAACCTAAATGATTAAATATGAATAAAATGATTTAAAGATGCTTTACTAAAATGCAATATTTCATGAATGATTTATGCAAATGATATGATTAATATGCAAGTTATGATAATTAGTTTATTATGAAATAATAATCAATGACTATGATAATTGATTTATTAATGGGTATGAATATGAAACAATTATGGATGATAATGATAATTGATTTAATATGGAAATGATGTTTATGAATTATTATACAAATGGATTATGAATGATTATGATTTATTATGCAAATGGGTATGAATGATAATGCAAATGGACATGAACGTTAATGCAATAGATATTGAACGAGCATGAGATGGTTCAATGATTTGATGAAATGCATGAATAGAAGAAAGTATTGAATGAATTGATTAAGTAAATAATAATATCTATTTAATCAATAGATGAATATCGTTATGATTGTGAGGACAAATTTGAGTGTCTACAATTGGCGATCAAGATATCTCTAAAATCAGAGCAAGGAAGTGCAATATAATATTAAAAAAGAATCCATGGAACCCATGTCAAAATGAATATTACTTAGAATCGATGGAGAACACACTAAAGGGATTCCTCTAAATTTTGTGACATCTATTGTAATTGAGAATATTGCAATTGAAGTTGGATAAATAAAAACCACTAAAGGTTCCATGGGTGAGAAAATTGCATAAGAGAGATATTTTAGCTTTGGGGTAGAGAATGCAAGACCAAATGAGCAATTATGAGATTCAGGAGCAAGACTAAGGCCACCAGATCAATCAAGCTAATAGAAACATATAAACATATATATATACATATACATATGAATGTTGTAACAGATTGGATACATACTTCAAAGGGAAGAACATACCTAGTCGAACAACTAAACTTAGGAAACATCAATTAAGCGATTTCATGGAGTGAAACGAAATGATTGCAGAATATGCACAAAATAGATTTTGCAAGGAAGCTCTCAAAATTCTTGAATTAATGAAGCACTCTGGAACACATCCTAACATTGTAAGCTTTTCTTGTGTTCTAGGTGAATGCAGTCATGCAGATTTAGCGGATGAGGTTTGTGCATACCTCACACATCAGTAACCCTTATTGTATTACATAATATAGTTGATCATTAGGTGTACACGGTTGACCTTCATGCCCGTGTTGGCTATCTTGGGGACACCCTAATCCTTATTACTCAGATGCTAGTTAAACTGGTGGTGCCTATGGGTCACATATGAATATAGGCTGAGTATTTCTAGCAACACTGCTTTATTTTTTGTTGGATCCTAAAAATGCTACGACTTATGTTCTTCTCTAAAACATCTGTGCAAAAACGGGTAGGTGTGCTAAGGTTCAAAAATTAAGTCGATCAATGAAAGTTAGAGGAATTAAAAGGATTCCATGCAAAATCTGGCAATAGAAAAAATTATGGAAATGTGAACGATTAAGCAATATGAATAGAGAACATAAGCTCTGGCTACTCAAACACAGGACCGAATTGAACAACAGAGTTAGATAAGAGTGGCGCCAAGCATATAGTAATTGTGATACCAAAGAATATAAAAAAAAAAGGTCAAGAAAGTATGTTTAGAACAGGCATGCAACAACCAAGACACATTCGCAAGATGAGTAACCGAGGGCATGATTTATCAAATACAAGCAGCTTATTATGCTCTATATTAAATCACAATACAGTAGGTTCTGTGCACAAAATTAATTATCTTCTATATGTTCTAAACTCGGGTACTACATTTGTATATGTTCATATATATCCATTCTTCCAGAATAGCTAAGTTACAAAAGAAAACGTTTCCCCAAGAACAAAATTATAACCAAATTGTCTCACAAAGCGATCATATTTAACCAAACAATAGACATACGACTATTGTAATATCTACACCGCTTTGCAATACATTAAAGATTCAATGGAATCAAATCACTGCACGTTAAGCACAAATTATGGAACCAAGAAAATAATCTCAAATTTGCCCCAAACAATCAAGTGCACTTACCTGTGTTCTTGACCCAATTCCAGTCGTCCAAACCATGCCACCGATGAGGAAAATGCAGAAGACCTTTCATTCTTGAAAATAACTCCATCCCCCCAAAACCCCAATTTCTAGTATAACCAACAATATATCAAAATTTTCCCACCATTCTCCCCCAAAACCAAAAACATTTATAGGAGAAGGAGAAGGTTGTTCGTTGCATGGGAAGACCAACTAACTACCAAAAATAATATAGTTAACCTTTAAAACGGGTTAAAGTTAATTTAATTTATTAAATCAATAGTCCATTAAAATTATTTCATTTAAACTTTGTAATTCCAATAGATACCCAATTCACTCAAACAGTGAATCACTTACCCCCAATTATTTACATATTATAATTAATTTTATAACCCAACTTTATAACCTTTTTATTTATTTATTTATTTTATTTTAATATTACATTACAAATTTATTTTATTATAAACTATGATTATTTATAAATATATTTATATTTATTTATTAAAGTACCTTTTTACTTAATTTATTTTAATGCATCAAATAACCAAAAACATTTATCAAACAATTTTAAATTAAATAGATCAAATGCTCATCAATTACCTAAACCCTATCTAAGGTCGAAAAGCAAGACCGCAAGCAACATCGACTGGCCACTGACAATACTGACAAGGTATCAGATCGAATACTCATCCTCTTCGAGGATGATGACTAGGGTAGGGGACCAAGTGCTATCTCTTATGAACTGTTCCATTGGGTTTAAGACACGCTCAAACCTGCCAATTCAAGTGGAGTCGATGTCTAGTACTTGCAACCTGCAGGACACAAAACGGTTGTGCATACATATATACATATAAACAGACACACATTATGATAAACATATCCTTAAACATATATAATAATTCATATCCTAACCTTCAAACATTCCGTAAATTCATAATATACAACATCAACTGCTTAACATCATTAGCACATACCTTTAATTATCCCTGTTATTTTACCTTCATCTTCAAGTTCCAAAGCCAAACTACCCGCACATCCACGGTGAGAATGGAGGGGCATTACAAATCGGGAGGTAGAAAAGTTAGCCAATGATGGGGCAGATGGAATCCTATGAAAAAGTTATTTTGAAATTTCATAGTGGCGTCGGGTGAGCACACTTCTTCCCACAGAAAAGAGGCGGGGGTGACAAGGTTGCTAACGTGGCGGGGGTGTCAAGCTTGCTAACGTGTCGCTTAGCTAGATGTGAGGACCCTCAACACATTTCTCTACTTTGGCATAGCTAGTGAAACATGCTAGGAGTTATTTGCTATATGTACCTTGTCCCTTGGGTTCTGATGACGTCTACTTGGCGAGCTTCCATGGGGTGTTACGTCAACTACATTTACGCCCACATGTATCGTGGTTGTTTTAAGCCGGATTGATGCCCTCAGTTGGCATCAAGTGTAAAACCCCGTCCCGCAACCTAGAGGACGATGCAATACTGCGGAAGCACAACTAATTTTTTTTTTAAAGTTAAAACAAGACGAGTAAAGTAACTTAGTCTAGCCACATACATCCTCTAGGCTACGCAACACGTCTACATGTGAACACCATTACTTATAAAATTTAACCAACTATAGCATATGAATATTAAACTCAAGATACAACTTACAACAAAGCATTAAACTATTTTAAGATAAATCTAACACATAGAAATGTATTAAACATATTTCTACATATACAACACCATTAAATCCAATAATGAATAGATCATAAATACTATTACAATTACATCACAAAGGTTCACCTCGATACAAATGAGGTATTACAATTATATATATAGATCCACAGTTACAATGAAGAAGGAGAAGAACAACTCCAGAGAACCACACGAGCTCCTCGAACAAGAAGATCCCGCCATCACGAACAGAAAAAGAAACTCAACAGTGTAAGATGCACGCCACCCAACCATCTGGTACCCGTAGGCCCAACCCCCATGCTAGGAGATAGTAACAGGTAACCAAGACAAACATATTACCTCTAAACACAAGTAATATACAAGACCACACTGTACCAATAAATACAAAATAACACTATACCAGGAAACACAAAATATAAGGTTACATTGCTTCCAGAACCACTGTATCAAATACATCCACTGTACAATACAAATCGACTGTTGTTATAGGAGGAGTGTCATCACAAAGGTTGCATTGGTTATCCAAAGAAAATCTTCCTAGGTCCTGGCCCCCCTCTAGGGTTATCATAGTAAACTCTCACGATTCTGACCCCACATGCACACCAGTGCGGAATCGGTTATCTTTTAAGAAGACAAGATAACGATCTTGTCATTCCAGGCCTTCCCGACTCATCTCAAGTCTCATACTAGCCCTTGAGCCAATGAGCGAGGCTAAATTATCTAATTAAATATTAAGCTACTCCATCCCTAATAAAAGGTTATTTAATTTCTACTGATTAAACTGACTTTCACACGAGTTATCCTGGGACCCCTTTGTGTCCCAGCCCCCGTTGAAAGCCACTCCCCTATCGACAACACAATAACATATTCCACAACCCAAGGGTAGACAGTGCACAAAATACGATAACACATATCAACTATTTTGCAAAGAACAACACATCCCGTTCGTAGTAACCGGGTGCTCAAATCAAATTACACAACCCATTCATAGTAATTAGGTGTTCAAACTAATTCACACATCCCTACGGATGTCAAATACTGAAACCCAAAAAAATGTGCACTACCCAAAAAAAATCTCAAAAAGGGCAAATAAAAGATACAATAACCTTCTCACAATTTTACAATCTCTGGAAGACTTATAATTTTTTCGACAACAAATATTCCCAATACCCAATACACAATTACAGAAGAATACACAACAATAAGAATCCACTCAAGTAATTAAATAAATGACCATTAGGATTTCCTAAATCCCATAAATCCACAATGAATTAAACCAACTGCTTAACTTCGAGTTTGACAATTACTCATAATATTCAATTCAAATTGCCTGCAAATGTGAGCAGAAAATAATACAACTTAAAATAATTCAGGTATTTAAATAATCTAATATTCAGATTTCCTAAATCTAAATTGAATCAATATCTATTTAAATACAAATCAACTTTCACTCCTAAGTCTTTTTATTTTAAGATCTTATTAACCCATGCATTTACATGCTTTTATTAATATATAAATACTTCTGTTTACAAATTATAAGGAAATTAAAATTAATTGTTAACTCAAATCTCACAAACAAATATAAATAGAAATCTTAATCCTTCCAATAAAATCATCTTATTATAAAACACTTACTTGTGCATTGTATGTATTAACGATATAATGTTTCTTTTAAATAAATAAATATATATTCTAATTACATAATCTAATTATTATTTTTCAACATTTATTTTAAAGTATCAAATTGTGCATGTGCATGCACCTATTTAAAAATACATTCAAATATATTTATATTTAAATACTCTAAAATTATATGCAATATTTCTAATATATATTTTTAAACAAACAAATAAATATATAAATATAAATTAACAATTTTCAGACAACCCTAATCATAAATCTCGTATGTTGCGACTTTAATAACTTTTATTTTCGGATCTGGGTTTATCTGAAATTTTTACTGAAAGTGTCCAATAAAGTCATCTAAAAAATATAAAAAATGCAGACCTACCCAGTTTGTAAATTTTGAGTTATGATTAATTTAGTAACACACTCTCTCTACTGTTTTGATTTTCAAATTACCAGAGGTTTCCAATTATTTTGGTTTTATCAGAAGATTTCATTTTCAATCCTACAGAGGTTTTCTAATTTCTTAAATACTTCCTTTTAAATTTTCTATCGTGTTAAAAATCTTTCCCTACAAAGATCTAAATCTTCAACGGTAATTTATCATTTTTTACAGAAGAATAAATTATGTTTTCACAGAGAAGAGGTTTCTAAGTTTTTATTTAAATTCAACAGAGGTTCAATAATTTCACTATAATTTTTTCATGTATAAATCTATTTCGAATAAACAAATTACACAGAAGATTTAATTGTTTTCTATAGAGGTTTCATTTTCACGGCAATTTTAAAAAAAAAGAAACAAGAACTTCTATAGTATTGAAAAATTATTTCCTAAAACATTTCCAATTTGCATTACAGTAATAAAATAACTTTCCAATTTCAAATTTCATAAAAATAGTAAAGAACCTGTTACAGAAGAATGTTGCCTCAAGAAAATGTTGCTGAGTTTCTCTGTAATTTCAATTCTCAATGTAGCCAAAACTTTCTTTAATGCAATTGCCTCCTTCCAGAAGACAACCAAAAATACAGCCAAGAATTCTATAACAAAATAATTCTAAAACAATTTCCTTCGAGAGATCCACAATTTCCTCACCAATTTTCCACAACCCATACAAAACTTTTTTCCATGAAACAACTTTATTTTTTTCCCCAGAAATCTTCCCCGTGAATGAATTTTCCACACCCAGATAACAAATTTCTAACTCATAGTTATCTCAAACAAAATATCTTTTCCTTCAACCATTTAGATATTTTCCATTTACATGCATTTAAATATAATAAAACAATTTACTAATTGCAACCAATTTAAATATTCTTATTTATTTAATTACTGTTTATTTTAATAATAAAATTTACTCAACAACATAACCAAATTTAATTAATTAATTAATTAATTTAGTCTAAAGCCCTCACAACAATAATTCATTTAATTAACTATTTAAAATTAAATACACATTTAATCTACCAAATTAAATTTGCACAAGAATAAAATACCCAGAATAACAATGATAAATCTAAAGACCAAATTCAAATTGACGACACACTATACTAGAGTAAAGGTATGACTAGGTAACCCGTTACTATCTCCCAATATTATTGTTGAGTAGTGGACATGCTTAGACCTGTGAACTAGGTGAAGCTAATGTCCTGTACCTGCAATCCTGCAAACAAACAAATGTTGCACATGTATACATATAATAAATCATACACACCGTAAAGAGAGAATCGTGGAAATCACAGGGCACTCACAAGCGAGTAATGCAATACCGTTCTCTTCACCAATACAGTTACATCAAGACTGACAAAATTAAAACATCAATATTCAATAAATTAGCATACATCAATATTAATTCAAATAATAACTATGCTAATGTGAAAGCATGTTATAAACAAATAATCAGTTACAACATAACATAAATACATAACAAAGAAAGCACTGTCGATCAAAAGATCCAAAATGGAGGGGTGTTACATCAAGCTTTGGCAATTGCGACAGAATGGAGATGTCTGTAAGGCTCATCACCTCAGGCAAACTATGGACTTTCCTAGGAAACATATCAACTAGCAGAATGAAGTCAGTTTTCAAGGACTGGGATCTATTGGTGATTAGCTTAGTGAAGCTGATTCTGGGACAGGAGTTTATGGTTTCCTCTGAGAGGTATCGACAAATGCAGATATTGCTTCTCGTTTCGTTGCCTCTTTACTGGATTTGGATTTTCCCAAAGTGATGGTTCTATTGATGGCTCACAAGTTAATCATAGAAAATTTGTTGGAAGGGGTGGAGGACGTGATAATTGATGTGGAACTTGGTGTTGGGTTGCCTTGGCCAAAAGACATGAATAGAGTCTTCATATCGGGTGTGCAAGTGAAGCACTACCCGTTCTTGCTATACATAAAAGGGGAGGCTCTGGTGGAGCACATGGCTCAAGTCATGTGCGATGTCATCTTCCTAAAACATCACCTCTATCTAGTGCCAACGGGTTGGGTGGAGTGGAGGGGACACTTCTAGGAGTACCTACTGGCGGAGGGAGTGGAGTATGACTAGGGGTGGTAGGGTGGTCGTGTTGGAGTATCTCTTTTTGTTGTCGAAGTTGGTGCTCATGCTAGTCAAGCGACACGGTTCGAAATCATCGATTGATATCACTTGTTTTGGGGTCACAAGGAATGCATGTATGCAACAAAGGATGCAACGGTAATAGATTAAGGCTGGTTTTTTGGGTTTTGCAATTTTGCCTTGCACAAGTCAAGAGTATGGGATGTTGAAGGAATGTAAAACAGCTATGTTGAATCTCTGTATGTTGATTTTGTTGAAATCAATACAATACCGTTTATGTACCAAAAAAATATATAATATATTATATTTTAAATAAATAATAATATAACATATTTTATATTAATTATATAATATAATAATATAATATATTATATTAATAATAAACTTCCCACTCTTTTTTTTTAAATATGTCAAATATGTTACATTATATAAACTATAAACTATAAGCTAATATATGTATATATATTATATTATATATTGTATATTATATATAATTTATTATATATATTATATATTATATAATATTGTAATATTATATATTATAAATTAATAATAATTATATATATATTATATATTATATATTAATAATAATATAATAGATTATATATTAATTATATAATATAATATACAATATATATTATAATTATATTATATAATAATATAATATATATAATATTTATTTTTTATATGATTTCATTAGACATGGATATCTGTTTCGCTTTGGTTCTTACCATGGTAACATGTACTTTTTACCCAACCCTTGTAAAAAGTCAAAGCAAAATTTTGCATTTTTGAGCAAATGAAAAATATTTTTTTTTGTCATATCACCACTTTTTGGACCCCCTGTGATCCTACACAAACCTTTTTAACCCATAGTGAATGCACATTGAGTGGTTCAGTAAGGGAATTGAAGGAGTTTCTCTGTGAGTGGTTCAGCTAGGCAAAGGCGATGGATGGAGTTTCTTTGTGAGTACGATTTTGAGGTGAAGTACATCCAGGGGAAGGAGAATGTAGTGGTCGATGCTCTTAGTCAATGGAGGCACGAACTGTCTGAGATGACTCTGACTGTGGATTTGAAGAGTCAGATTCTTACCGCACTTCCTACAGATAGCTGGTATTAGGAGGTAAGGTCTGAGATTGAGTCAGGCAGGACTTTGGAAGGCAGATACTCAGGATATTCCTTGGAGGCAGATGGGTTATTGAGATTCATGGGACGTATGTTTGTTCCATCTTTGGAAGGGCTTCGTACCTTGATTTTGACAGAGGCACATCGGGCACCTTACTCAGCTCACCCTAGTGTGAAGAAGATGTATGCCGATCTACGACCGCTTTATTTCTGGGCAGGTATGAAGCGGGATATAGCCGATTATGTATCACGGTGTTTGGAGTGTCAGCGAGTTAAGGCTGAACACCAACATCCGGCTGGTCTTCTACAACCTCATTTAGTTCCTAAGTGGAAATGGGACATCATTTCATTGGATTTCATTGTTGGTTTACCCAACTCTTCGTGATGACACGATGCGATTATGGTGACGGTAGATAGGTTGACGAAGGTGGCACACTTCTCACCTATCCGTTCCTCCTATAACGCTTCGTCAGTTGCTAGAGTGTTCATGGAGGACATTGTGAGGTTGCATGGTATTCCGCGTCGGATTATTTCTGACAGGGATCCTGTGTTTACTTCGGCTCTTTGGTCATCATTACAGCATGCTATGGGAACACAGTTGAACTTTAGTTCAACGTATCACCCAGAGACGGATGGACAGACAGAGAGGGTCAATCAGATTCTCGAAGATATGCTTCGCATGTATGCCATGGACTAGCAGACATGATGGGAGGATTATCTCTATCTTGTAGAGTTTGCTTCTAACAACGGGTTTCAGAGTTCTATTGGCATGACACCTTTTCAGGCTTTGTATGGACGGCCGTGTCAGACTCCATTGAGTTGGGATAGGTTGGAGGATAGGATTCTATTAGGTCCAGATATGTTACAGGATATGGAGCAGCAGGTGGATCGGATCAGAGAGCATTTAGTAGCTGCACATGATAGACAGAAGAAGTACACAGATGCACACCATGTGGATCACCAGTTTGTTGTAGGTTCAATCGAGTTTTCTTGCGAGTGCGACCGAAGAAGAGTCTGATCCATTATGGAAAGGGTTCTAAGCTCGCACCTCATTTTGTTAGGCCTTTTGAGATTTTAGAGAAGATTGGGCCAGTTGCTTACCGCCTTGCTTTACCACCCAGTCTCTCGCGTATCCACGATGTGTTTCATGTATCTGCACTTAGACCTTATCATCCAGACATTTCTCATATCCTTGATTGGACTACCTTACAGGTAGAGGACGGGCAGCTAGCTTTGGAGCCCGTGGCCGTTACCCAGCACAAGAGACTCACCCTCAGGGGTCGAGATATTGAGCAGGTGAGGGTTCAGTGGGATCCTAGAGATGACACTTCTGCTACATGGGAAGATGCTACTAGGATGAGAGAGCTCTACCCTTACTTGTTCGCAGGCTTCCAGGAGTAAGCCTGATCCTAGGGGGGAGGATGTGACACCCCTCCGATTTGTTATGTTTTTTCTTGATAGCTCAGATACTTTGTTAGACTATGTTTTATGTTGTGGTTATTCTATCGCTGACAGTGGAGCGATGATAGACTTTATTGATGTGATGACACATTATATGCATGATGATTTTGTTAATATGCTTTATGTTTGCATAAATGCTTAGTTGTGATGACATTGCTATATTTTCTTATCGTAGTTTAATTGATATATTATCTCGTCAGTTGATGTGACACTGTATTGGTGAAGAGAACGGTATTATATCACTCGCTTGCGAGTGCCCTGTGATTTCCGCAATTCTCTCTTCACGGTGTGTATGATTTACTATATCTATACATGTGCGACATTTGTTTGTTTACAGGATTGCAGGTATAGGACATTAGCTTCACCTAGTTTCATAAGTCTTAGCATGTCTACTACTCAATAGTAATATTGGGAGATAGTAATGGGTTACCTAGTCATACATTTACCCTAGTACAGTGTGTCGTCAGTTTGAACTTGGTCTTAATTTTATCGTTGTTGTTTTGGGTATTTTATTCTTGTGCAAATTTAATTTAGATTAAATGTGTATTTAATTTTAAATATTTAATTAAATGAATTATTGTTGTGAGGGCTTTAGAATAAATAAATAAATAAATAAATTTATTTTGGTTATGTTGATTTAGTAAATTTTATTATTAAAAATAAATGGTAATTAAATAAGTAAAAATATTTAAATTGGTTGCAATTAGTAAATTGTATTATTATATTTAAATGCATGTGAATGGAAAATATCTAAATTGTTGAGGGAAAAGATATTTTAGATATTTTGTTTAGATAACTGAGAGTTAAAAATTTGTTATCTAATTGTTGAAAATTCATTCACGGAAGATGATTTTTGAAAAAAAGAAAAAAAAGTTGTTTCACGGGAAAAAAGTTTAGTATGGATTGTGGAAAATTGGTGAGGAAGTTGTGGATCTCTCAGAGGAAATTGTTTTAGAATTATTTTGTTATAGAATTGTTGGCTGTGTTTTTTGTTGCGTCTTCTGGAATGAGGCAATTGCATTGAAGAAAGCTTTGGCTACATTGGGAATTGAAATTACAAAGAAGTTTGACAATATTTTTCTTGAGGCAACATTCTTCTGTAACAAGTTCTTTACTGTTTTTGTGAAATTTGAAATTGAAAAGTTATTTTATTACTCTAATGCAAATTGGAAATGTTTTAGGAAATGATTTTTCAATACTGTAGAAGTTCTTGTTTCTTTTTTTTTAAAGATTGTCGTGAAAATGAAACCTCTGTAGAAAATAATTAAATCCTCTGTGTAATTTGTTTATTCGAAATAGATTTATACAGGAGAAAATTATAGTGGAATTATTGAACCTCTGTTGAATTTAAATAAAAACTTAGAAACCTCTTCCTGTGAAAACATAATTTATTCTTCTGTAGAAAATGATAAATTACTGTTGAAGATTTAGATCTTTATAGGGAAAGATTTTTAACACGATAGAAAATTTAAAAGAAAGTATTTGAGAAATTAGAAAAACCTCTGTAGGATTGAAAATGAAATCTTCTGAGAAAACCAAAATAATTGGAAACCTTTGGTAATTTGAAAATCAAAACAACAGAGAGAGTGCGTCACTAAATTAATCATAACTCGAAATTTACGAATTGGGTAGGGCTGAATTTTTTATATGTTTTAAACGATTTGATTGCGCACCTTCAGTAAAAATTTCAGAGAAACCAGATCCGAAAACAAAAGTTATTAAAATCGCAAATACATGATTTATGATTAGGGTTGTCTGAAAATTGTTATTTTATATTTTTATATTTATTTATTTGTTTAAAAGTATATATTAGAAAAATTGCATATAATTTTATGATATTTAAATAGGTGCATGCACATGCACAATTTAATATTTTAAAATAAACATTGGAAAATAATAATTAGATTATGTAATTATAATATATATTTATTTATTTAAAAGAAATATTATATTGTTAATTAATACATGCAATGTACAAGTAGATGTTTTAATTAGAAATATCATATATTTAATTAAGGAAATTGAGTTAAGTATTAAGAGCAGTTGAAATTTGGAAGTGAAATATTTAATTATTTTGTTATTATTTTATTAAATTGAAATAATGTTTGGATGATGTATTTTAATATGCAAGAATTGATTGTAATAGATTTAGGAAATGTGAAGGATAGATTTGTTATTTTGTTGAATTGTATTTGAAAGACACATGTTTCTGTAATTATGTACTGGGGGGAAATATATGTCAATATGTGAATCTAAGTCTTCCAGAGTCATAAGTGTGAAAGGGTTGTGGTAACTTTAGTTCACTCTTTGAGTTTCTTGGGTAGTGCACGTATTGGGTTTTCTATATTGGACATCCATCGAGATGTGTTACCTTTTGAGGTGTATTGGTTTTTTTTGTTATCAGTTCTTAGTGCACTGTCTACCCTTGACATGTAGTTTGAGTTATGCGTTGTTGATAGGGGGGTGGCTTTCAGCGAGGGCCGAAACACAAAGTGATCTCAGGACAACTCGTGTGGGAGTCAGTATAATCCAATGGGAATTAAATAATCTATTAGCTTAACACATATAACAAGATATTTAGCCTCGCTCATCGGCTCAAGGGCTTGTACGAGACTTGAGATGAGTCAGGAAAGCCTAGAATGGCAAGATCATTATCTTGTCCTCTCGAAAGATAACCGATTCTGCACTGGTATGCATGTGGGGCTGGAATCGTAAGAGGTTACCAGGATAACCCTAGAGAGGGGGCCGGGACCTAGGAAGATCTCCTTTGGATAACCAATGCAACCTTTGTGATGACACTCCTATGTCAACAACCAGTTTACTGTATTGTGTTGGTAATTGATTTTGTGATTCTGGAAGCAATGTGACCCTAATTCTTATTTATATATTCTATGAATTTTTTTGTATATTGCCTATGTCTAGAGGTAATAGGTTGTCTTGGTTTCCTGTTACTATCTCCTAGCATAGGGGCTGGGCCTACGGGTACCAGATGGTTGGGTGGCATGCATCTTACACTGTTGAGTTTCTCTTCCGTTCATGATGGCGAGATCTTCTTGTTCAAGGAGCTCGTGTGGTTCTCTGGAGTTGTTCTTCTCCTTCTTCATTGTAACTGTGGATCTATATGTATAATTGCAATACCTCATTTGTATCGAGGTGAACCTTTGTGATGTAATTGTAATAATATTTATGATCTATTCATTATTGGATTTAATGGTGTTGTATATGTGGAAATATGTTCAATACATTTCTATGTGTTAGCTTTATCTTGTAATGGTTTAATGCTTTGTTGTAAGTTGTATCTTGAGTTTAAAATTTATATGCTATGGTTGGTTAAATTTTATAAGCAATTGTGTTCACATGTAGACGCGTTACGTAGCCTAGAGGATGTATGTGGTTAGAGTAGGAAACTTTACTCGTCTTGTTTTAACTTTTAAGGAAAAAAATTAGTTGTGCTTCTGCGGTATTGCATAGTCCTCTAGGTTGCGGGATGGGGTTTTACATTGGCAAAGCGACAAATCAAACTCATCCTCTGATAGAAATCTTCATTCTCAGTCACTTCCTCCTCGCAAACCACCACCAAAGAAGGCTTGGCCGAAGGGTTAGGGAACGCCAAAGGAGGGTGAGCATAACCAAACCTAGCCACCAAGGAGAAGGAATGAGCCACTAAAGAAATGACAAGCATGATAGGAGGCATATGGGGGTGACGAAGCCACAACAGGAAGCTCTCGTGTAGAGGAATCAAAGACCAGATGCAAAGAGGAGCTTGGTGAACCCCCCAAAAAGGCCTAGAAGAGGAAACATTAATAGCACACAAGGAACGAACAACAACAAAAATCTAAGAGTGAGAGACGTGCCTAGGAGGGGTGCCCAACAAATCAAGTGTGGCCATGAAGAGGGGTTGCGCGCAGAAGCCACAAGAGACAGAGTGTTGCGCAGAAGACATCGCAGAGCAAGCAAAAAAAAATCTAAGACAAAGGTAATGTATGAGTTTACATTTGTTGGCAAATTCAAACTCACACAATTGGAAAAGTTGATTCATATTTATTGCTAAAAAACATTTAAAAAATGATTTGAATTCAATTCTAGATGCTCTAAGAGTGAACTTACTCTACAGCATAAAGGCAAAGCAAAGAAATCTTTCAAATGTATATAAAAGGAATGTTAAAGACATCAATGTGGTTGATTGCATAAGTCCTAGGTTTAAGCTATTGTAGCAATTATGATTTTATAACATCCTTCCAAAATATTAATGATGCAACCAATTATTTTTATTTTTATTTTATTTTTTTGGTGCATCCCATCATTTTCCTTGCCATGAACACTGGTATGTAAAGTTTACTATTGTTTCTAGTTTTGCAAATTTTGTTTCTTTGGATGATGCTAGAACACATTCAATAGAAGGGATAGGCAACATTTGGATTATTATAAGTGGCATAGTAAGGTATAGATCATTTCAAATATGAAAAAAATCTATTATTTAATAGTCAATTTATAAAAGATCAAACAAGGTAGAATAGTTGTTCCAAGCATTAAGCAAGGTGGTTTCTATAGAGTAGTTGATCATGTTAGTTAATTTGCATGCATTTGTTGTGACATAACTATAATGGCATTTTGTGGCATAAGAGATGTAAACATATCAACCTTTAGTACTTATTCAAACTAAGCTGAACCAATGCGGTTCATTGATTGTCATTTGTCTAGGAGAAACAATATATATCTACATGAAGTTTGGTTGGTAAGAAGAAATATAATTCATTAGAGTCCAATAATTGGTGTGAAATTACTTCCAAGTAGTTTCAAGACTATTGTGAAAAGGAAGGCATTTAGAGAAAGCTAACAAGCTCTTACATCCCTCTAATGAAATTGGATGGTCGCAGGGAGAAATGGGACTTATCATGGACATCCAGCCCAATGCATAGCATGCACTAGAGGTGTGTCATACAAATACTAGGGTGAAGCAATGCACATAACTATGTATCTCTTGAATAGAAGTTCAATGTGCTTGTATTGTCAACTTTAGTTTTGATCTTCTAGACCCACTCTAATGATCATTTTACCTTTAGGCAATTTCAATGACTTCCAATTAGGGTTTTTCTTCAAAATATTATATCCAACCTACATGGAAGCCTCATATTGAGTTTTAGTTTTTACTTCTACATACTATTGTAGTTCAAGGACCTTGAAAATGTCAAAACCAAGCAAAATGAACATAGAGATTTGAACCAAAAATTTGTTTCCTTGCTAGATGGGTATGAGCAAGGTGGTATGCTTCCCACACATCTTGAATAATGAAATACTACCACTTTGGTCTCTGTTGTGTCAAGAATTGAAGCATATGCAATCGAACCAACAACACCAATATGTGTTACCTTTGGTTTAAGCCTTGACTATAATTCTTCTAGTACAAATTTCGAGACAAAATTGAAGTTAGATATCATATAATGTTAAACTACACTTTGTACACAGGCATTCATTGCTTGTGTTAATGATGAAACAACACCACATCAATTGTCTAAAAAATTGTTTACAATGTAAGTTACAACAAGAATCTAGAATCTCCATACAATAATTACTACAAGCATGTACTCATTAAAGTGTGTCATACAACTCTCTCAAACTTTGTGCATTTGGTATTCTTATACTTAGAGAAAAATTGGAATAAAGCAAGGAACATGCGTTTATAGTTCCAACACATACAATTCTCTCAAACTTTGTGCATTTAGTATTCTTGTACTTAGAGAAAAACTGTAATAAAGCAAGGAACATGCATTTAGAGTTCCAATTAGACTTTTTTTTATCCACCCTTGAGATAAAATAAGACCACAAAGCAAAAGAAGTTACCTCCAAAGAAAAAGAAAAGCAAATAGGAATTTTCCAACAAGGGATGTGGATTTAAGGCTCAATTAGATTTTTTTATCCATCCTTTGCATGAAATAAGACCAAAGGCAACAAAAGTTGCATCCAAAGCATAAAGGATGTCCTAAAATTTGAACATAAATAGTTGGTCAGCCCCTAACCATTTGTAATATTGAATCCAAGCAAGATGAGTAAAGTGATTGTCTAAAGTAGTGAATCTTGTACCATAGAATCATGGCCCTTAAAGCTAAACAAAAAATATCCTAACATTGAAGGGCTTCCCTCACAATTATCTCTTCTTCTACAAGAAAAGGAGCCACCAGGAAAATCTCCATTTATAAATTGTTTGTTAGTTTTAAGGGAGCGAACTTTTAAAATCCCTCACAAAATTTAATGGGCCAAGAAATATATATTAACTACTATGGCAAACACAAAGAAAGGGGCCAAGAGGGCATCTTTTCCTAACACATCTAAATATATCAAACCCCCTAGATCTCACACCAATAAATAGGAAGCAGCATCAATAATAGTGCAACAAGAAGCATCACTAGAGGGAGTTCCCACAACCCTAATGAATATGGGGACCAAAACCCAAAGTCACTCTTATCTTAATTTTTCTAAAATTTATTTTGATGAGCAGCACATGTTGTTTGGAGAGGTCGGCCCATTGAATGCCTTCCAAACGTCAATAATTTTATTCAAAATATATCCCCCTCAAATGAAACTTGTCTGCCATTGTTGAATAATGGAAAGGAGTATGTCTTTTATCCTCAAGGCAAGAACCTTGACAATAATTTAGTATGATACATTAAAGAAAATGATAGACCTCCAATTATTAATAATTACTGGGCCAAATGCCTTGGGAAGGAATTTGATATTGTCCTTATTGATAAATCCTTTAAGAGATTTTTGTTGAAGAGCTTCCAAACAAACCTTGTGTGGATCAGAGCCAACAGTAAGCCAAAGAGTCTTCTAGAATTCACAAGGATAATAATCCAACCAAACTATTGCCTATCAACACAAGTACTTGAGAATGCTCATCCAAGCAAGGAAGAATCACAAGCCCTCTTTTGAGAATATTAAAGTTTTTGATGCACAACCTCAAGGCAAATCTAGGGAGGAGCTTCACACTCAGGAGTGCGGACCTGAATTATGAAAACTAGTCTATAAAGATCAACAAATCCTTGAACAATTTGGAAATTGCTTATGACTAAGATTTCCTGTCAACTATGAAGTTTGACAAGTTTGTCCCACAATGTCACTAAGTAACTTTATGAGAGAAAAGTCACACAACACAATGCAAACTAATTGCTAAGTGGTTTCTTCAACTAAATGGCTTTAACTAGTGAACATAAGCATACACAACATAGATTAGTAAACTTGCAGTTATAATTCAACCATGCTGAGACAAATTTCTAGCATGAACCAATGATTCAGGGTCTAAAGTACCAAGAGTTAAAACTAGCAAACTTGTTTTGATCATAGTTTGAGGACTCTGTGAGTCCTAGAAAAGACTCTTGGGACTCACGAGTCCTAGGACTCACCGAGTCAACTTGCCAAGGACTCCCGAGCCGAGTCCTGGAGAGTCCAAGCTAGGACTCCCGAGTCCTCGTGAGTGACTCGCGTGATTCCTAGAGTCGGACTCCCAAGTCCCAACTTATGACTCTTGACATCGCCTGGAAACAATGAGTACGAATGTTTAAAACTTGTTTTTTGTTTGTTTTTTTCATTTGAAAGTTTGAAACTGAGTATGAATGATAAAATTTCAAATATTGAGTGTTTGAAGATCATATAACATGTGTAATATTTGAATTATGAGAAATTGATAATCAAATTAGGCTCTTATGTTCTCTAACTGCATTACTTTATTTTTGTTTTTTCGTAAAACTACGGTTTTCTTCTTTGTCGAGTCCTAGTCGAATTTTTTGCCGAATCCGTGCCAAGTCCTAAATCCAAGTCCTATTTTGGGCTGCCAAGTCTACGACGAGTCCAAGTTTCCAAACTTTGGACTTTTGAGCTTATTTACTATACAAAAAGAATGTTTAGTTAACAAATACACCCCCACATAGAGTGATATGCAGTTGCATATAATTTTGCACATCAGCTATTGTCAGGAATCAAAATTATTGAACCGCTTGTCTTCCTAGCCTCGAGATCAGCATGAGCCTTTGCAGCTTCTGACAGTGGGTATGTCTTAGTCACACGAACTTTTAGAATACCGGCGGCAACATTGGAAAATAATTCTCCTGCTGTTTCCAGGAGCTCTTCCCGAGTTGCAGTGTAATGCATTATGGAAGGCTGAGTCAAAAACAAGGATTTTGGGGCAAGGGCTGATAAAGGAACAGGATCGATCACACCTGATGACATGCCAAAGCTCACCATGTAACCTCTGGAAGCCAAGCACTCTAAAGATCCCTGACATATAGACATCAACAGTGTCAAATATGATACTTCTCAGAACAAAAACAAATTGCAACATCTGTATACCCAGAATGTGTCCTTGACCACTGAATCGTAAACAACCGACACACCCTGTCCCTTTGTAATTTTTTTGACACGATCTAAAAAAGTTTCCTGGGTGTAGATGATGGCATGATGGCATCCATTTTCAATTGCCTGTGCAGCCTTCTCTTTGGTAGATACAGTGCCAATGACAGTTGCACCAAGGGCATTAGCCCATTGACATAACAAGGATCCTACCCCTCCAGCAGTAGCATGAACGAGAATTGTATGCCCAGGCTCCACCTAGACTCATCATGTTCCATAATTGACATTCAATTAATGGCTATTCAAATGTACAAAAATAATGTAAAATTGATGCACACAGTTACCTTTCCTTTTGATCTTATAAATGGTATGAAGTGAATTGAAAATAAAATTGCAGTTGGTAATTAGAGCATATACCTTAAAACAACGCCAAACAAGATACCGAGCAGTCATACCCTTCATCAAAATTGCAGCACCCATGATAGGTTCAATGTTAGATGGCACTGGTACAACGACACTTGCAGAAAGAATCTGTTCTTCAGAGTATGAGCCCATAGGATTCCCTGCATAGCCAACTAAATCGCCCACCTGTCTTCCTATCAGTCCTGGTCCTACTGCAGTTACCACTCCCACTGCTTCCCATCCTGTTAAATAATAGAAAGCATGAAGGTAAAAAAAGAACTCACTATGAACGTACCCTAGACTGAAGTACTAAACAAGTCTACAAAAAAAGCTCAAAATATTTTACACATTATCAGTGACAAATTTAATATAAGCATTCACATGTTCATCAGTGAGATGATGGATTTTACATTTAGAAAACCTTGAAATATAACACATGCACAGAGAAGGGTTGTGTACAAATAACTTCAAAATGTTTAAGTTCAACCTTATCTAAGCAATAGATAACGTTAGCTAGGATTATAGACAAAAATGACAAAAGCAAACTTGGAAATGCTTCAAAAATTTCTTACATAAAGAATTGATAGTTCTTTGATAAAAGTCAATGTGTATTAAAGTAGAAAAGTGGGTTAGAATGTACAGATTCCTTACAGATCAAACAATAGGAGATCTTTCATCATCGCAAGAAAATGTGTTTTTCATTATTCTAGAGTGAAAGAAGAGGACTAGGAAATTTTGAGCTTTGAGACAGTCCCTTGATCCCGCATACAAAAGATACATATTTACATCAAATAAATTTTTTAGCATACCAATCCTCCTACACAGTACTGTGGAGCCTGACCAACTTTATCCATCCATTCTAGTTTGCAAGTAGAGGTGTTTTAAGAAATCAACAAAATAATGCGAACCTCACATGGAAGAGAATCATAGAAGATGATAGCAAATATTATGAGTTTGATATTGAACACAGATTGATTGATTACCCCAGATGAACTTCAACAATAAGATATCGTCCTCTCTTGTTGAGAAGATACTTCACTTACAATGGAACCTTTGTAACCAACACATCAACAAAACCTACAAATTGCATATCCTGAGATAGGCCCCTTATTATGGCTGCATGTACCATAGTAGACGGCCTATTCTACCATCCTTCAAAACAAGTAGTTATTCACTTTTCTGTGGCTATAAAAAGGCATTGAATAGAATATGACTCATGTTCACCTTTCTTCTCTTAATGCATATTCCCTCCAGGCTAAAACTAGTCATTCATTAAATGGCCTCTTATGTTTGTTTTGAAATACCCCTAAAACCAATACATGATTGTGGACCTTATCTATGTAATTCATCTACTCTTTCTACAACAAACAACTAAAGAATATGGTTAATCATCCAGTGAAGCTCTGATATAAATTTCCAAGAAAATTGCAAGTGACAAGATAAACCGTGAAAGCCATATGCTCCCTTTTTTTATTTTGATAAAGATAAAAAATATTTATATTCATTGAAATTATAGGTTACAAAATTCTGCAAACAAGCATGACTGTTTTTTGAGGATGATTACAAAGCACTGCTACACAAGTGCCCATGAAACATTACCATAAAGAATTATTTAGAGTATTAGACATGATTTAAGCAAGAAAAACTATTCACACTTGTTTTTTCACCTTAATGTTACAAAACATGATAGAGTTTAAAATAGTTAGCAACCATATATGACGGTTGACCTGGGAAAGAACCCTTTGCTTCACCCAACGTTTTGATTGATATTGCAATGGCACTTCCCATTGTGAGATTGAGCTGGGACATTTCCATTGTCCCAATCTCATCCCATGGCCCCCTCATGCTGGCCTCTAGGCTGTGCACTTCATGGCTCCACAGGGCTGACAGCTTACTAAAATTGAAGTTTTTAGAGACTAAAGATTGTAGTGAAACTGCTGGTTATTTTCTGTACTACCTCTTTGCAGCCTCTATGCACTAAGGATGTGTTCTATTGCCTCCATAAGGTTAAGCACGCTCTAATAGTAACAACAGATATGGCTAGGCCTTCCTACTATGTACTGAGATAGTCAATGATAGTTCTCTAATTGTCTTTGTACAATTGTGTACTGTTTTACCCAAAATAATTTTTTTGGCATTTTGTATAAATTGAGCTAAATCATGTTAAAATTCCATGTAAAGTCTGTTTTAGGTCAAACCAATCATAGAATCTTGGTGGGTTTCTCTCAAGGAACACATGTGCAAAATTTTGAAAATTTGAAAATTAGGGTTTTACACCCCTATTTTCAGGGAAACCCCCGAAAATAGGACTTTCCCAGAAATGATTGAAAATGATTTTGATAGGATTAAAAGGCTTCACGATCACATTGGTCAAGTCAGAATCATCAAAAGACAGGTTTTACTCTAGTGGGTCTATTTCTATTTTTCAGGAACAAAGCTGAGCTCCACAGCCATTAATGGCATATTGGCCAGTACCAGGTGCTGAAAGCTAACCTTCGCAAGCTTCAATGATGCAACTATGGCAGAAAAGGTCTAAAATGATGCTGTTTGATGAAGGGGATTTTCAAAAATGAAAAATTTGAAAATTGACTAAGTCTGGGATTTTCAAAAAAATGAAAAATGTTGAAAATTAACTAAGTCTGGAGAATGCACGCCTTGCTGCCAAGAGGAGGCTATGTAGTCAAATGCCTTAGTCATTTTCCCAAACATCCATACACGATGAACATGAGACATGAAGAAATGGTGATCTTCGATGGAGGAGTTTTTCTGAAATTGAAAAAGGTCAAAATTTGACTAACTCTGGAAACATTACGAAGGAGAAACAAGTTCACATGCTAAAAAGAGCCTTTTTCAAGCAGGGGCGCCCATGATCTTTAAGGGTCAAATGCAATCACCAAGATCTTTCAAGACATTCATTCTTGACGTTTGCTTGCTGGCGCGACAACAAAACAAAAAGACAAACCATTTGAAGAGTAGATCATAAACAGTTGCTGACAGAGCGAAAAGAGGCAGTTGAAGAAATATCAGAAAATGATTGTCAAACGTGAAGATCAAAGAAAAAGAGCCTTTTCAAAAGAAAGGCTCCCTTTTTTTTGGACCTCCAGATGCTGATAAATGACAAAAGGCTTCCCAGGATAATCTTCTCAGCCCAAGTAGATCTCGGAAACACAACTGCAAGCACCAACATCTGACAAAGCATTCGACGGCTAATCCAGATCAAAGTAGGAAATTTTTCAGATGGAAATAATCAGGCCAAAAGGAAAAAGCGCCCTTTTCAAGGAGGGGCACCCTTGAATAAAGGAACCCTAAATTGAGATCCAGGTTTTCTGAAGTTAGTCATCTTTGGCAGAACAGAGCTGGGTACCTGATGAGATATCAAGCTAAATCATCTGACTCTCCGATCAACGAGAAATCCAAATCAAAGAACGAGAGGTCATTTCAAAAGGTTGAAGAACGAAGATCAAAAATTCACTAAGGCATAAGAAAAAGAGCCTTTTCTTGGAAAAGGCGCCCTTTCTTTTGAAGCCTTAAACTCAGCTTTTTACCATCATGCCTCCCAGGCACTCCTCTTCAGGTCAAATCTAGCTCAGCAGTGAATGTGTCAGCATCATCTCAGGATCAACAGATCAAGCCAGATTCAGGATCAAACTGAGGTTGTTCAAGAGAGAAAATAATAAAAAAACTTGCAAAAATCAAAAGGGACGCCTTGAAGAAGTCAAAGGTCAAGTTGTTGACTAAAGTCAAGATATTTTGAGCAAAACTTGGCTAAAACACTCCACGATCAGTGGAAATCACCTTTTTGAACTTTAGATCAAGCCAAAATCACTTTTGATCGTGAGTAAGGCCCCCAAACTTGTGGATCTAAGGCTTAAGTCTATGTAATCAAGGTATAGACATCCCACTTCATTATTTCATTGCAGGTTGATGATCAAGAACAACCATAAGCTCTCAAGGACGCCATTTACAGATCTGGCCAAGGTTTTCATCCGTTCTTCGATATTTCTTGCAGATCTGAAGCAGAAGAAGATTGCTAATCTGAGGTTGGATTCAGAGACGGATTTTCTCAGAGAGTCAGATAAAAACTTCCAATCCATCTTCTGTCTACTTCCTCTCTTCTTGTCTTAGGTTTTCTTGCACATTTCAAAAATGTGGCAGGCTACATCAGATCAGATCAACTGGGTAGATCCAGCATAATTTTCTAGAGAAACCCATCTCATCAAATTTCCGAAAATCAGCATACTTGTTGCCCCTAATTTTGGGGGTTTTTTCGAAAAAGTTTCAGAATCAAAACTCTAAGGAACTGGGCTTGTTCAGCATTGAAGCACGAACAAAACCCATGTGCCAGATTTTTTCCAGAAAAATACTTCTCGGCAGGGCGCTATTTTCAGGGGTTTTTCAGAAGTTGTCTGAACACGTCCGTGTTTACAGTCAACAGGCGAGTTCTTCTTCACAGAATGACAATTTGGCATCCTTGGACTCCAATTGAACAACTAGACTTTGCACCAGCAACTCTCCAACCAGATCTTACACACATTGTTGGAGAGCAAACAGACATCATCAGCAGTCTACGGATCTTTATCTTTGAAAAGAATACATGTCCCGCTCAGTGGAGACCTGCAGCAATTACTCTGGACGAAGAAGAAAGAAAGGCTGATCTTGCAGCAAAAAGACCAATATTACCACCTCTCGCGTGGCAGTAAGCACCTTGGCTTGCCAGTCGCGAAGAGGTCATTCCAAGCACGAAGCCGCCAAAGTTACCAAGAGCAATAGCTTGCGCAAGAAGAGATGTCGTGTCATCAAAGCATTGACTATCCGGAAACGGAAGAAGTCAACACATGGATCGAGGAGTTCTTGACTAGAAATGGTGAAGTGTGAAAAGACACCTAGGAAGGACATCCTACCTTCCAATTGGCATTTATGAGACTTGAGTTTGACTTGATGCTTCTTTCCAAGTCAACTCAAGATGATATTAAATGTAATTGGAGTTAACTTGATGTTTCTTTCCAAGTTTAACTCCATATTCCTTAAATCATGCATTGTCAGATCCCACTGATTAAGGATGTCTAATTGGCTTCCATGATTTGTGGATCTTAGATCTCCACTAAATGTGGATGTCTATTTTTGGAGGGATACTTTCATTAAAGTTCACCTTTAGTTTACTTTCACCAACTCAAGTAGTTTCGACTCTTTGTTTACTTTCGTTAACTGTAGTTTTCCAGTTAACTGCTTGTTCCCCTTTTAGGAATAAATCTTGCTAATTGATTGGCAAGAACTCATTGTTAACTTAAGAGATTTTGGGGGCCCACCTTGAGTTCTATAAATAAGAGCCTTGGGCTCATTATTTGTTTAACTTTTACTTGCTATGCAAAATTGTTGCGCCATTGTTGCCAACAGCTTTGAAAGCGGATACTTGTTCACTCTTGGATGAGAGTTTGTTGGTCGATTGTAATTGTGCATGATTTCGTGCCTTTGCTTTCCCAACCTTTGTAATTCATTGATGAAGCTTTGAAGGAGAATATCAGAAGGCGCTTGCATTTTGGTCAATCTTTTTTGAGTTGTGTCCATGTCTTGTGTTTAATAGCTCGTTGTTTCATTTCCCTCCTCGGATAGGAGTCCCTCCTCCTTGGACATTTGTTATTGGCAAGTTATTGTTTGTTGTTGGTTAATGTGTTGACTTCCAAGCTATACTTTGGATAGGAGTCCCTCCTCCTTAGCAAGCTCGTTGGCCAAGGCATCGTAAAATTGTTGTTTCTCGTGAACTATTTCCTAGCCCATACCTCGGATAGGAGTCCCTCCTCCTTGGCAGGTCTCAGATCTAGTTTACCGTATAGAGTGTTTGCTTGTACCAACCTTATCCCGGTGTATACCCAAGAGTTCAGAGCCTCGGTCATATTCTCAGGAGATGGCGATTTCAGGTGATCCAACCAAACCCATTCCTGCTCCTTTACCCTCATGCTCTGTTTACCTTGAAGGTATTGGATAGATAAAAGCTAGATTAGTCATAGTTGAGATCTGCAGAAACCAGAGAAAAAGCTTAGCTACGGTGCATTGTGTTTGTGCACCCTTGTGTCCTGCCGCTGAAGCATAAAAAGATAGGAACTTTAGTTTACATTTCCCTTCCTTACGCATTGCTCCTAGCAGAGAGGGACTTCTCTTTAAATAACGAAGAAGTGTTGCAAAACATTTGAAATAGCTGAATGTTTACAATCAGCACTCCAGAGGTGCTAATTTAAACGCCAACAATTTTTTGGCGCCCACCGTCGGGCAACGAGGCATCAAACTTCAAGAAAAGCTGATGCTTTTATGTCACGGGAATGATCCTCTGGCATCCAATTGCATGATCCATATAAGAAGCAATGGATGGTAACAACAACAATGCTGGCAAGAGGCGTCCGCCTTCATTACCTTGGGGTAATAGTATTGGACCTTTGGCTTTTCAGGTAAATCATGAATTACCTAAAGGGTCAAGGAAACACTTTCCCCAATTTCATGGCGATGGAAGTCAACACCCAGATGAACATTTTGCTACATTCACAATGGTCTGTGCCATCTTGCATGTGCCACATGAAGACATCGCAGTGCGTCTCTTTGTGGAGACTCTTGTTGGGAATGCTGCAGACTGGTTCAGTCACCTGAAGCCAGGAATTATTACAAGCTGGGAAACTATGAACGAGAAGTTTTTGGCGAGATTCAAGCTCGCTGAAGACAATCATATGTTGTTTGCCTAGCTTGCAAATTCAAAGATGGAACACAATGAACACATGAGGGAATTTGTATCAAGATTTAATCGTCTTGTTACAAGAATTTCTTCTACGCTCGATCCATCACCAGAGATCCTGATAAGCTGTTTCATAAATGCTCTTCCATCAAAGATAGCCTTCTTCCTGAAGATGGCAAAGGAAACAGAGTTGAAGAGTGTGCAAGAACACGCCATCAGGTTGGAGGATAATATGATCACTTCCGGCTTGATGAAAACAAATTCTATTAGATCTCTAGCTCAACAACTATACCAGCCAAAGAGAGACAATCTTCAACCACGGTTGCCAACACCTCCATCAAGGCCAACAATTGAAGCTGCACACAGTGCATTATTTTGTTGTTTCCATGATAGTGATGAACATACTGGATCCACGTGCCCTGAGAATCTGAGAATGACCCAAATCATGGGATACGCTGAAGCTGCTCCCAGTTCTAGTTTTGTACCAACAAGTTCGAATGTTGTCTTACCACAAACGGACAACTTCGATGGTGACTCCGCAATGGGAAACTTCGAACCCGTTATTAAAGAAGAAAAAGAAGCATACCGTCAGTATTCTCTTGCGGTGAATCATGAAAAATTTTCAACGCCTGTGACTACACGTGTTCAACACTTGAAAGCACAGAAAGAAGAGGAAGAAAGATGGAAATCAAACGAAAAGGGTGAAGAGGTGCCTTCCACTTCCAATCCCAGATCTTCACAGAAGAATGCTATGCCAATTGCTCAAGAGACATCTTTAGCATATTTTGACATCGTAGCTTCCATGATGAAGACCAAGGTACAAATCTCTCAATTGGAATATCTTCAAGACCATCCAGAACAAATAGATCAGATTCTCAATGTTGTGAAGAAGCAGGCTGTGCTCAAGTCATCTGTTCCAGCAGGAGCAAAGGCTGAAGCACGTCCCAGTAATTATGTAACTCTGGCAGAAATAGAAACTAAAGATCAGAACACTGTTTGTTTTGAAAAGAGACTGATAGAGGACGCAAGGTCATTGATAACACAGTTCGATGGAGGTTGTTCAGATACAAGTTCAGAAGCAGGGGAAGTGATCATCTCCCCTAAAGGACAGTTGCACCCATTTGTGCAATTGGAATTCACTGAAGCTGAGAAAGAGGTGCTTCTGTTAGGCCTCAAAGATGCCGAAGACATGGGAATCAAATTCCTATGTATTAAAGGCAATCTGGAGCTGATTTGTGAGCCGGTCAAAGGATATTTTTAGGTCAGCAAAGATCACCTACGACATTATAGAAATCGAGTTTGGAACTCGATCAACTCGTTTGAAGAGTTCAACATCCCGAGGATGAACTATAGCGGAACTAATGCCTCAGGGGTATCAGCTTTCCCATTTGCATCATATTTTGACTTCTGTCAGAGTACTTTTGCTTGGATAGGACCTGAGAATCTTCATCACAGAGGGATTGTCTCCTGCAATTCCCATCAGAAAAGAAGTAAAGCCTTTCAGGCAAAGCAGCACCGATGGGAGGCTCTTCGCACTGCCATCAAGCAGGCAATACTTGAGACATTTCATCCCTTAGGGGATGGGGTGAGTTCTTTGTAAAATAATTTTTCTTTTCTTTAACGTTATGTTGTTATGTATTTCCCCGTTCAGTAAAGTATTGTCGTGTTTTAGGTGTTTTCTTAGATGTTTTGTCGTAGGTGAATAAATTGGGGAACCCAATAAATAGGTGAACTCTATTTTTAGGTATGTATGGAACCAAAGTTCTAACTCCGTTACCCAACTGATAAGATATACTGGTCTATGAAACTTGAGATTCTCGGTTCTCCTATGTCGTAGGTATCCGACATGGTCACCAGACGGAGCCTAATGTTGTACCCAAAATATTTTTTTTGGAATTCTGTATAAATTGAGCTAAATCATGTTAAAATTCCATGTAAAGTCTGTTTTAGGTCAAACCAATCATAGAATCTTGGTGGGTTTCTGTCAAGGAACACATGTGCAAAATTTTGAAAATTTGAAAATTAGGGTTTTACGCCCCCATTTTTCAGGGAAACCCCCAAAAATAGGACCTTCCCAGAAATGATTGAAAATGATTTTGATAGGATTAAAAGGCTTCATGATCACATTGGTCAAGTCAGAATCATCAAAAGACAGGTTTTACTCTGGTGGGTCTATTTCTATTTTTCAGGAACAAAGCTGAGCTCCACAGCCATTAATGGTAGATTGGCCATTACCAGGTGCTGAAAGCTAACCTTCGCAAGCTTCAACGATGCAACTATGGTGGAAAAGGTCTAAAATGATGTTGTTTGATGAAGGGGATTTTCAAAAATGAAAAATGTTGAAAATTGACTAAGTTTGGGATTTTCAAAAAAATGAAAAATGCTGAAAATTAACTAAGTCTGGAGAATGCACGCCTTGCTGCCAAGAGGAGGCTATGCAGTCAAATGCCTTAGTCATTTTCCCAAACATCCATACACGATGAACGTGAGACATGAAGAAATGGTGATCTTCGACGGAGGAGTTTTTCTGAAATTGAAAAAGGTCAAAATTTGACTAACTCTGGAAACGTTACGAAGGAGAAACAAGTTTGCATGCTAAAAAGAGCCTTTTTCAAGCAGGGGTGCCCATGATCTTTAAGGGTCAAATGCAATCACCAAGATCTTTCAAGACATTCATTCTTGACGTTTTCTTGCTGGCGCAACAACAAAACAAACAGACAAACCATTTGAAGAGTAGATCATAAACAGTTGCTGACAGAGTGAAAAGAGGCAGTTGAAGAAATATCAGAAAATGATTGTCAAACGTGAAGATCAAAGAAAAAGAGCCTTTTCAAAAGAAAGGCTCCCTTTTTTTTGGACCTCCAGATGCTGATAAATGACAAAAGGCTTCCCAGGATAATCTTCTCAGCCCAAGTAGACTCGGAAACACAACTGCAAGCACCAACATCTGACAGAGCATTTGACGGATAATCTAGATCAAAGTAGGCAACTTTTCAGATGGAAATAATCAGGCCAAAAGGAAAAAGCACCCTTTTCAAGGAGGGGCACCCTTGAATAAAGGAACCCTAAATTGAGATCTAAGTTTTCTGAAGTCAGTCATCTTTGGCAGAACAGAGCTGGGTACCTGATGAGATATCAAGCTAAATCATCTGACTCTCCGATGAACGAGAAATCCAAATCAAAGCACGAGAGGTCATTTCAAAAGGCTGAAGAACGAAGATCGAAAATTCACTAAGGCATAAGCAAAAGAGCCTTTTCTTGGAAAAGGTGCCCTTTCTTTTGAAGCCCTAAACTCAACTTTTTACCATCATGCCTCCCAGGCACTCCTCTTCAGGTCAAATCCAGCTCAGCAGTGAATGTGTTAGCATCGTCTCAGGATCAATAAATCAAGCCAGATTCAGGATCAAACTGAGGTTGTTCAAGAGAGAAAATAATAAAAAACTTGCAAAAATCAAAAGGGACGCCTTAAAGAAGTCAAAGGTCAAGTTGTTGACTAAAGTCAAGATATTTTGAGCAAAACTCTGCTAAAACACTCCACGATCAGTGGAAATCACCTTTTTGAACTTTAGATCAAGCCAAAATCACTTTTGATCATGAGTTAGGCCCCCAAACTTGTGGATCTAAGGCTTGAGTCTATGTAATCAAGGTATAGACATCCCACTTCATTATTTCATTGTAGGTTGATGATCAAGAATAGCCATAAGCTCTCAAGGACGCCATTTACAGATCTGGCCAAGGTTTTCATCCGTTCTTCGATATTTCTTGCATATCTGAAGCAGAAGAAGATTGCTAATCTGAGGTTGGATTCAGAGATAGATTTTCTTAGAGAGTCAGATAAAAACTTCCAATCCATCTTCTATCTACTTCCTCTCTTCTTGTCTTAGGTTTTCTTGCACATTTCAAAAAGGTGGCAGGCTACATCAGATCAGATCAACTGGGTAGATCCAGCATAATTTTCCAGAGAAACCCATCTCATCAAATTTTCGAAAAACAGAATACTTGCTGCCCCTATTTTTGGGGGCTTTTCCAAAAAAATTTCAGAATCAAAACTCTGAGGAACTGGGCTTGTTCAACATTGAAGCACGAACAAAACCCATGTGCCAGATTTTTTCTGGAAAAATACTTCTCGGCAGGGCGCTATTTTTAGGGGTTTTTCAGAAGTTGTCTGAACACGTCCGTGTTTACAGTCAATAGGCAAGTTCTTCTTCATAGAATGACAATTTGGCATCCTTGGACTCCAATTGAACAACTAGACCTTGCACCAGCAACTCTCCAACCAGATCTTACACACATTGTTGGAGAGCAAACGGACATCATCAGCAGTCTACGGATCTTTATCTTTGAAAAGAATACATGTCCCACTCAATGGAGACCTGCAGCAATTACTCTGGACGAAGAAGAAAGAAAGGCTGATCTTGCAGCAAAAAGACCAATATTACCACCTCCCGTGTGGCAGTAAGCACCTTGGCTTGCCAGTCGCGAAGAGGTCATTCCAAGCACGAAGCCGCCAAAGTTACCAAGAGCAATAGCTTGCGCAAGAAGAGATGTCGTGTCATCAAAGCATTGACTATCCGGAAACGGAAGAAGTCAACACATGGATCGAGGAGTTGTTGACTAGAAATGGTGAAGTGTGAAAAGACACCTAGGAAGGACGTCCTACCTTCCAATTGGAATTTATGAGACTTGAGTTTGACTTGATGCTTCTTTCCAAGTCAACTCAAGATGATATTAAATGTAATTGGAGTTAACTTGATGTTTCTTTCCAAGCTTAACTCCATATTCCTTAAATCATGCATTGTCAGATCCCACTGATTAAGGATGTCTAATTGGTTCCATGATTTGTGGATCTTAGATCTCCACTAAATGTGGATGTCTATTTTTGGAGTGGCTACCAGTGCCCACCTTAGTTACCAACTCCAAGTAGTTTCCAGCCTGACTCTTGAGTTTACTTTCAGCTAACCCAAGTAGTTTCCAACTACTCTGTTCCCCTTTTAGAACAAAATCTTTGGCTAATTGATTTCGGCAAGAATCAATGTCACCTGAGATTTTGTGTCGCCCAAATTTTCGAGTTCTTATGTAAATAAGAGCCTTAGGCTCATTATTTGTTTAACTTTTACTTGCTATGCAAAATTGCTGCGCCATTGTTGCCAACAGCTTTGAAAGCGGATACTTGTTCACTCTTGGATGAGAGTTTGTTGGTCGATTGTAATTGTGCATGATTTCGTGCCTTTGCTTTCCCAACCTTTGTAATTCGTTGATGAAGCTTAGCGAAGAATGCTTTTGCATTTTACCTAATATTTTGAGCCAGTTCCATGTCTTGTAAGCTATTAGCTCAAGAGCCTCATTTCCTCCTCGGATAGGAGTCCCTCCTCCTTGGATATTTGTTATTGACGAGTTATCATTTGTTGTTGTTTAATGTGTTGACTTCCAAGCTATACTTCGGATAGGAGTCCCTCCTCCCTAGCAAGCTCTCAGCTGGGCCAAGCATCTATGTAATTTTTTTGTTTCTGGTCTATTTCCTAGCCTATACCTCTATAGGAGTCCCTCCTCCTTGGCAGGTCTCAGATCTAGTTTACCGTGTAGAGTGTTTGCTTGCACCAACCTCATCCCGGTGTGTACCCGAGAGTTCAGAGCCTCGGTCATATTCTCGGGAGACGGCGAATTCAGGTGATCCAACCAAACCCATTCCCGCTCCTTTACCCTCATGCCTGCTTAATTTTGAAGGTACGGATGATGCTTGGGGATTAGTTGTAGCTAGACTCTATGTGAACTAGAGAAAAAGCTTAGCTACGGCGCATTGTGTTTGTGCACCCTTGTGTCCTGCTGCTGAAGCATAAAAAGATAGGAACTTTAGTTTACATTTCCCTTCCTTACGCATTGCTCCCACCAGAGAGGGATTTCTCCTCTTTAAATAACGAAGAAGTGTTGCAAAACATTTGAAATAGCTGAACGTTTACAATCAGCACTCCAGAGGTGCTAATTTAAATGCCAACATGTACCAAAGCAGTCCAAAAGAAGATGGCAAACTAAGTCTACCTGGTATATGAATAGGGAAAAGAGATATTATCATATTTGTAATATATATAGTTGCATCCAAGATGGATAATGAATAGGATGCCTAAACACACATCTGCTCAACTGTACTAGGAGAAACCTTGGGTAACCACTGTTTCAAAATTATTAATAAAATAAGATTTGGAATGTGAAAAAATAACTTCACTCGGACATCAAATGGATAAAGTTTAAATACAATCTGCTTCAACATGAGAGGCACAAGTTCTAACAATGAATAATGTGTATGCGTTTTCAATGCATTTTTCCAAATTTGACAAAGGCATTCAAGGGATGGCCTTTTCACAAGACTGTCCGTAGCCTTTTCTTAACTTATTGCACTGTTCACATTGAGATAAACTTGGCATTCAGTAAATGTTACTAACATATACTTTTTGATAATTTCATAATTATAAAGAAACTTACTAGAGATTATAACTGAAAGGCTTACATATGCAGTTCTGGCCCCAATTGTGTGTATTCCATGTAAGCTATACTGAGGTAAAGCATAATTAAACATGTAATCTAGGAATAATCCAAATATATGAATGAAATTAGATATTTCAGTAATGAGCAGAATCTTTAATACTCACCAAGTGTGAAAGGTAGCTCAGTTTTGAAAACGCCTTTCCGGTAGTACACATCAAGAAAATTCACACCAATAGCTTTATGTTTAACAAGTATTTCACCCTCACCAGGTTCTCCTACTTCCACATCCTCCCACTTAAGTACCTGCAAATATGTGTCATTGGAAAACTAAAAACTTATGTGTGACATGGACATAAGCCTATGAATGTCAAGCATCTTTCTGTGAGATTGCACATGTAAATACACTTATGCTTCTTAAACAAACAAATTGTTTTCATTCAATGATGCAAGCATTTTCTTCTATTATCTATTAAGCCTCAATTTCAAAAGCTGAAAAAAGGAATGTTGAATGTTTTTAAAATGTATAGACCAAAATGCAACGTATTTCACCCTCACCAGGTTCCCCTACTTCCACATCCTCCCACTTAAGTACCTGCAAATATGTGTCATTCCGATAGCTAAAAACTTATATGTGTGACATGGACATAAACCTATGAATGCCACGCATCTTTCTGTGACATTGCATGTGAAAATAAACTTATGCTTCTTAAACAAATAAATCGTTTTCATTTAGTGATGCAAGCATTTGCTTCTATTATCTATTAAGCCTCAAATTTAAAAACTGTAAAAAAGATCGTTGAATGTTTTTAATATGTATAGACCAAAATGTAATGTTTTCCTAACTTAGCAGGTTTTCTACAATATCCCACTCAACTCAACCTTTATCTGGCAAAGGTACAATTGGAAATTCTTCCCTATAGATCAAGTCATACATCAAAATAATAATATTTCTTCTCACTGAAAAAAACAATAACCTAGCCAATGGGAAAAATGCGATTAGCAAACCATCAAAACAAATTTTGATACAATTACAAACTAAAGTTGTCTGACCACTACAGTCAATGTTCAAAGTGTCATAGGTTTCCAAGACAATGTCAACAGTGGAGATCAAACAATTCTTAGAGGATCAAGATCATTAACCCTAAAGGACAGAATGGATCAATTGAGAATGTATCACTGAAACTCTCCTAAACCAATGGCCAACAATCCACCACAAGTAGAGAGGAAGCTGAAAATAACTATTATTTTTTAGGTTCCTTGGAATGTGGATAAGGAGGGGACTGACCTATGTTGAACAACAGTGGGCCCACCAAATCTAGTTAGAGAAAATGAGGATGGAAGCAACCAAAATTCCAAGGTATGGAATGAAGGACATAGGCCTCAAATTATATAGAAAAGATTATGAAAAATCATGTATCTGAAGTAGAAAAAAAAAACTGAAACATATTAACTAAAAATTCACTATACATTCATTTAAATGTCAAAAGGACCTATTATTGTAGATATTAAATAAAATATCACTAAATTAAAATAAAGCACAATGTTACATGAGAGAGTAAAGTGTATTCAAAGAACAAAGAACATGGAGAATCAGAAATCAACTAACAAGGCTTAGGTAGCTTTTGTTTGGTCTTCAGTTCCATGATCCTTAGGATCGCCATCATTGTCATGGCACTAGACATCCTCACTATCAGAGTCTACTTTATCAGGCTCATCAATTATACTTAAAGGTACCCATCTCCAAGGCCAACATTTCATCATGTCGCCAATCCATGCCAATGAGAGGGATTTTCCAATGTTGAAGACTTAAGGCACTATGCAGTATGCACTACACTAACTCTTCTACCTTGCTAGATGAAAGTTTGTTTCTCGTAATAGAACAAATGAAGCTACATATAGACCAATTTTCTAAGTTCCAAATATAAAACATTGTCTTTAATTTTTAATTTCATGCCAAATCAAGATTAAAGTGCAATTTTGTAGATAAAAACTTAATTGTAGTTGGTCATAGTTGATCGTCGATCGTAGTCGGCCATAGTCGTAGTCGGTCATAGTTGGCCGTAGTTAATTATATTTAAATAAAACTATACTTAGTTTAGAAATATTTCATATGCTTTTGTACATGTTTCGGGAAGACTAATTCCCCTACGAGTAATTAGTTGTTGTCATGAAGTGTCGTGACGGTTGGTTCCTCAACCACCACCAGCAGCTATTTGTACTTGAGTTAGTAGTCGGGCAACACTATGTTGGTAGTTATGTGTAGAGGGGGACCAACCACACCAAGGCTCTAGGTCATGGAGATCCAAGAGTGGAGGGCTGCCCTGTATAGGGGTTTGCTGCAGTCAAACCCTTGCTTTGGTGTTTCCACCTCCACGGACAGCTAGATAGAAAGATAGGAAATATGATAAAGTGAGCAATAGAAAAGATACCGAACGATAGCAATAACACTATGCTACATAAATCAAGTGACAACGTTATGGAAATGGAGAAATGAAACAATATCACCTTCTCAATCAAGGTGCCCTCAAGCACGTAGAGGAGAAGGCAAGCTTGGTAATTTCTATGCTGCCGCAAAAATGAAGAAGCAGTCCCTCGGGACACCAAGTCACAGCTCCAATGGTGGAAAAAGTGCAGCAAGAAGTAGAGAAGATGTGTAGGAGCTCAATAATCGTGAAGCAAGATCAAACCAGCATGTGAGATTGTGAAGAAGATGGAATGAGACACAAAGATAGGCATTTGAAGAAGATTTAGGAGGGAAAGAGTCGTTCTCAGGTCAGCTGGAAGATGTAGAGGTGTTATGCTTCGTTGCCAATGGAGAACATAACGTCTCTGCAGATTCCAAAGGAAGGAATCTGTCAGGTACAACAGTGCACTACACA
>VDFB02168118.1:71421103-71470021 GCA_007258455.2 Sequoia sempervirens
TAATTTAACTAGTGAAACCAAACTATAGTCCGTTTGGAGGGACTATAGTTTCGTTCTATGATGTATTTTATTCATGATGTAAATTGTGAATGTTTGTAAATTGATTTTTATTGCCATGTCAGTCCATCTAGGAGGTGATTTGTCCATCTAGGTGGAAAAACTCGGATTTGAAATTTTAGGCACTTTTTGGGGATTGAAAAGTGATATTTTTTAAGTGTTTTTATGGGTTTAAGGTCCCTAGGGAAGGTACCTATGGGTTAGGTAGCTTTTTAACTCAAAATATTGGGTCAGTCTCAAGATTGGACACTCTTTTTGAGGCCTTAAAGAGGATTGACGAAAATAAGATTTTGGGAAGTGGGATGGGGACTAGTCTCTTTCCATCCCCACTTCTACAAGTTGCCTTGAAAGGCTCCCAAGTTTTCACACATGTGTGAGAACACATGGGTGAGTGTGTCTGGGAGAGTGGATGAGAGGTTGAAAAATGTCATCTCCCTATTCAAAGAAATTCAAACTTGAGTTCCTATAAAGAAAACTCAAAACAAGGGTTATGGGATTCTTTTTGCATTTTTGATTTTGGTTGAATTTTGGGGGTTGAGAAGTTTGAAGAAAAATCTTGGAAGAAGAGGAGTTGTGTGGATCCTCAACCCATCCTTCCCTAAGCTTGGTTTTGAGGTAGATTCACCACTCTTTCTGTTTCTCTATATTTTTATTTGAAAGATTACATGTGTATGTAAAAATGTGTTTGGTATTTTATCTCTTGTGTTTTGTTTGTATGCTTATTTCAAAATGCTTTTGGTGCTTATTTTCTTGTGTTGTTGAACGTGGTTTATGTGATGGGAAAAGGGTTGTTTAGGGATAGGCTCACCCAAAATTTGGGAAGAGCATCCCTCGTTGGGGATGGTATGGAGTAGTAACCTCCATGGGGAAGTTTAATTCCTCCTTAAGAGGAGAGGCTCAAAAAGGGTATGAGTACCCATATGTAATTGTGAAATGGTAGAAATGGTTTTGGTGGTATGGGTTTTGGAGAAAGAGAAGATATTAAAGAAGGGTTGCATGTGAAATCATGGGCGTATGATATTGACTTGTTCTTGTTGCTATTATTATAAGTCCCCATATGGAGTCTGTAGTCCACCCTCTATTCCCCACTTTGGATTCTTAATGGAATCCTAAAGTTATGTGAAAATCCCTTTGGTAGGTGTGAAAATAATCTTGTATGTATCATGTGTGTGTAAATATTGTTTTGTTTGGTTTTGTTTGTACTTGATTCCCTCGGTTGCCTCCTAGCTCGGGGGTGGTTGGTTTTCCAACCAAAGGTTGGGAGGTGAGCTCCCCATTGGAATCTAGAGAAAAAGTTTGTGTATTTTTGCAGATTGGAAGAAGCTAAACAGTTTTTGGAATAGCTATGTTTCTTGTGGATTAAGATGGTGTTACTATGTCAAAGTAATCTTCCCTTTTAAAGTTGAATGTCATACCCTTGAAAGGCTATTGTAAAGAGTCTATGTGTAAATCACCTTGGTAGAGTGATGGATTTGATAAGGATTTAATCAGAAATAAAAGAAAGAGAATCCCATGTCTTGTATGTTGATGTCAATCTAGTTATGTAAGCTACAAATAAATATTTTGTATGTGTGAGTAGAGAAAATTTCCTTATTGTATGAAAGAAAGAAATGCATGTTTTACCTTTGAGAAAGTAGTTTCTATTCTGTTTTAAATATATATATATATACACATATATTTACATTCTGTCATATGGTTGTAAGAAAGAAACCCTGCATGTTGTGAAAAATATAAATATATATCTTATTATGTTGAAAGGTCTCATGTATATGACTTCGTGATGTTAGAATTAAATGGGTGTTTTACTTTATGTATTATTCAATATGGACAGAATCACAATGTAAATTTGTTATTCTACTTTTGATGAAAACGTGTGTTGCTCATTAGGCATTTATTCATTTTCAATATACTAAAAAATATAGAAACGTAAATATCATTTAGTTTTACTAGTTTAAGGAAATAAAAAGAAAATAACAAGAAAATAACATTAGTATTTTGTTCAAAACATTCACGAATGTTTCCTTTAAAAGCAGGATTGTATTCTCTTTTACAGGTCTTTCCCTTTTTGTTTTACATGGTGGTATTTCAGTTTTGTAGAATATCAAGATAATCTGTCCACAACAGTAAACATAGTTGCATGGCAAGTATAGGCATAATATTTAGTCACAGGAAATTCTCAAATTTTATATCTCTATTCAGTTAAAAAAAAAAATGACTTTATCAGTATTTAAGAAAACTAGAGAATTTTATTGCATTGGGTATCTGTGAGGAATAATCAGAACAAGGGAAAATAATTTAAGGTTATACAATATTAGTATTATGTTGTCTTATATAGTAAATGAGTTTTGTCTCAGATATATGCACAGAGTAATATTCTCTTGTGCAGCCATAAGTAGACACATACATTGGGGTTGGGAGTTACTCCCTTCTAAAACAAAGAACTTGTTCAGCTCATGATGTTGCGTGTTAATTTTTGTAGCTTGGACAGGTGTCTCCATTCCCAAGGATTATTTAATTATTTAATTAATTTTTCTAGAGACTTCTAGAAAGGAGTTAGTTGTCCAGATAATTATTTAATTAATTAATTGATTCCTCTAGAGACTTCTAGAATCAGTTAGTTAGAGTTGTTAGAGTTTATTTAATCTTAGCCATTGATTGAGATTAAATCATGGCCATTGGTTTTTCAATGAGAATAGTATAAAAGGGGATCAATGGGCATTTGGAGAACACACACTTGAGAAAGACTTGCAGTGATAACAAGTAGATTTGTAGTGAGAGAAAATAGTCTTGCAGTGATAGCATTAGGGACAACAACAGTGGAATTTCAGCAGGAGAAATTGAGGGAAGAATTTTCAAAGAAGAATATTGTCGGAGCTCTGCCAGTAAGAGGCAAACAGTTTATGTATCTCTTGATTTGTTGAAGTTTAATAAAATTCCTCATCTGTAGTACTAGTTTTCCCTTCGGGGTTTTTCCAGGGACAATTTGTCCAAAAATATTGTGTTCATTATTGTGCATGTTTTCTTCTCTATTCCTGTGATTTTATTTGTGAAGTTGCAGTTGTGTTATTTTTCAATATTTGTTGTGAATTAATTTTTGGTAGTCAAATAATATATATTAGATAGGAGATTAATAATCAGTAACTGCAATAAAATTTTCACATGGTATTAGAGTTGATATGAGGGCAGTAAAGGCTCAACGTATGAAGGAAAAATTGAGGGTTTATAAAACCCGGTGCTACCTCTTTAGAATTATTTTTATTGTTATTATTTTATCTTTCGAGATGGCCTCAGTAGGTTTAAGAGATCAGGACAGATTGGATGGAGCCTCAAATTTTGGTGCCTGGAAAGCCAAAATTCTTTATTGTTGGAAGATAATGGTATCAAGGAATATGTGACCAGTGTTGTAGTTGTACCTACAAATCCAACACAACTCTTAGCATATAAGAAGGAAGATGTCAAGGCGAGGAGGTTGATTCTTGATGATGTCAAGGACCATAGTTTTCCACATATCATAGAGTTAGATACAGTGAAGAAGATGTGGGACGCCATTCTGAATATGTACCAAAATGCTACCACTAATCGAAAGTTGATTCTCGGAGAAAAGTTGAGGAATACTCGAATGAACAAGGGAGAAGAAGTTACAAGTTACCTCACTAGACTTAGACTTGTCAAGGATGAGTTGGTAGTTGTTGGAGATAAACCAGATGATGACAAGCTAGTACAGATAGACCTAAATGGGTTTACGAAGTAGTGGGATGTCTTTGTTCAAGTTATCAATGGACGAGACACCTTATCGAGTTGGAATTGACTATGGAGTGACTTCACTTAGGAGGAGCTTAGACTAAGTCTTGTCAGTGGAACCAGCAGTATGAGTCAGAAAAGTGAGGCAGAACAGGAAAACGTTTCCCTAGTAGGAAAAGGGAAAGCGAAGAAGGGGTCTAACAAAGGATCAAATCCACAAAGTGAGAAGAAGGAATTATCTAAGATCAAGTGCTATGGCTGTCATGAGTTTGACCACTATGTCAACGATTGCCCGGAAAGGAAGAAGAATGAAAAGAAAGGCAAGAACCAAATGACAGCTTTAGCAAGTGCAGATGAGCTCTCTAGCAAAATGGAGGATGAGTTTACACTCATAGCTTGTATGGTTAGCTCAACCTTATAGGGTGTTTGGTATATAAACAGTGGGGCGTCATTTCATATGACAGGAGTTAGAGAGTACTTCTCCAGTTATAAGGAGGACATCATAATCCAGATTTCTATGGGGAACATGTCCAAACTCAATCCAGTTGGGAAATGGACTGTTCTATTTCAGAGGGAGAATGGCAAGTTGATTCCCATTCATGTTGTGTTGCATGTGCCAGGCTTGGGTATGAATCTGATTTCTATATTTTTCCTTCAGGATAAAGGTTACAATGTACTCTTTAGAGGAGTGAATGTGTTAATCAAACATAAGGATTGGAAATCACCCATAGCTATTGGAGTTAGGAGCGGTCGACTTTACATGTTGCAGTTTGATACTCATAAGGCACTAATGAGCAGCAGTAATTCTAGAGATCAAGGAGAGCTATGGCATAGGAGGATGGGCCATATACATCATGGAGCACTTAAATTACTTCGTGAGACAATGATAGGTGTTCCAGAGGTGAGCACAAAGCATGATGATGTATGTAAGGGATGTGTGTTGGGGAAGTTTGTGAAAGCAACTTTTCCAAGGAGTGACACTAGATCCAAGGGTTTTCTTGATCTCGTACATTCAGATATATGTGGACCAATGTCGATGAAGTCTCTTAGAGAATACAAGTACTTTCTTACTTTTATTGATGATTTCTCCAAGAAGACTTGGATATACTTCTTGAAGACCAAGGATGAGGTTTTCAGTCGCTTCCAAGAGTTCAAAGCTCTTGTGGAGAATTCGGCAGGCAGGAAAATAAAGGTTCTTCGGTTAGAAAATGGAGGCGAGTACAAAGGGAAAGAGTTCCAAGAGTCTGTACCAGGGAAGGAATCAAGAGAGAGTGGACTGTTCCTTACAACCCGCAACAAAATGGGGTTGCTGAGAGGAAGAATCGGTCTATATCAGAGGCAACAAGGGCTATGTTGTATGACCAGGATATGCCATGTTACTTATGGGCAGAGGCATGTAGTACGACAATATACATACAGAACAGGGTTCCACATAAGGTATTGGGTAAGATGACACCAAAGGAGGTGCTCTCAAGGAAGAAGCCAAATGTCAGCCACTTCAAGATATTTGGGAGTTTGGCATATTGTCACATTCCAGGGCCTACACATTCCAAGTTAGATCAGACTGCATAGAGAGGGTACTTTGTTGGGTATAGTGAAACCTCAAAGGCATATCTGATATTTATTCCAGCGGCCAGGAGGATTATAGTCAGGCGTGATGTCAAGTTCATAGAGGACAAGGCATTTAGGAGGTCTAGAGATTTTCCAACAGATGATCAGAGTGAGCAGCTAGAAAAAGCTCCAAGGATTGTGCAACCGGATCAGGGGCAACAAAGATCAAGTATAGTTACTAGTACAAGCACAAGCTCAAGTACTGAGAGTTCGCAGAGTATGGAGCAACAAATGTAGTAGATCCAAGAGATGCATCCGAGAGACATGGAGGTTGATACTTCATCCTCTACAGTTGGTAGCGAGAACCAACAGTCACATAGGGATACTCAGGAGTTGTGGGAGCTCCTAGGATGAGTAATAGATAGCGGAGACAACCAACTAGGTATAATGACTATATGGCATTAGTTAGTCAGTTGGTAGATAGTGAGCCTTCCAGCTATCAGGAGGCCACACAGTAGAAGGTGTGGCAAGATGCAATGGTTGAGGAGTATACCTCAATAGTGCAGAACGATGTGTGGGAGGTTGTGCCTAGACCAACAGATAGGGCAGTGGTTGGATCACGCTGGATCTATAAGATCAAGTATGGTGTAGATGGTAGCATCGAGAAATACAAGGGAAGGTTTGTGGCTAAGGGGTTCTCTCAGAAGGAGGGAAATGACTATGAGGAGACATTTGCTCCAGTGGCCAGGTATACTTCTATACGAGTCATGATCTCACTTGCAGCATAGATGGGATGGCAGATCCATCAGATGGATATCAAGATGGTGTTTCTTAATGGTGAATTGAAAGAGAAGGTATACATAGAATAACCATAAGGCTTTGTAGCACACAACAGTGAAACCCACGTGTGTAGATTGAAGAGAGCTTTGTACAGACTCAAGCAGGCTCCCAGGGTGTGGTATGAGCACATTGATAGATACTTGCAGGGAATGGGCTTTGTGAAGAGTGAAGTAGATGCTAACCTCTACTACTTGGTGGTTGGGGGTGAGGTTCTCATTCTTGTTCTATATGTGGACGAATTGTTTTTAACAGGTTCACAGGGGCTCATAGAGGAGTGCAAGAGGGATCTTGCAGCAGAGTTTGAGATGAAGGATTTGGGGTTTATGCACTACTTTCTAGGCATGGAGGTGTGGCAGATAGATGGAGAGATTTCCCTTAGACAAGGGAAATACTACATCAAAATCTTGAGGAGGTTCGAGATGGAAGATTGTAGAGCCATGTCTACTCCTATGATCACAAATTGGAAGAAGGTAGACTCATCCAGTGAGAAGAGACCCCACCTTATATAGGTAGTTGATTGGATCTCTCATGTATTTGGTCAACACCAGACCAGGTATATCCTTTGCAGTTAACTCTCTTAGTCAGTTCATGGTTGAGCTTAAGAGAGTGCATTGGACAACGGTAAAGCATGTGTTGCGGTATTTGTGTGGTACAATTGAGTATGGGATCAGACATACTCGAAGTGATGGTATCAGGTTGATAGGCTATACTGACGCAGATTGGGCAAATAGTACATTAGACAGGAAAAACACTTCAAGGTGTTGCTTTAGCTTGGGATCAAGAGTTGTCTCTTGGTACAGCAGGAAGCAAAAGTCTGTGGCTTTGAGTTCTACAGAGGCAGAATACATAGCAACTAGCATGGCGACTTGTGAAGCGATATGGCTTCAGAAGTTGTTGGTAGCCTTGTTTGGTCAGAGGGTTGAGACTATGGTGATACACTGCAACAATCAGAGTTGCATCAAACTGTCTGAGAATACGGTGTTTCATGATAGGTCTAAGCATATAGACATCAAATATCATTTCATCAAGGATTGTGTATAGCGGGGGATTGTTCAGCTACAATATATACCTACAGATCAAAGGTAGTAGACATTTTAACCAAGGCATTGGGGAAGGAAAAATTCATCTTCTTCAAAGATAAGTTGGGTGTCATGCAGAACACCTTCCTCGCTAAGAGGGAGTGTTAATTTTTGTAGCTTGGACATGTGTCTCCATTCCCAAGGATTATTTAATTATTTAATTAATTTTTCTAGAGACTTCTAGAAAAGAGTTAGTTGTCTAGATAATTATTTAATTAATTAATTGATTCCTCTAGAGACTTCTAGAATCTAGTTAGTTAGGGTTGTTATAGTCTATTTAATCTTAGCCATTGATTGAGATTAAATCATGACCATTGGTTTTTCAATGAGAATAGTATAAAAGGGGATCAATAGGCATTTGGAGAACACACACTTGAGAAAGACTTGCAGTGATAGCAAGTAAATTTGCAGTGAGAGAAAATAGTCTTGCAGTGATAGCAAGGGCGCAGTGATAGCATTGGGGACAACAACAGTGGAATTTCAATTGGGGAAATTGAGGGAAGAATTTTTGGAGAAGAATATTGTCGGAGCTCTGCTAGTAAGAGGAAAATAGTTTATGTATCTCTTGATTTGCTGAAGTTTAATAAAATTCCTCATCTACAGTAGTGGTTTTTCGTTCGAGGTTTTTCCAGGGACAGTTTGTCCAAAAAAATTGTGTTCATTATTGTGCATGTTTTCTTCTCTATTCCTGTGATTTTATTTGTGAAGTTGTAGTTGTGTTATTTTTCAATATTTGCTGTGAATTAATTTTCGGTAGTCAAATAATCTATATTAGATAGGAGATTAATAATCAGTAATTGCAATAGAATTTTCACATTGTGAACAGGTAACTCAGTTTATGCTTCCCTTAACTCCTTACTATTCTTATCCTTAGGGTGTTGCCCTACTATTGCAGCATAAACCAAATCATCACCCATTAAGTATTTAGAACAGATAAGTAAATAAGAATAAGGGAAAATGAAATTTTGGTGCAGGCAAGAAAATGGTTGAGTATCGTGCCAATCCTTACCATGCTGAGAAGCCCAGTGTTTCAAAAAAATAAAATAAAATAAAGCAGTGGGCAATACATTTATTTTTGTTATTATCTTTGGTTGCCCCATCATCAAAGGCATGATCTATAGATGAAGGTAAAATAAAACTGACCTTAGCAAATTTACCATTGAAAACCATAGTTAAATGTTATAGAGTGGAAAACGAGTGTTGAGATAGCAGTTCAAGCAGCCACTTGCATCTGGATGAATGGTGTGGAATCTCATGGAATTATATTTTGGATCCATTCTTGCTGGGGACATCCTATTATCATGTCGTCTAGAGTAGTAGAGGGAAAAAAAAAAAGTCTTGCATCAAACTAAAAAAAATAAAATAAAAAAATAGGGTGATCTGCCAAAAATGCAAATAAGAGAAACAAAAAAATGTAAACCTACATCACCTAGTATCAGTCTGAGGCTGAAATAGATTATCCATGGTCATTGTATATCTGCTACAACTTTCAACGCTAAGAGGAAGCAACACCATTCTGGTCGTCACCTTGTTTCTGGGTAGATGCATAGGATTAGTTTTTAAAAAAAATTATTAGCACTCCTTCAATTTTTAATTATTTTCTGACCTAGTAGTTCTTTGAGACAAACACTAATGCTCTAATTAAATTTAAAATGGACTCCAATATTCTTAGAATCCGCTTAAATTCACCCATGCATAAATTAGAGGACAGTGCGGCAATTTCGAATGGCTGGAGTAATATACTATTGTTTCTTTAGATAGGAACTATGCCTATGCGTTTTCATGAACATGAGACATAATATTTTGCTGCACATTAGAAATAAATATATGGTTATCATTGACTTTTTTTCTTTATGCAAAGGAAAATATGTTATTATACGTGAACCTTAATATAGGATGCCTTAATATCCACCCCATGAGAAGGCACTATAATTTTTAAAGGCATCATAGTATTCACTAGGCTATAATATTCCTTAAAATAAAGTGGGGAATATATCCCTATATCTTTAGGGAAGATTCTACTACTTTAAATAAGATTTTATTTAGGGATATAGATGTTAATGATAATCAGCTTCAAGATTTAATACTCCACCGTAATAAATTAAATAATAGCCTTAAGGCTATTTTATTTATATGACTCAAACTTATTAAAGAGATAAAGACTCGTCCTCATCCAAGGCTGACATCCTATACAATGGCGCGATTTCATATGAGGACGACTTACTTGATTGGTCACATTTATTAAGAGACATATATATTCTGTGCTTGGCCGACTTGCATCATAAAAAGAGGTGTCTCTTGGATTTGTATATATAGGAGTACTATTTCTCATTTGAAGATCATCAAGCAAGTTTGATATTATAATCTTCTATTAAGAGTGTGAATTCCTTATAGAGCAGATTGCTAATTCAGTCAAGGGCAGAGATAGTTATTAAAGAAGTGCAGATTGTTATTTGCTATTGCATCTTGTTATGTGCTGAAGATTGGCCTTGTGATTGGCCTCATTGTAAAGAGAATTGTTGCTCTATTTATATATATAAGAGAGATCTTTGTTGCTAGGTTTTTTTCTCCCTCAAGAGGAGGGTTTTCCCAGGGTATCTGTTGTGTTGTTGTGTCTGATTTTGAATTAATTTTCTGTGCTTTAATCTGTTCATTAAAATTTTACATGGTATCAGAGCGGGTTTGAGAGGATCGTGATAAGATTATTGCTAATTAGCATACCCTATTTGTTCACTTAGTCAAGATGGTGAATGGTTTGAAGATCGAGGATAGACTCGAGGGTGCATCTAACTTCACATCATGGAGGTTTAGGATCATGCTTACCTTGTGTGAAAATGACTTGGGTGAGTTCGTGGAGTCTAGCGTTCCTGAACCTAAGGAGGAAGAAGAGAAGTTACAATGGGTAAAGAAAGATATTAAAGCAATGAAGATATTGGTTGATTCCATCAAGGATCATATTGTGCCTATCGTCTCTAAGTTGAAGACAATGAGAGACATGTTCAAAACATTGGAAGAGATGTACGAAATCAACAATACCAACTGAGCACTTGCACTGAAGCAACAACTTCATCATGTGAAGATGGCGAAAGGTGAATCAATGATTGCATACTTTATGAGGATTGCAGATTTGACAGATCAACTCTCGACAATAGGGCATATGGTTGATGACAAAGACCTGACTATGCTTGCTCTCAATGGTCTACCTTTGTCTTGGGAATCTTACATTCAAGGAATCAATGCAAGATCAAAATTGCCTAAGTTTGATTGCCTAAGATCTGATTGCATTCAAGAAGAATCAAGGTTGGTGGCAAGAGGCGTTGGTCAAAGTTCAAAGAATGAAGACATTCATGTTCTCGCCTCCCATGCATCAAAGAAGAAAGGAAAAGATGGAAGGAAAGGATTCTTCAAGAGGAATCAGGACAAGGGAAATGATGATGCACCTCCATTTAAGAAGAAGAGGGACATGTCTAAGATTCAATGTTTTAGGTGTGACAAGTTTGGGCACTTCGCCAAGTATTTCCAACTAGACCTAAGCAACAGGTCACCATTGTGGATGTTGATGATGCCTCTCCTCAAAAGGATTCAAGTGAATATTTGTTCTATTCGGCATTATCAAGCAGTGTACCTTCCGACACCAACATGTGGATAATCAATAGTGGTGCTTCACGACACATCACCAGCTTTAAGGAGCACTTATCAAGTTTGGTGGAAAAGGAGTCTTTTGAACAAGTCATCATTGGAGATGATGCTAGCTACTCCGTGAAAGGAATTGGGACCTCTACACTTCATTTGGATTTTGGCATCTCACTACAGTTGGGTAATGTTCTTTATGTTCCTGGAATCAAGCGCAATCTTATTTCTATTTCAGCTTTGGAAGATAAAGGATATCAAGTTGCCTTCTCTAAAGGAAAAGTTCTAGTGTGGATGGAGAACTCTAGCTTCAAGGATGCTCATGTAATTGGAGTTAGACATGAAAACCTTTACAAGGTCTACACACGTTCTTTACAAGCTTTGGTTCATGACTCTTCAAGTCTTTGCAATCTTTGGCATCGGAGATTGGCTCACTTACACTTCCGAGCCTTACCTATCATGGAGAAGATGGTATCGGGTCTTCCCAAGTTCAACCAGGAGCACGAAGGTACTTGCAAGGGCTGCGCATTGGGTAAGAATATAAAATCCCCTTTTCATAGTAGAGAAAATAGATCTAAGTGTATTTTAGATCTTATTCATTCTGATTTATGTGGTCCTATGTCTGTTCCTTCTTCGAGTGGTTTCTTGTATTATGTTCTTTTCATTGATGATCACTCTAGGAAGACTTGGATTTATTTTTTGAAATCTAAAGAGTTTGAGGAAGTGTTGGATAGGTTTAAAGAATTTAAAGCCTTGGTAGAAATTCTTTCTGGTAAAAAAATTAAGGTCCTCAGATCTGACAATGGTGGAGAATACACCTCTGGTAGTTTTCAGAATTTTTGTATTGATGCAGGGATTAAGAGGGAGTTCTGTGTTCCCTATAATCCTCAACAAAATGGTGTTGCAGAAAGAAAGAACATAACGATCATGGAAGCTACAAAGGCCATGATCCATGATCAAGATTTGCAAACCTTCCTATAGGAAGAAGCTTCCAGAACAACTATGTATGTTCAGAACAGAAGTCCTCATAAGATCTTGGAGAATATGACTCCAGAAGAAGCCTTTATAGGGAAGAAGCCTGAAGTCAGTCATTTGAGGATCTTTGGATGTCCCTTCTATATTCATGTTCCCAAGGAAAAGAGAACCAAGTTGGAGCCTTCTGGAAAGAAGGGAATATTTGTGGGCTACAGTGAGACATCAAAAGCCTACAAAATTTACATTCCAGGTCAGAAGATGATAGAGATTAGTAGGGATGTCACATTCGAGGAAGATGTTGCATTCAGAAGATCCAGGGGGATTCATATGGAGATTGATAATGAAGAGTCTTCTCAGGATATGGAAGTTGACCATACTCTTGAGATTCAGAGGGAGACTTCAAAACCAAAAGAAGATATTGATCCTGATGAACCCTTGGAACCTACTGATGGGCCTACTGACATTATTGTTGGGAGAAAGAGACCTCTATGGGCTAAGCGTACTATGCAAGAGGCTGAAAGTTTTGTAGCTCCTAAAGGCACATTCAGATAAAGCAAAAGGCCACATAAGTTCTCCAGTTATGTTGCCTTGATGAGTCAGATTATAGAATCCGAGCCTACTGTATTGAGGAAGCATCAGTCATCAGGTTTGGAGAGATGCTATGACAGAGGAGTATCAATCAATTCTTAAGAATGATGTTTGGGACATTGTTCCTAGACCGAGAGAAGTCCATGGTATCTTCTAAATGGCTATTCAAGATTAAGCATGCTGCAGATGGAAGCATTGAGAAGTACAAAGCAAGATTTGTGGCTCTGGGTTTTCTCAGAAAGAGGGAGTTGATTACGAAGAAACATTTGCTCCTGTTGCTCGCTATACTTTTGTCAGAACCATCATTGCTATTGTTGCATCTAGAGGTGGAAGATTCACCAGATGGATGTGAAGACAACTTTTCTCAATGGAGTGATTGAGGAAGAAGTTTATATAGAGCAACCCGATGGATTTGAGGTTCATGAGAAGGAGTCACATGTTTGCAAACTGAAGAAGGCCTTGTATGGTCTTAAGCAGGCTCCTCGTGCATGGTACGAAAGGATTGATCAATACCTATCAAGTTTGGGCTTCTTGAAGAATGATGCTGATTCAAATCTCTACTTCAAGGTAATCAATGGTGATGCATTAATTTTGGTTTTATATGTTGATGATCTAATCCTTACTCGAGAAGATCACCTGATTCTTGAGTGTAAGAAGGAGTTGACTTCAGAATTTGAGATGAAGGACTTTGGCTCATGCATTACTTCCTTGGATTAGAAGTCCGCGAAACCGATGAGATGATTCTAAGTAAAGGAAAGTACACCATTGATATACTTAAGAGATTTGGCATGATGGATTGCAAATCCATGTCTACACCTATGGAGACCAATCTACATAAATTGAAGGAGGCTGCAGCTAGTTCAGATTTGGTGGATCCTACATTGTACAGACACTGATTGGACTCCTCAAGATGTATCTAGTTAACACTAGACCTAATATTTGCTATGTAGTGAGTGCACTTAGCCAGTTTATGTGTGATCCAAGATAGATACATCTTGTTGTAGCTAAACATATCCTGAGATACTTGCGTGGCACAATTGGATATGGGTTGAGGTATACTACAGATGCAAACTTGGAGTTACATGGTTTCACTGATTCTGATTGGGCAGGTTGTGTCACAGATGTAAGAGCACCTCTGGTTGTTGCTTCAGTTTGGGTTCGCTATGATTTCCTGGTGCAGTAGGAAGCAGTCATCGTAGCATTGAGTAGAGCAGGGCTGAGTACATTACAGCTTGTATGGCAACTCTGGAAGCAGTATTTCGTAAGCTCCTTGCGGATTGTTCGAACAATCAATGGAGCCTACTATCATTCAACTGTGATAATCAGAGTTGTGTAAAGCTTCTGTCAATCTGTGTTTCATGACGAACCAAGCATGTTGAGATCAAGTACCACTATATTAGAATATGGTATGCAGAAGGTTGTACAGTTGAGGTACATCAGCACTGATGAGCAAACGACAGATATTCTCACCAAGCCTCTCACCAGGATAAAGTTTGTGTACTTCCGAGATAAGCTTGGTATGGTGGAGAATCCAGCCTTGACTGAGTAAGAGTCTCAGTATCAGTGAGCCTTGTTAATGCATTTTCCTCTGAGACGGAGGAATTTGAGGTGCAAGCCCTTGTTAATGCATTTTCCTCTGAGATGGAGGAATTTGAGGTGAAAGCCCTTGGTTCCACCCTCTGAGCTGAGTCATGGTGGATGTCATGTGTGAGACTCCATGACATATGTTGTACTTGTGTTTCACCCTCTGAGAGAGTCATGGGGAAAGTCACGTTGAGGTGACAACATCATGCAAGTGATGAACACTTGTACTTGCCATAGTATGGTTGTAGCCATTATGGTTGATATCGTGTTGAGGCGATATCTAATATCACGCTGAGGTGATATTCTTATTTTCACATCTGATTGTAGTCAATGTGATGGGCATCATGTTGAGGTGATTTTCTTTGACAGTTGGAAGTATTCTCTCTAGCTGAGAGGGAGTGTTAATGATAATCAACTTCGAGATTTAATAGTCCAGCGTAATAAATTAAATAATAGCCTTAAGGCTATTTAATTTATATGACTCAAACTTATTAAAGAGATAAAGACTTGTTCTCATCCAAGGCCGACATCCTATACAATGGCACGATTTCATATGAGGATGACTTACTTGATTGGTCACATTTATTAAGAGACATATATATTCTGTGCTTGGCCTACTTGCATCATAAAAAGAGGTGTCTCTTGGATTTGTATATATAGGAGTACTATTTCTCATTTGAAGATCATCAAGCAAGTTCAATATTATATTCTTCTATTAAGAGTGTGAATTCCTTATAGAGAAGATTGCGAATTCAGTCAAGGGCAAAGATAGTTATTAAAGAAGTGCAGATTGTTATCTGCTATTGCATCTTGTTATGTGTTGAAGATTGGCCTTGTGATTGGCCTCATTGTAAAGAGAGTTGTTGCTCTATTTATATATATAAGAGAGATCTTTGTTGCTGGGTTTTTCTCCCTCAAGAGGAGGGTTTTCCTAGGGTATCTGTTGTGTTGTTGTGTTTGATTTTGAATTAATTTTTTGTGCTTTAATCTGTTCATTAAAATTTTACAATAGACCCACGTAAATTCTAAGAATTCTTTAAAATATATTGTCTTTATTTAAATTCCCCCTTCTTTCCATTAGGGAAATTAGTAATATGTATTTGAAAGGAAATAAACTAATTTATTTATATAAGATATTCTTTATATTCATAACCTTTAAATTTATTAGGCATATTCTCTATTTATATTCCCTCTTCCTTCCCTTTTAGGGAATCTATATATATATATATATATATATATATATATATATATATAGGATTTAAAATGTATTTATTAATATAAGTTATTCTTTATTTTATAACTTTTAAATTATTTTTAAAGTAAGTAATTATTTATTTATATATATTTATATTTAGGTTAATGATAATTAAATAATGGTAGTAATAATAAATAAATTAAAATGGAGATTAATTGATTAATTTATAAATTATAGATATTTTATTCACTCTTATATTTAAATTTTTGGGGTGAAAAGTTAAACGTGAATCATTTTGACATCATCAAGATGGCTAATTAGGGTAGGACAATCAAGTAAATAATGTTCCGTTAATTGATCCTTTGGGTTTCTAGTAAATCAAGTTGATAATATTTATATGCTTCCCATGTGAGAACCCATACCATGGAGGTCTAACAAGGACATTAATTATTATGCAAAAGGGAGCATCAACTCCCGATTGGTAGTTAAGAGTCTTGTAAACCCTATGTTTGGAGTCAACCCAAAATTGTTTTCATTTCCTTACCCAACTCTTGAGCGACGTGTTGGTCAAAATGTTGTACAAGCAACATCACCCAATGCACATTGCACTAATAAAGTAAAAACAAAAAGAGATATATATTAATAGAAAGTTAAGTTGATTATTTAATATATGAACTTATTATTTAATAAACAAATAAGTGATTTAATTATATTAAAGAGAAAGTGGGACTATATAATAAATATAATTTTTATAAGAAAATAAATATCTTTATATGTTACATAGATTATTGTTTGGAATTATAAGGGAAGTTTTATTAGTATTATTGTTAATAGTGATAAGTTTGTTAAATTAACATCAATATAAATATAGATATTAATAGTGGGATTTATCTTAATTTTATTAATACAAAAAAATAAGTGTTAGATGAGAATATTCATAATGTTAATGATATGTTGGTGTAAATATCATTTTAGTATCGAGAGTTATCCATAACACATCTTTATCCATGTAACCTTGTTTTTGAGCCAACGCGATACTTGTTCAAGGGTGCACGTGATGGACTTCATGCACCCAACCTCGCCACCCATGCATACTCTTCCCTCGATGTTGTGTCAGTAATGATGTACGAGCAACGTCACCTGATGCATATAGTGAGTTACCATGCACATGCATGGTTGTTAAATGTTAGTATTTTGTATTAATGTTTAAAAAAAAATTGTTAGTTGTGTTTTTCCCTAGTGTAAAATTATGGGAATTACAAGATTGTTGTATATTGTTCCATGTGTGGAACCCGAAAAACAATATCAAATAATTCAGTATCTAATCTCATCATGACTTGTCCTGAGGAATTTCTTACACTCTTGTCTTCTCGGATATAATGAGATGCAACTTGGAGAACAAATTTTGTGTTATGAGCAGTAGTTGGGAATGTAGATACCAAGTGCAAGTTGCTAGCAACAATAGATCACAAATTATCCTCTAATGGCTTCTCAGTTCTTTTTACAAAATCCTCTAAGTCTTGATGACCAATTTCAGTGTCTTTGATTTCATCCACCTTTGAGATCACCACAGTAGGCGGAAAGATACCTTGATATTTGTACTTCATCTTGTCTGAGTCTTCTTAGAAGATGACAGAGTTTTTTTTGTTGTCATCTAAAAATACCAAAGATCAAGGAATGTCACCTTCAAGGATCACCTGATGAGAGCTTGAGAGGAACTGCAAGAATAATGGATTAGCAGATGTTAGGAGAAAATGCAGTGTTGGAAAGCATGAAGCAAGCAGGCAATTTAGAGCAAGTGCAAACAAGCTATTTCGCATGGAAAACAGAGCATTGGCGAAGAAATGAGGTTCGGAGCACAAACAAAGTCATTTCTGAGTGTTATAGTAGAAAACTATTTTTTGTGTAGGAGCGTTGAAAATCAACGCTCCTACATCTTGAGAAGTCAGTTTGCATGTACTGGCACTAAAAAACAACACTCCTACATGCGTTCAGCACTTAGAAAATAAAAATGTTTGGGCGCTAAAAATTAGCGCTTAAGCATGTCACTTTTTTTTTGGAGTCAAGTGCGGGAGCGGTCTTTTTTACCACTTAGACATATGGAGTCGAGGAAGGTCACTCCCATGTAGGAGCAGTGATTTTCACCATTCCTACATGGGAGTTGGTGAATGTCATGGTTGCAGGAGCAGTCTTTTTTACCGCTCCTGCAAGTTGAATGATGGCAAGATTAGGGTGATGCAAGAGTGGTGAATTTTACCACTCTTGCATTTGGGGTTAGGTTCGCAAATGTTGAAGCGGTGAAATCTTTCGCTTGTCCATGGATGAACAATGACCATCACTCATTTGAGCGGGGAAAACACACACAAGAAACATCAAATTTTTAAACAATCAAAAACTCAAATGGAGAGAAACATGATAAGAAAATAGGGCATAGAGAAAACCCTAAAACCGAAATGATGGAAGAAAAAAAATGAAACAAAGCATCGACCCTAGCTCGTGGAAATAGATGAGCAATAAAAAGACATGAATGATTCTACCTAAAACATAAAGAAGAATTACCAGACCAAAATGAAATAGTAAAAGAGAAAGGAAAACACGATGAAGAAGAAAGAGCATAAAAACGTACCTGGTAAGAAAACACAAACCCTAGCTTGGATGCTCAAAAAATATTCAAACGCAGGTCACTAGAGGTTGGAGAGTGATCACATGAGGGAGAGAGAATGGCGGATTAGAATGAAGATAGATTAGTTTAAAATCACTTTAACAAGTCATTAAAATGGTCACTCATCACATTATAATCAAGACACATTGCTAAATACAAACAATTAATCATCACATCATAACCATGAAGACACTCCTTTTTAGCATTACTTCGACTTTATTATCACTCATTTTAACTTAACCACTTAATTCAATTAAAATATTATTTATCACAAATAACTCTATTCAAACATAACTATAGCATTACTTAAACAACCATCTTCATCAAGCTAGTTACTATGAAACCCTAATATTTCAAATATAATATTATAATGACACTAGTTTAATTAATTATTTCACATAGCAATATTAAATGATTATAAAAATAACTAACATTCCCTTACTAATTAACTAACAAAGAGAAATCAAAATCATTTAACATATAATCAGAAACATTTAAATTAAATGATCTATTCCTAATATTTTACCGTTTAATATATATATATATATACTCGCACATCTCTAAATCTATGTGAGCACATTCAAGTGAATAAGTAATCTAATCAATTTAGGCTAGGAAATCATTTCTAGTCTATAACCAATTAATTAATTTAAAAAAATCTAAAGCATATTTTGATTAACTATAATCCATTTAGCATTGAAGGGTCCATGGACTTAATCCTATGTTTGAGTTTAGAAAAGGGTTAGAAAAGAGTTCATGAGATTAGTAAAGATTTTAAAATTTGACTACAAAGAAACTATGCCTCTGAAATATTTTTAACTTAATACTTTTAGATTCTAGATATGAGACCACCAAAAACCCATTATATATAATATAGCTAGATCCTCAGAAATTCTAAAATTTACTGACCATTAAACATAAAATCTTCCAATATGTTTAGCTATAAGATTCAATTATGAACAGATCCCAATTATGTGCCTATAGCTTGGAAATGACTTTCAAATATTATAGCAAGTTTCCTAAAGTGCTATGAAATAAACTCAAACCGGATGTCACATCCAAATTAACTAGAGTTTATATTAGAGGACTATTCACCTTTGCTGAACTTTAACCAAATTGCCAACTCAAGACCTGCACACATTATTTACAATCTATTGTTCAAGGCATTTGATTTTAACATATCGTTGTATAGATTCTCACAAGTGAGATTCAAGATTAAACTAATAGTGAATAAAGAAGGTGACTACATATAAAGCTTGCTATTGGATCGTTGCTTTTAAAGAAATATGTACTAACCATCTATATTAGATTTTCTATAGATAGCGGAGTGGGGATGAGAACAAATGAAACATGAGACAGTTAATGTGAGACAGTTACGTATGCATGATATGAATACCTAAAGCTCAGCGCAAGACAAGGGAAATCAACAATTAAGATGAATTTTAAGGGAGGAGACCAATTAAAGATGAAACAGATGAACTTTTTAAGCATTACGAAACAACACTTGAAGTAACTACAATACGAATTTGATCTAAACAGGAAATTATTGGCGATCAGCATATCTCTAAAATCAGAGCAGGGAAGTGCAATATAGTATTAAAAAAGAATCCATGGCACCCATGTCAAAATGACTATTACTTAGAATCGATGGAGAACACACTAAAGGGATTCCTCTAAATTTTGTGACATCTATTATAATTGAGAATATTGCAATAGAAGTTGGATAAATAAAAACCACTAAAGGTTCCATGGGTGAGGAGATTGCATAAGAGAGAGATATTTTAGCTTTGGGGTAGAAAATGCAAGACCGAATGAACAATTATGAGATTCAGGAGCAAGACTAAGGCCACCAGATCAATCATGCTAACAGAAACATATAAACATATATATATATATATGAATGTTGTAACAGATTGGATACATACTGACCATGGTTGAGTATCGTGCTAATCCTTACCATGCTGAGTGTTTCAAAAAAATAAATAAAAATTAAGCAGTGGGCAATACATTTATTTTTGTTATTATCTCTGGTTGCCCAATCATCAAAGGCATGATCTGTAGATGACGGTAAAATAAAACTAACCTTAGCAAATTTACCATTGAAAACCATAGTTAAATGTTATAGACTGGAAAACGAGTGTTGAGACGGCAGTTCAAGTAGCCACTTGCGCCTGGATGAATGGTGTGGAATCTCATGAAATTATATTTTGGAGCCATTCTTGCTGGGGACATCCTGTTATCGTGTCTGGAGTAGTAGAGGAAAAACAAATAAAATAAAAAGTCTTGCATCAAACTAAAAAAATAAAAATAAAAAAATAGGGTGATCTGTCAAAAATGCAAATAAGAGAAACAAAAAAACGTAAACCTACATCACCTAGTATCAGTCTGAGGCCGAAATAGATTATCCATGGTCATCGGATATCTGCTACAGCTTTCAAAGCTAAGAGGAAGCAACACCATTCTGGCCGCCGCCTTGTTTCTAGGTAGATGCATAAGTAGATGCATAGGATTAGGTTTTTTTTAATTTATTAGCACTTCATTTTTTAATTATTTTCTGACCTAGTAATTCTTCGAGACAAACAAGAATGCTCTAATTAAATTTAAAATGGACTCCAATATTCTTAGAATCCGCTTAAATTCACCCATGCATAAATTAGAGGACGGTGCAGCAATTTCGAATGGCTGAAGTAATATACTATTGCTGCTTTAGATAGGAACTATGCCTATGCGTTTTCATCAACATGAGACATAATATTTTGCTGCACATTAGAAATAAATATATGGTTATCATTGACCTATTTTCTTTATGCGAAGGAAAATCTGTTATTATACGTGAACCTTAATATAGGATGGAGTTGAGAAAAAAGTGCCTTAATATCCACCCCATGAGAAGGCACTATAATGTTTAAAGGCATCATAGTATTCACTAGGCTATAATATTCCTTAAAATAAAGTGAGGGGAATATATCCCTATATCTTTACTAAAGATTCTACTACTTTAAATAAGATTTGATATAGGGATATAGACCCACGTAAATTCTAGGAATTCTTTAAAATATATTATCTCTTTATTTAAATTCCTCCTCCTTTCCATTAGGGAAATTAGTAATATGTATTTGCAAGGAAATAAACTAATTTATTTATATAAGATATTCTTTATATTCATAACCTTTAAATTTATTAGGCATATTCTTTATTTATATTCCCTCTTCCTTCCCTTTTAGGGAATCTATATATAGAGGATTTAAAATGTATTTATTAATATAAGTTATTCTTTAATTTTATAACTTTTAAATTGTTTTTAAAGTAAGTAATTATTTGTTTATATATACTTATATTTAGGTTAATGAGAATTAAATAATGGTAGTAATAATAAATAAATTAAAATGGAGATTTATTGATTAATTTATAAATTATAGATATTTTATTCACTCTTATATTTAAATTTTTGGGGTGAAAAGTTAAACGTGAATCATTTTGACATCATCAAGATGGCTAATTAGGGTAGGACAATCAAGTAAATAATGTTCCGTTAATTGATCCTTTGGGTTTCTAGTAAATCAAATTGATAATATTTATATGCTTCCCCCATGTGAGAACCAATACCATGGAGGTCTAACAAGGACATTAATTATTATGCAAAAATGAGCATCAACTCCCGATTCGTAGTTAAGAGTCTTGTAAACCCTATGTTTGGAGTCAACCCAAAATTGTTTTCATTTCCTTACCCAACTCTCAAGCGACATGTTGGTGAAAATGTTGTACAAGCAACATCACCCAATGCACATTGCATTAATAAAGTAAAAAAAAGAAGAGATATATATTAATAGAAAGTTAAGTTGATTATTTAATATATGAACTTATTATTTAATAAAAAAAAAAAGTGATTTAATTATATTAAAGAGAAAGTGGGATTATATAATAAATATAATGTTTATAAGAAAATAAATATCTTTATATGTTACATAGATTATTATTTGGAATTATAAGGGAAGTTTTACTAGTATTATTGTTAACAATGATACTTGTTAAATTAACAACAATATAAATATAGATATTAATAGTGGGATTTATCTTAATATTATTAATACAAAAAAATAAGTGTTAGATGAGAATATTCATAATGTTAATGATATATTGGTGTAAATATCATTTTAGTATCAGGAGTTATCCATAACACATCTTTATCCATGTAACCTTGTTTTTGAGCCAACACGATACTTGTTCAAGGGTGCACGCAATGGACTTCACGCACCCAACCTCACCACCCCTGCATACCCTGCCCTCGGTGATGTGTCAGTAATGATGTTGCACGAGCAACATCACCTGATGCATATAGTGAGTTACCATGCACATGCATGGTTGTTAAATGTTAGTATTTTGTATTAATGTTCAAAAACAAATTTGTTAGTTGTGTTTTTCCCTAGTGTAAAATTATGGGAATTACAAGATTGTTGTATATTGTTCCATGTGTGGAACCCAGAATACAATATCAAAGAATTCAGTATCTAATCTCATCATGACTTGTCCTGAGGAATCTCTTACACTCTTGTCTTCTCGGATATAATGAGATGCAACTTGGAGAACAAATTTTGTGTTATGAGCGGTAGTTGGGAATGTAGATACCAAGTGCAAGTTGCTAGCAACAATAGATCTTAAATTATCCTCTAATGGATTCTTCTCAGTTCTTTTTACAAAATCCTCCAAGTCTTGATGACCAATTTCAGTGTCTTTGATTTCATCCACCTTTGAGATCACCACAGTAGGCAGAAAGATACCTTGATATTTGTACTTCATCTTGTCTGAGTCTTCTTAGAAGATGACAAAGGTTTTTTTGTTGTCATCTAAAAATACCAAAGATCAAGGAATATCACCTTCAAGGATCATCTGATGAGAGCTTGAGAGGAACTACAAGAATAATGGATTAGCAGATGTTAGGAGAAAATGCAGTGTTAGAAAGTGTGAAGCAAGTAGGCAATTCAGAGCAAGTGCAAACGAGTTATTTCGCATGGAAAACAGAGCATTGGCGAAGAAATGAGGTTCGGAGCGCAAACAGAGTCATTTCTAAGTGTTATAGTAGAAAACTATTTTTTGTGTAGGAGCGCTGAAAATCAACGCTCCTACATCTTGAGAAGTTAGTTTGCATGTACTGGCACTAAAAAATAACGCTCCTACATGCGTTCAACACTTAGAAAAGAAAAATGTTCGAGCGCTAAAAATTAGCGCTTAAGCATGTCATTTTTGTTTTGGAGTCAAGAGTGGGAGCGGTCTTTTTTACCGCTTAGACATATGGAGTCAAGGAAGGTCACTCCCATGTAGGAGCGGTGATTTTCACCGTTCCTACATGGGAGTTGGTGAATGTCATGGTTGTGGGAGCAGTCTTTTTTACTGCTCCTACAAGTTGAATGATGGCAAGATTAGGGTGATGCAAGAGCGGTGAATTTTACCGCTCTTGCATTTGGGGTTAGGTTTGCAAATGTTGAAGCGATGAAATCTTCCGCTTGTCCATGGATGAACAATGACCATCACTCATTTGAGCGGGGAAAACACACACAGGAAACATCAAATTTTTAAACAATCAAAAAATCAAATGGAGAGAAACATGATAAGAAAATAGGGCATAGAAAAAACCCTAAAACCGAAACGATGGAAGAAAAAAAATGAAACAAAGCATCGACCCTAGCTCATGGAAATAGATGAGCAATAAAAAGACATGAATGATTCTACCTAAAACGCAAAGAAGAATTACCAGACCAAAATGAAATAGTAAAAGAGAAAGGAAAACACGATGAAGAAGAAAGAGCATAAAAATGTACCTGGTAAGAAAACACAAACCCTAGCTTGGATTATCAAAAAATCTTCAAACGCAGGTCACTAGAGGTTGGAGAGTGATCACGTGAGGAGGGAGAGAGAATGGTGGATTAGAATGAAGATAGGGGTGATCCCACAATAGTGGTTTACAATTTTTGGCCAAACTGGACACTAAAATTATTTTTTAAAACTAAATCTTCACATTTGGGCACCTATAGCGGCTAAACCGTGAAGAATTTGAAGATGATGCAAACTAGAGTCTCGTCACATTTTGTCTGTAGATTCTAAAAATATTTTTTAAAAATTTTTTGGGATAAGATTCCAATTCTTTTTCCATCTCCCACGAAAACTAGTTTTTTCAAAACAACATTTTTAAAAGTGACGCACACCGTATAATCATAACTTTTTTTCCATGAAGGATAAAATTATAATTCTTTTGAATTTAGATTTTTAACTCCGATATCTAGTGCTTCCACTTGGTTAAATAGTTTTATTGAATATTTTTCTTTAATCAAGTTTCAAAGTCAAACCAATTACAATTCGCATATAACGACCGTATAATGCATAACTTTTTGTATATATCGAAATTCAATTTTTTTTTTATTGGATCAAGGACTTCAATATCTGGTGTACTCATATTTTTAAATTTTTTTTTGATAATCTGTTATTTTTCCACATGTGCAGAACAAAGACCTTCATTTTTTGAAAAACCTATGCTTAATAAAACTAAAATATCAAATACATAATAAAACCAAAACATATTAAAATTATATTCGTTGGATAGCTCATTTTGAGGACTACCTGATTCTAGTTGGGTTTGTGAATATTCCTCCATTTTCATCCTCAAACCGAGCTCCGAAGTGCCAAAATTTAAGTTTTTTTTGTCTCAGGGGGGATGAGGAATAAAGGGGGTTCGAACGAACCCCTAGGGGTTTGAGCAAACCACTAGGGGTTCGAGCGAACCAGGGTTCATTCGAACCCCCCTTCTATAAGGGGTTTTGATGGCTTTTTTCGTGGGAAAGTATTAAGAGGGTTTGGCCGAACCTAGGTTCTACCGAACCCCTAATTGGTTCGGTCGAACCAATAGGTTCGTACAAACCCCTAAAATCATTTTTTTTTCCATGCATTCATTTTTTGTGAGTTTTCCTTCCTCACTTCAATTGTAAACCACTATTGTGGCTTCACCCATAGATTAGTTTAAAATCACTTTAACAAGTCATTAAAATGGTCATTAATGAACTAAAGTCGTATTAATGACGCTTGTGCAAAATGGAGGGAAAATGCACTAGCAGCAAAAACCACCACTTGTGCATTTACAAGACTTGTCAAGGAAAAATGCACTAACAGTGATTTTCACCGCTTGTGCATTTACAAGACTAAGCAAAGTGTAGGAGCAGTGACTTTCAATGCTCCAACACTTGGAATTATACTCTCTAACATAAGGCTCATAAGAGCGCTGAAAAACAACGCTCCCACATGAGTGACAAATTGACCAGCTCAGGGATTGGGGATCGACAAAAATATTCATTTAGAAGGTCTTCAGAAAATGAACGAGGGGAAATGCTCAAACAAACTATTTGAGTTTTTGGACTATGCATCAAGGTGAATCAAAATATGTCTCGTTTTGCATGTTTGAAGTACATGAAACTACAAAACGGACAAGTTTCGTAGGGGGTTATCCCGTGAATCTAACATAGCTGGATTTGAGGATAACAAATCCATACATAGATAGGAAGGCATCACCCTTAGGGTATGTGTTCACACAATGCACATGACCAACAACATAGCCAAACCACTTCATGGTAATCAATCATAAAGACCATTCGTACAAATATACCCCCTCCTAGGCCATTGGAAACCAACATTGCTAAACACTTCCCAAGGCACAAAAACTTAAACAAACTTTGCACAGAAGACATCCATCATAATCAATAACATAAACACTTAATCCAATAATCAAGACATATTGCTAAATACAAACAATTAATCATCAAATTATAACCATGAAGACATTCTTTTAATTAAAGCATTACTTCAACTTTATTATCACTCATTTTAACTTAACCACTTAATTCAATTAAAATATTATTTACCACAAATAACTCTATTCAAGCATAACTATAACATTACTTAAACAACCATCTTCATCAAGCTAGTTACTATGAAACCCTAATATTTCAAATATAATATTATAATGACACTATTCTAATTAATTATTTCACATAGCAATATTAAATGATTATAGAAATAACTAACATTCCCTTACTAATTAACTAACAAAGAGAAATCAAAATCATTCAACATTTAATCAGAAACATTTAAATTAAATCATATATTCCTAATCTTTTACCATAATATATATATACATACTCGCACATCTCTAAATCTATGTGAGCACATTCAAGTGAATAAGTAATCTAATCAATTTAGGCTAGGAAATCATTTCTAGTCTATCACCAATTAATCAATTTAAAAAAATCTAAAGCATATTTTGATTAACTATAGTCCATTTAGCATTGAAGGGTCCATGACTTAATCCTATGTTTGAGTTTAGAAAAGAGTTCATGAGATTAGTAAAGATTTTAAAATTTGACTACAAAGAAACTATACCTCTGAAATATTTTTAACTTAATACTTTTAGATTCTAGATGTGAGAACAACCAAAAACCCATTATATATAATATAGCTAGATCCTCATAAATTCTAAAATTTAATGACCATTAAACATAAAATCTTCCATTATGTTTAGCTATAAGATTCAATTATGAATAAATCACAATTATGTGCCTATAGCTTGGAAATAACTTTCAAATATTATAGAAAATTTCCTAAAGTGGTAAGAAATAAACTCAAACCGGATGTCACATCCAAATTAACTAGAGTTTATATTAGAGGACTATTCACCTTTGCTGAACTTTAACCAAATTGTCAACTCAAGGCCTGCACACATTATTTACAATCTATTGTTCAAGGCATTTGATATTAACATATCGTTGTATAGATTCTCACAAGTGAGATTCAAGATTAAACTAATAGTGAATAAAGAAGGTGACTACATATAAAGCTTGCTATTGGATCGTTGCTTCTAAAGAAATATGTACTAACCATCCATATTAGATTTTCTATAGATAGCGGAATGGGGATGAGAACAAATGAAACATGAGACAGTTAATGTGAGACAGTTACATATGCATGATATGAATACCTAAAGCTCAGCGCAAGACAAGGGAAATCAGCAATTAAGATGAATTTTAAGGGAGGAGACGAATTAAAGATTAAATAGATGAACTTTTTAACCATTACGAAACAACACTTGAAGTAACTACAATACGAATTTGATCTAAACAAGAAATTATTGGTGTAGAGCCTTAAAAATGTATGATTCTTATGGAGTAGGAACCACCATTTCAGCCCACATCAATAGAGCTATTCTAATTAAAAGCAAAACCAGAAATGTAAATCTAAACTACAAAAACAAAATAATGCTTTTAAAAGAAATCAATCTCCATTGTCTCCCTATCACCAAGATCTTTGTTTATGCATTTGCTCTCAGATTTTTATGAGCACAAAATGCAATAAAGAGGCTATGGTGAATGAGAAATGCAAGCAAGATGCAAAGATCATATGAGTATGTAAATTTGTGAGCAAAATTTGTGAGACAAAATGAGAGGGAAATCCCATTTTAAATAGGAGTTCTTTGAGGATGGAGAGGGGTTGAAGATGAAATGTGGGATAAAAGATGTGAGAGAAGTAAATGCCATTATCCCACATTGATGGGTTAAATGTTATGCATGAGAGTGAAAGTGATAAAGGGATATTAGATTAAAATGAACCTAAATGATTAAATATGAATAAAATGATTTAAAGATGCTTTACTAAAATGCAATATTTCATGAATGATTTATGCAAATGATATGATTAATATGCAAGTTATGATAATTAGTTTATTATGAAATAATAATCAATGACTATGATAATTGATTTATTAATGGGTATGAATATGAAACAATTATGGATGATAATGATAATTGATTTAATATGGAAATGATGTTTATGAATTATTATACAAATGGATTATGAATGATTATGATTTATTATGCAAACGGGTATGAATGATAATGCAAATGGACATGAACGTTAATGCAATAGATATTGAACGAGCATGAGATGGTTCAATGATTTGATGAAATGCATGAATAGAAGAAAGTATTGAATGAATTGATTAAGTAAATAATAATATCTATTTAATCAATAGACGAATATCGTTATGATTGTGAGGACAAATTTGAGTGTCTACATTTTGCCCCTCTTTGAGACAATGCAGCTTGTCACGTTGTTTCAAAGAACAAGATTGATCAACTGATACATGCCCCAAAGATATCTTGGTAAGGATTATGATAAGAATGATATGCCCCCTCGAGAGATTGATCAAACAGATTGTAAGAAGTTTAATCTCTCGATAGATGTCCAAAAAGTGATTAGATACCTGATATTGCGCAAGTGATAAAGTAGTGATGTACATTTTGATGAAAATGCACAGTTGATGGGCGTAACTGAACAATTGATGGAAATGATTAGTATAGCCAGGTTGATGAGCAGATGAAGCTAATTGAGCTGATTAAGTTGATTGAGGATGATGCTTACCCAAGACAAACTAATGCAATGATTGATTAACCGATGAAGGGGACATGAGATTTTGAGAAGCAAGTCGATTGATTTGAGATTCGATTCAAGAGCCATATATCAATTGTATAAAGTAATCAATTGATTTCTCTACAACAAGAAAGATGAAGAAAATGGAATGCAAGAAATGGTAGATGGAAGAAAATGAAGGTGATGAAGCCTTTTGTGCCTTTTAAGTGCTTTTATCATCATTGAGCTTATTATGTCACAAAATAGTATAAGCGTATAGATAACATGAACATCTAGATGACCTGAATACTGTTTGCATTTTTATTTATTAATGAAGTATAAGCATATAGGTCTAAGAACCTTAGATGACCTGAATACTTATTACATGGAAGACACTATCAGACAAGGAATGCTCTCATCCACATTGGACTCATAGGTCCTCGATGGTTTTAGAAAACCATGTCCTAAGACAAGTCATCCTATGAATAAGAAACAATCCACAAACAACAAACAAATGAACATGCCCCATCCTTGCCTCTCTAGTCAAAGACATAAGACATGTCACCAAAGAGAAAATCATAAAACAATCAAAGATAAACAAATAAACATGGATCATGCTTCGATATAGAACCGATTCTTGGTATGGTTTTATACGTTTGATTGGATTTGAAAAGGTGGATTGATATATATGTTATAATGTTTGCTTGATTGTCAACACTTGCATTTTTTGATTTTGTTGAAGTTCAAAGTTGTGTGGTGATATGAAAGTGTCACTATTTTTTGGAATTTTTTATTTTTTTTGGATTTTTGGAATATTTGATTTTTTTGGATTTCTTCATGACATTTTATGAATTTTTTGGATTTTTTCAGGACATTTTATTATTTTTTTTTAGATTTTTTGAAGTTTTAAAGATGGAGTGAGATGAAATGTGATATGGCTGATTGAAGGAATAAGATCTTCCATAATAGAGGTAATGCAACCATGGATAAATGATAGATCAAAATGAAAGATTCATTGCAAAACATGTCACACAAGCAACATATCCTTTGTCAAAAGATGAAAATGGTTGGTTGATTGGATGCCAGGAATGATCGATTCCATAAGCCATGATGATGATAAGTACTTAGGGTCACTGATTCCTCTAAGTACGATAAGATTAATGATGATAGATTGACAAAAAATATGAGGATTGGATAATGTTTTACCGCTAGGCTTAAATATGATTTGCATGATAAGATTCAAGGTTGCAAAGGGAAATGATGACCAACATTGGAGGTAATTTAATCATGGATAAATGATAAGGATGTGAACTAAGATGGAATGGTAACACATAAGGATATGAAAGGGAATCCAAAGCATGCGTTTGAAATTTTTCCCCTAATCTCATCAAGAACAAAGAAAGGAAATGGGACATGGATTTTGATAAGCTAGGAGATATGGGATGGAAGAATGCAAAGATAAGGATAATGAATAGGATGATCAAGATCAATAAGATATGGACACAATGCCTAAGTATTTTGCTCCTATTCCTCATCAAGACCAAGGAAGGGAAGAAAGGATGTATTAAGATAGGATGGCAAAATATGAATATGGTGAAGGATATGGTATTGAAGATATGGATAAAGTGTATAGGATAAGATATACAATGTTCAAGAAGATCCTTAACCTTGTCAAGATCAAACGTGGAAAGGTAAAGGATGAACATAAAGAGGATCATGAATATGCATGATAAGAGGGATTAAACTTGCCCCCAAGTGTAAAGTGCGAGAGGAATATGGAAGATAGGATATGGATAAGGATAAATGAATATGGAAGATAATATATGCATGATAGGGAGATGGAGGAAGGACTCAAGCATCAAGTTTCACGACTATATCCGTCGAATGAGTGCTCTAATAAACCATGGAAAGGAGGATTAGACTCATAAACGTATGTATTTTAATGGTATGATGGAAGAAACTAAGGACTTATGCAAAGGTTTGGATTAAAGGAGGATAATGAGGGATGGATGTTGGATAATGGATAGGAGGTTGGAAGGATTGTTGATGGATAGATGGAAAGGATGGAAAGATCAACATTGGCACACACCTTGAAGGGTGGTGGAGTGATGGAGGAAAAATGAATTTGGAAGGTGATAGCTTTTTAGAGGCACGATAGGAGGAAGCTTTTGGATTAGCAAATTTGGATGCCGATTTAGATTTTATTGCTTCTACGAGACTTTTAGGAATCCACATAGCTTTTGACTTTGATTTTTGATTCATGGGCCTTTGTGGCCTTTGAGATTCTTCTTTTTGCTTTATGGGCCTTTGTGGCCTTTGAAATTTTTCTTCTTGATTTATGGGCCTTTGTGGCCTTTGAATTTTTTGCTTTTGACTTGATGGGCCTTTATGGACTTTTGGATTTTTCTTTTGACTTGATGGGCCTTTGTGGCCTTTTGGATTTTTATTTTGACTTGGGATCAAATTTTCTTTTATTTTTGCATGGCTCTTCAAGGAGACATGTTGATCCTTTGATACACGTGGATTTTGATATGGAAGCTTTTGACATTTGGCACCCAAATTGCTTCCAAGAGCAATGGGATGGGTGGATGGAGATGAATGATACGAAGGTCTTATGCATGGGTTAATGTAGGTAGAATTTTGAGAGGGAATCAAGGATGTGTGCCTTTGTTGTTCTTGATGAATAGGAGATGGAGGGATGTAGGGTCCCAATATGGACGGAAGGGTTAATGAACTAGGGTTTGGATGATAAGGACCAAGGATGGATGGAAGGTTTGATGGAATAGGATAAGGACCTAGGATAGATGGAATGTTTGATGGACTAGGATACTTAGGTTTATTTTGGTGGAATCTGGACTTATGATGGATACCAATATTTTGAGCATGAGGTATATAACCAAGGCCATGATAATATGTGTTTTCTTGGATATAAAGGGGTTCTAGGATACCTTGTTCATGAAGACATAATCCTTTGCCTTTGTAGTTCATACTTTGACACATTCGTTTTCCAACAGGATATATATTGTTTATGAAACAAGATGCAAGTCCATCATGAGGTGGTTGTGATATGGAAGGAATAACAAGATCTTCGAGTAAACCACCTTGGATAAAAGTGAGGGAACCCATTTGATAGGTAAGAGGTTAATGGAGAGCTTGAATAGGGGTGATAGACTCTTGTGGAGGATTGTGATCATGAGGGGAATGAGGATGGGTGATAGGATCTTGACATGGGGATGAGGGGGTACTTTGATCTTGACTTGGAAAAGGATCATGAGGTGTAGGAGATGGAGTAGCTTGCTCTTTATTAGGTATGGAATCATCACGAAGTGGTATGAAAGGCATGTCTTGATCATGAGAAGGATGAACATTATCATGGAATGAAAAGGTATCCTTGAATGGAGGTATATCTTGATCTTGATGAGGAAGGGAATCCTAATATTTTGTGAAAAGCATATCTTGATCATTGGACATGATGGAATCATGAGATGGTATGGATTCATTAGATGAGGTGGAAGGAGGACTTGGAAGTATACTTTTCTCTTGAGATGGAAGGGAATCATCTTGAATGAAACAAAAAGAGATAAGGGGATCATCGTGAGGTTCTTGAAAGATGGGATCTTGGTCAAAGATTGGAAGGGGTTGTGGAATTTTGGTATCATTGGATGGAGTGGAAAGAATGATTTGATCTTGATGTGCAAGGGATTCTATACTAGCATGCTTTGGACTAATAGATTGACATGACTCATTGGATGAAGATGATATGATGAGAGAGGATGGTTGGATAGATTCGTTAACTTGGGTGGAAGACTCATGAGGTTTATTTTGAATTATGGGAGATGAAGATAGATGCATGACATGGTAGGATTGCTCAAGATTATTTGTGTTTAAGGACATAGATTTAGGTTTCTCATTTAGCCTTTGCAGAAAATCATGAATGTTGAACTTGGATGATGTAGTTTTGGGTGAGGATAAAGGCTTATGAGATGATTGCATCACTTCATTCAAATGTTGGGATTCATGTTGTTTTTCAAGCTCTTTCAAACGATGGTCAAGATATTTAATCCTTTGGTTTCGTTCATAGGTCCTGGATGAATATGTAGGATAGCAGTTAGACATATTTGGTTGATGGCTTTGGAAATGTTTTGAGGTGTTGCAAGTTACTAGGTGTGATGTTTGTTTGAGGTCAATTGTTTGTGTTCAAATTTGTGAATGTGGTGAATACTGCTTGAAAATCTAGAAAACACTTGACAAGCACGATGTTTTGGTGTATGCAAATGCACATGAGACAAGCACAATCCTAATAGGCCAAGGGTTTGTATACTTGATATAGCCCACCGATATACCCCAGATTGGTGCTAAACACCTTTCCTTCTCGAGAGTGGATAGCTTAGAAGTTTGGTGGCATTGGCTCCCCTCCACGGCTCATTAACGTCATTCGAGCACACCAACTTCGGATTCTTGGGTCATCACTTCCCAAGAACTGCTATCTCTACTCAAGGGAGTCAGTAGTGAGTATCTTCGGGCATGATACTGTACCCTGCACTATACCAAGCAACGGCTAAAAATGGTTGGCTTCTAAAACAATAGGTGTTTAGTTAGGGCATCCGTTCGAGTGGCCACACATGGGGCGAGAGATTAATCACCAATTAGGTGGCACTCCAACCTGAAGAGGTTACGCTCAACAGGGTTTATGGGAGTACTACTCCGTCCGTGTGACACATCGCACTCGTGGTACTTGAACTTTCCTCAAGCACCCATTTTATATCCCGCTGGAAGTGGCTTGGCTTTAGCCTGTTACCGGTCGAGTCGTCCCTTAAGGTGAGTACTTTTTCCCTTAAGGCAGGCCCATTTCTAGAAATAATAATCGTTTCTCTTACACCCAGGATCGCTCGAAAGCGCAAGGGGAGAGGATACTTCAATTATTAAGTCGTGAAGGTGACAAAAAAATAAGGTGGGTCTGGTTTTCTGATCACCTAGTTTTCACAAGGTGAGAGCATAATCACCTACCACCTTCAAGCACAGTCAAACAGAATCAAGCACATGTTCATTGACCCCCTAGTTAAGCCTATGTGGAAGAAGACAATTGTTCATTTTTAATGCACCAATTGAAGTGTTTTATAATCTAAAATACAATTGGTTTCAAAATCATGTCTTCGACAAACGTCCTGCATCAAAATCTCATTAGTAGTTTCATGCCTCCTTTCTTTGACAAGCGTATGTTTTGATTTTTAATTCTTTTCCAAACGAACCTAGCAAAAGAAACCAAATTAAAAAAAATTAGTCACAAAACCCAAACTTAACCAAAATGAAAACTAACATAAATTTAAAGAAAAATAATCTAGGAAAAAAAAAGTTAATCTAAGATAAAAAAGCTAATTTAAAATTAAAAGTTAATCTAAATTCAAAATCTAAAGTTAGAGATTAAAAACTAATCTAGATTCAAAGTTAATCCAAATTTAAAACTTATCTAAACACTAATTAAAAACTAATCTAATTTAAAAGTTAGTGCAAATTAAAAACTTAAAAAAAAGTTATTCTAATTAATCAGAATAAAAGCTATTCTAAATTAAAATTAATCTAAAACTAAAAGCCAATATTAAAAATTACTCTAGATTAGAACTAATCTAAAGTTAAAAACTAATCTAAGAATTAAAAACTAACTTAAATCTAAATCTCTAATCTGAATTCTAAATTAACTCTAAACTAAGAATCTAATTTAGAAAGTCAAAATCTAAAAAATCAAAAATAAACTAAGAATCCAAGTAAAATCTAAATTAATGATTTTTCATGATTTAAAAATCTAAGCTAAATTAAAAAGCTAAACAAAATAAAAATTAAATTTAAAAGCTACATTAAGAAAGAAAGAAAAACTGTAAAAAGCAAAATCTAATCTAAATTAAATTAGTAACTAAAATCTAAACTAAATTAAATTAAAAAAAAAATCTAACTAAATAAGAGATTAGAGACTAAATTAAATCTAAATTAAAAGGCTAAGAATCTAAATTAAATAGTAAATCTAAAAATTAAAAATCTAAATTAAATTAGAAACTAAATTAAAAATTAGTCTAAGTTAATTAAAACTAATCTAAATTAATCTAAGCCTTAAAATTAATCCAGTTTTAAAAATTAATCTAAACTAGATTAAATTAAATGAAATCTGAAATAAATCTATATTAAATCTACATTCTAGAATAAAACTAAATTTAAAAAGATCAAAATTAAAAAAAGCAAAATCTAATTTAGAAAAAGCTATTAAAGGTTAAAAGCTAAAAAGAAAAGCTAAATCTAATTTAAAAATTAAAAGCTAACTCTACATTAAAAGTTAAAAGCTAAAAACTAAAATCTAATTTAAAAGTTGAAAACTAAAATTCTAATTTAAATGTTAAAACTAAAAACTGGATCCTACAAGTGATACATTTTTAAATTATTCCAATGATTTTTTTATTTTTTTTGTTTCAATGTAACTTGCTGCAAAGAAAATTGATATGATATTTTTCCTTTCAACTACAAAATGAGACAATGTACATCATATAGATCTGGAGTTGTTGATCCTGCAAAATATATTTCATATTCAGATGTGAAGAAATCAATATGCTGTAGATGTGAAGAAATCAATGCGTTGCAAAATGTAGATCATATAAAATGCAAAGAAATTGATGCAAAATATAGATCATATCAGATTTGTCTTTCCATTTTTCTGCAGATCAATGTGCATGCAAAATGTGAAAATATTCATCCAATCGTTCACGTCGGATTCACCAATTTGTAGAGCCTTAAAAATATATGATTCTTATGGAGTAAGAACCACCATTTCAGCCCACATCAATAGAGCTATTCTAATTAAAAGAAAAACCAGAAATGTAAATTTAAACTACAAAAACAAAATAATGCTTTTAAAAGAAATCAATCTCCATTGTCTCCCTATCACCAAGATCTTTGTTTATGTATTTGCTCTCAGATTTTTATGAGCACAAAATGCAATAAAGAGGCTATGGTGAATGAGAAATGCAAGCAAGATGCGAAGATCATATGAGTATGTAAATTTGTGAGCAAAATTTGTGAGACAAAATGAGAGAGAAATCCCATTTTAAATAGGAGTTCTTTGAGGATGGAGAGGGGTTGAAGATGAAATGTGGGATAAAAGATGTGAGAGAAGTAAATGCCATTATCCCACATTGATGGGTTAAATGTTATGCATGAGAGTGAAAGTGATAAAGGGATATTAGATTAAAATGAACCTAAATGATTAAATATGAATAAAATGATTTAAAGATGCTTTACTAAAATGCAATATTTCATGAATGATTTATGCAAATGATATGATTAATATGCAAGTTATGATAATTAGTTTATTATGAAATAATAATCAATGACTATGATAATTGATTTATTAATGGGTATGAATATGAAACAATTATGGATGATAATGATAATTGATTTAATATGGAAATGATGTTTATGAATTATTATACAAATGGATTATGAATGATTATGATTTATTATGCAAATGGGTATGAATGATAATGCAAATGGACATGAACGTTAATGCAATAGATATTGAACGAGCATGAGATGGTTCAATGATTTGATGAAATGCATGAATAGAAGAAAGTATTGAATGAATTGATTAAGTAAATAATAATATCTATTTAATCAATAGATGAATATCGTTATGATTGTGAGGACAAATTTGAGTGTCTACAATTGGCGATCAAGATATCTCTAAAATCAGAGCAAGGAAGTGCAATATAGTATTAAAAAAGAATCCATGGAACCCATGTCAAAATGAATATTACTTAGAATCGATGGAGAACACACTAAAGGGATTCCTCTAAATTTTGTGACATCTATTGTAATTGAGAATATTGCAATTGAAGTTGGATAAATAAAAACCACTAAAGGTTCCATGGGTGAGAAAATTGCATAAGAGAGATATTTTAGCTTTGGGGTAGAGAATGCAAGACCAAATGAACAATTATGAGATTCAGGAGCAAGACTAAGGCCACCAGATCAATCAAGCTAATAGAAACATATAAACATATATATATAAATATACATATGAATGTTGTAACAGATTGGATACATACTTCAAAGGGAAGAACATACCTAGTCGAACAACTAAACTTAGGAAACATCAATTAAGTGATTTCATGGAGTGAAACGAAATGATTGCAGAATATGCACAAAATAGATTTTGCAAGGAAGCTCTCAAAATTCTTGAATTAATGAAGCACTCTGGAACACATCCTAACATTGTAAGCTTTTCTTGTGTTCTAGGTGAATGCAGTCATGCAGATTTAGCGGATGAGGTTTGTGCATACCTCACACATCAGTAACCCTTATTGTATTACATAATATAGTTGATCATTAGGTGTACACGGTTGACCTTCATGCCCGTGTTGGCTATCTTGGGGACACCCTAATCCTTATTACTCAGATGCTAGTTAAACCGGTGGTGCCTATGGGTCACATATGAATATAGGCTAAGTATTTCTAGCAACACTGCTTTATTTTTTGTTGGATCCTAAAAATGCTACGACTTATGTTCTTCTCTAAAACATCTGTGCAGAAACGGGTAGGTGTGCTAAGGTTCAAAAATTAAGTCGATCAATGAAAGTTAGAGGAATTAAAAGGATTCCATGCAAAATCTGGCAATAGAAAAAATTATGGAAATGTGAACGATTAAGCAATATGAATAGAGAACATAAGCTCTGGCTACTCAAACACAGGACCGAATTGAACAACAGAGTTAGATAAGAGTGGCGCCAAGCATATAGTAATTGTGATACCAAAGAATATAAAAAAAAAAGGTCAAGAAAGTATGTTTAGAACAGGCATGCAACAACCAAGACACATTCGCAAGATGAGTAACCGAGGGCATGATTTATCAAATACAAGCAGCTTATTATGCTCTATATTAAATCGCAATACATAGGTTCTGTGCACAAAATTAATTATCTTCTATATGTTCTAAACTCGGGTACTACATTTGTATATGTTCATATATATCCATTCTTCCAGAATAGCTAAGTTACAAAAGAAAACGTTTCCCCAAGAACAAAATTATAACCAAATTGTCTCACAAAGCGATCATATTTAACCAAACAATAGACATACGACTATTGTAATATCTACACCGCTTTGCAATACATTAAAGATTCAATGGAATCAAATCACTGCACGTTAAGCACAAATTATGGAACCAAGAAAATAATCTCAAATTTGCCCCAAACAATCAAGTGCACTTACCTGTGTTCTTGACCCAATTCCAATCATCCAAACCATGCCACCGATGAGGAAAATGCAGAAGACCTTTCATTCTTGAAAATAACTCCATCCCCCCAAAACCCCAATTTCTAGTATAACCAACAATATATCAAAATTTTCCCACCATTCTCCCCCAAAACCAAAAACATTTATAGGAGAAGGAGAAGGTTGTTCGTTGCATGGGAAGACCAACTAACTACCAAAAATAATATAGTTAACCTTTAAAACGGGTTAAAGTTAATTTAATTTATTAAATCAATAGTCCATTAAAATTATTTCATTTAAACTTTGTAATTCCAATAGATACCCAATTCACTCAAACAGTGAATCACTTACCCCCAATTATTTACATATTATAATTAATTTTATAACCCAACTTTATAACCTTTTTATTTATTTATTTATTTTATTTTAATATTACATTACAAATTTATTTTATTATAAACTATGATTATTTATAAATATATTTATATTTATTTATTAAAGTACCTTTTTACTTAATTTATTTTAATGCATCAAATAACCAAAAACATTTATCAAACAATTTTAAATTAAATAGACCAAATGCTCATCAATTACCTAAACCCTATCTAAGGTCGAAAAGCAAGACCGCAAGCAACATCGACTGGCCACTGACAATACTGACAAGGTATCAGACCGAATACTCATCCTCTTCAAGGATGATGACTAGGGTAGGGGACCAAGTGCTATCTCTTATGAACTGTTCCATTGGGTTTAAGACACACTCAAACCTGCCAATTCAAGTGGAGTCGATGTCTAGTACTTGCAACCTGCAGGACACAAAACGGTTGTGCATACATATATACATATAAACAAACACACATTATGATAAACATATCCTTAAACATATATAATAATTCATATCCTAACCTTCAAACATTCCGTAAATTCATAATATACAACATCAACTGCTTAACATCATTAGCACATACCTTTAATTATCCCTGTTATTTTACCTTCATCTTCAAGTTCCAAAGCCAAACTACCCGCACATCCACGGTGAGAATGGAGGGGCATTACAAATCGGGAGGTAGAAAAGTTAGCCAATGATGGGGCAGATGGAATCCTATGAAAAAGTTATTTTGAAATTTCATAGTGGCGTCGGGTGAGCACACTTCTTCCCACGGAAAAGAGGCAGGGGTGACAAGGTCGCTAACGTGGCGGGGGTGTCAAGCTTGCTAACGTGTCGCTTAGCTAGATGTGAGGACCCTCAACACATTTCTCTACTTTGGCATAGCTAGTGAAACATGCTAGGAGTTATTTGCTATCTGTACCTTGTCCCTTGGGTTCTGATGACGTCTACTTGGCGAGCTTCCATGGGGTGTTACGTCAACTACATTTACGCCCACACGTATCATGGTTGTTTTAAGCCGGATTGATGCCCTCAGTTGGCATCAAGTGTAAAACCCCGTCCCGCAACCTAGAGGACGATGCAATACTGCGGAAGCACAACTAATTTTTTTTTAAAGTTAAAACAAGACGAGTAAAGTAACTTAGTCTAGCCACATACATCCTCTAGGCTACGCAACACGTCTACATGTGAACACCATTACTTATAAAATTTAACCAACCATAGCATATGAATATTAAACTGAAGATACAACTTACAACAAAGCATTAAACTATTTTAAGATAAATCTAACACATAGAAATGTATTAAACATATTTCTACATATACAACACCATTAAATCCAATAATGAATAGATCATAAATACTATTACAATTACATCACAAAGGTTCACCTCGATACAAATGAGGTATTACAATTATATATATAGATCCACAGTTACAATGAAGAAGGAGAAGAACAACTCCAGAGAACCACACGAGCTCCTCGAACAAGAAGATCCCGCCATCACGAACAGAAAAAGAAACTCAACAGTGTAAGATGCACGCCACCCAACCATCTGGTACCCGTAGGCCCAGCCCCCATGCTAGGAGATAGTAACAGGTAACCAAGACAAACATATTACCTCTAAACACAAGTAATATACAAGACCACACTGTACCAATAAATACAAAATAACACTGTACCAAGAAACACAAAATATAAGGTTACATTGCTTCCAGAACCACTGTATCAAATACATCCACTGTACAATACAAATCGACTGTTGTCATAGGAGTGTCATCACAAAGGTTGCATTGGTTATCCAAAGGAAATCTTCCTAGGTCCTGGCCCCCCTCTAGGGTTATCATAGTAAACTCTCACGATTCCGGCCCCACATGCACACCAGTGCGGAATCGGTTATCTTTTAAGAAGACAAGATAACGATCTTGTCATTCCAGGCCTTCCCGACTCATCTCAAGTCTCATACTAGCCCTTGAGCCAATGAGCGAGGCTAAATTATCTAATTAAATATTAAGCTACTCCATCCCTAATAAAGGTTATTTAATTTCCACTGATTAAACTGACTTTCACACGAGTTATCTGGGACCCCTTTGTGTCCAGCCCCCGTTGAAAGCCACTCCCCTATCGACAACACAATAACATATTCCACAACCCAAGGGTAGACAGTGCACAAAATACGATAACAAATATCAACTATTTTGCAAAGAACAACACATCCCGTTCGTAGTAACCGGGTGCTCAAATCAAATCACACAACCTGTTCATAGTAATTGGGTGTTCAAACTAATTCACACATCCCTACGGATGTCAAATACTGAAACCCAAAAAAACGTGCACTACCCAAGAAAAATCTCAAAAAGGGCGAACAAAAAATACAATAACCCTCTCACAATTTTACAATATCTGGAAGACTTATAATTTTTTCGACAACAAATATTCTCAATACCCAATCCACAATTACAGAAGAATACACAACAATAAAAATCCACTCAAGTAATTAAATAAATGACCATTAGGATTTCCTAAATCCCATAAATCCACAATGAATTAAACCAACTGCTTAACTTCGAGTTTGACAATTACTCATAATATTCAATTCAAATTGCCTGCAAATGTGAGCAGAAAATAATACAACATAAAATAATTCAGGCACTTAAATAATCTAATATTCAGATTTCCTAAATCCAAATTGAATCAATATCTATTTAAATACAAATCAACTTTCACTCCTAAGTCTTTTTATTTTAAGATCTTATTAACCCATGCATTTACATGTTTTTATTAATATATAAATACTTCTGTTTACAAATCATAAGAAAATTATAACTAATTGTTAACTCAAATTTTACAAACAAATATAAATAGAAATCTTAATCCTTCCAATAAAATCATCTTATTATAAAACACTTACTTGTGCATTGTATGCATTAATTAACGATATAATATTTCTTTTAAATAAATAAATATATATTCTAATTACATAATCTAATTATTATTTTCCAACGTTTATTTTAAAATATCAAATTGTGCATGTGCATGCACCTATTTAAAAATACATTCAAATATATTTATATTTAAATACTCTAAAATTATATGCAATATTTCTAATATATATTTTTAAACAAACAAATAAATATATAAATATAAATTAACAATTTTCAGACAACCCTAATCATAAATCCGGTATGTTGCGACTTTAATAACTTTTATTTTCGGATCTGGGTTTATCTGAAATTTTTACTAAAGGTGCCCAATAAAGTCGTCTAAAACATATAAAAAATGCAGCCCTACCTAGTTCGTAAATTTTGAGTTATGATTAATTTAGTAACACACTCTCTCTACTGTTTTGATTTTCAAATTACCAGAGGTTTCCAATTATTTTGGTTTTCTCAGAAGATTTCATTTTCAATCCTACAGAGGTTTTCTAATTTCTCAAATACTTTCTTTTAAATTTTCTATCGTGTTAAAAATCTTTCCCTACAAAGATCTAAATCTTCAACGGCAATTTATGATTTTCTACAGAAGAATAAATTATGTTTTCACAGGAAGAGGTTTTCTAAATTTTTATTTAAATTCAACAGAGGTTCAATAATTCCACTATAATTTCCTCCTGTATAAATCTATTTCGAATAAACAAATTACACAGAAGATTTAATTGTTTTCTATAGAGGTTTCATTTTCACGGCAATCTTTTAAAAGAAAGAAACAAGAACTTCTACAGTATTGAAAAATCATTTCCTAAAACATTTCCAATTTGTATTACAGTAATAAAATAACTTTTCAATTTCAAATTTCATAAAAACAGTAAAGAACCTGTTACAGAAGAATGTTGCCTCAAGAAAATGTTGCCGAGTTTCTCTGTAATTTCAATTCTCAATGTAGCCAAAACTTTCTTCAATGCAATTGCCTCCTTCCAAAAGACAACCAAAAATACAGCCAAGAATTCTACAACAAAATAATTCTAAAACAATTTCCTCCGAGAGATCCACAATTTCCTCACCAATTTTCCACAACCCATACAAAACTTTTTTCCGTAAAACAACTTTAATTTCTTTCCCCAAAAATCTTCTCCGTAAATAAATTTTCCACACCCAGATAACAAATTTCTAACTCATAGTTATCTCAAACAAAATATCTTTTCCTTCAACCATTTAAATATTTTCCATTTACATGCATTTAAATATAATAAAACAATTTACTAATTGCAACCAATTTAAATATTCTTATTTATTTAATTACCGTTTATTTTAATAATAAAATTTACTCAACAACATAATCAAATTAAATTAATTAATTTATTTATTTATTCTAAAGCCCTCACAACAATAATTCATTTAATTAAATATTTAAAATTAAATACACATTTAATCTACCAAATTAAATTTGCACAAGAATAAAATACCCAGAATAATAATGATAAATCTAAGACCAAATTCAAACTGACGACACACTGTACTAGAGTAAAGGTATGACTAGGTAACCCGTTACTATCTCCCAATATTACTGTTGAGTAGTGGACACACTCAGACCTGTGAACCAGGTAAAGCTAATGTCTTGTACCTGCAATCCTGCAAACAAACAAATGTCGCACATGTATACATATAATAAATCATACACATCGTAAAGAGAGAATCACGAAAATCACAGGGCACTCACAAGCGAGTGATGCAATACCGTTCTCTTCACCAATACAGTCACATCAAAACTGAAAAAATTAAAACATCAATATTCAATAAATGAGCATACATCAATATTAATTCAAATAACAACTATGCTAATGTGAAAGCATGTTATAAACAAATAATCAGTTACAACATAACAGAAACACATAACAAAGAAAACACTGTCGATCAAAAGATCCAAAATGGAGGGGTGTTACATCAAGCTTTGACAATTGCGACAGAATGAAGATTCCTGTGAGGCTCATCACCTCAGGCAAGCTATGGACTTTCCTAGGAAACATATCAACTAGTAGAATGAAGTCAGTTTTCAAGGACTGGGATCTATTGGTGATTAGCTTAGTGAAGCTGATTCTGGGACAGGAGTTTATGGTTTCCTCTGAGAGGTATCGACAAATGCAGATATTGCTTCTCATTTCGTTGCCTCTTTACTGGATTTGGATTTGCCCAAAGTGATGGTTCTATTGATGGCTCACAAGTTAATCATGGAAAATTTGTTGGAAGGGGTGGAAGACGTGATAATTGATGTGGAACTTGGTGTTGGGTTGCCTTGGCCAAAAGACATGAATAGAGTCTTCATATCGGGTGTGCAAGTGAAGCGCTACCTGTTCCTGCTAGACATAAAAGGGGAGACTCTGGTGGAGCACATGGCTCAAGTCATGTGCGATGTCATCTTCCTAAAACATCACCTCTATCTAGCGCCAACGGGTTGGGTGGAGTGGAGGGGACACTTCTAGAAGTACCTACTGGCGGAGGGAGTGGAGTATGACTAGGGGTGGCAGGGTGGTCGTGTTGGAGTATCTCTTTTTGTTGTTGAAGTTGGTGCTCATGCTAGTCAAGCGACACGGTTCGAAATCATCGATTGATATCACTTGTTTTGGGGTCACAAGGAATGCATGTATGCAGCAAAGGATGCAACTGTAATAGATTAAGGCTGGTTTTTTGGGTTTTGCAATTTTGCCTTGCACAAGTCAAGAGTATGGGATGTTGAAGGAATGTAAAACAACTATGTTGAATCTCTGTATGTTGATTTTGTTGAAATCAATACAATACCGTTTATGTACCAAAAAAATATCTAATATATTATATTTTAAATAAATAATAATATAACATATTTTATATTAATTATATAATATAATAATATAATATATTATATTAATAATAAACTTCCCACTCTTTTTTTTTTAAATATGTCAAATATGTTACATTATATAAACTATAAACTATAAACTAATATATGTATATATATTATATTATATATTGTATATTATATATAATTTATTATATATATTATATATTATATAATATTGTAATATTATATATTATAAATTAATAATAATTATATATATATTATATATTATATATTAATAAATATTGTATACATTATATATTAATAATAATATAATAGATTATATATTAATTATATAATATAATATATATTATATTATATTAATCTATTAATATTATAATATACAATATATATTATAATTATATTATATAATAATATAATATATATAATATTTATTTTTTATATGATTTCATTAGACATGGATATCTGTTTCACTTTGGTTCTTACCATGGTAACATGTACTTTTTACCCGACCCTTGTAAAAAGTCAAAGCAAAATTTTGCATTTTTGGGCAAATGAAAAATATTTTTTTTGTCATATCACCACTTTTTGGACCCCCTATGATCCTACACAAACCTTTCTAACCCATAGTGAACGCACATTGAGTGGTTCAGTAAGGGGATTGAAGGAGTTTCTCTGTGAGTGGTTCAGCTAGGCAAAGGTGATGGATGGAGTTTCTTTGTGAGTACGATTTTGAGGTGAAGTACATCCAGGGGAAGGAGAATGTAGTGGCCGATGCTCTTAGTCGACGGAGGCATGAACTGTCCGAGATGACTCTGACTGTGGATTTGAAGAGTTGGATTCTTACCACACTTCCTACAGATAGCTGGTATCAAGAGGTAAGGTCTGAGATTGAGTCAGGCAGGACTTTGGAGGGCAGATACTCAGGATATTCCTTGGAGGCAGATGGGTTATTGAGATTCATGGGACGTATGTTTGTTCCATCTTTGGAAGGGCTTAGTACCTTGATTTTGACAGAGGCACATCGGGCACCTTACTCAGCTCACCCTAGTGTGAAGAAGATGTACGCCGATCTACGACCGCTTTATTTCTAGGCAGGTATGAAGCGGGATATAGCCGATTATGTATCACGGTGTTTGGAGTGTTAGCGAGTTAAGGTTGAACACCAACATCCGGTTGGTCTTCTACAACCTCATTTAGTTCCTGAGTGGAAATGGGACATCATTTCATTGGATTTCATTGTTGGTTTACCCAACTCTTCGCGACGACATGATGCAATTATGGTGACGATAGATAGGTTGACGAAGGTGGCACACTTCTCACCTATCCATTCCTCCTATAACGCTTCGTCGGTTGCTAGAGTGTTCATGGAGGACATTGTGAGGTTGCATGGTATTCCGCATCAGATTATTTCTGACAGGGATCCTGTGTTTACTTCGGCTCTTTGGTCATCATTACAACATGCTATGGGAACACAGTTGAACTTTAGTTTAGCGTATCACCCAGAGACGGATGGACAGACAGAGAGGGTCAATCAGATTCTCGAAGATATGCTTCGCATGTATGTCATGGACCAACAGACACGATGGGAGGATTATCTCTATCTTGTAGAGTTTGCTTATAACAACGGGTTTCAGAGTTCTATTGGCATGACACCTTTTCAGGCTTTGTATGGACGGTCGTGTCGGACTCCATTGAGTTGGGATAGGTTGGAGGATAGGATTCTATTGGGTCCAGATATGTTACAGGATATGGAGCAGCAGGTGGATCGGATCAGAGAGCATTTAGTAGCTGCACAGGATAGACAGAAGAAGTACGCAGATGCACACCATGTGGATCGCCAGTTTGTTGTAGGTGACTGAGTTTTCTTGCGAGTGCGACCGAGGAAGAGTCTGATCCGTTATGGAAAGGGTTCTAAGCTCGCACCTCATTTTGTCGGGCCTTTTGAGATTTTAGAGAAGATTGGGCCAGTTGCTTACCGCCTTGCTTTACCACCCAGTCTCTCGCGTATCCACGATGTGTTTCATGTATCTGCACTTAGACCTTATCATCCAGACATTTCTCATATCCTTGATTGGACTGCCTTACAGGTAGAGGACGGGCAGCTAGCTTTGGAGCCCGTGGCCGTTACCCAGCACAGGAGACTCACCCTCAGGGGTCGAGATATTGAGCAGGTGAGGGTTCAGTGGGATCCTAGAGATGACACTTCTGCTATATGGGAAGATGCTACTAGGACGAGAGAGCTCTACCCTTACTTGTTCGCAGGCTTCCAGGAGTAAGCCTGATCCTAGGGGGGAGGATGTGACACCCCTCCGATTTGTTATGTTTTTTCTTGATAGCTCAGATACTTTGTTAGACTATGTTTTATGTTGTGGTTATTCTCGCTGACAGTGGAGCGATGATAGACTTTATTGATGTGATGACACATTATATGCATGATGATTTTGTTAATATGCTTTATGTTTGCATAGATGCTTAGTTGTGATGACATTGCTATATTTTTTTATCGTAGTTTAATTGATATATTATCTCGTCAGTTGATGTGACACTGTATTGGTGAAGAGAACGGTATTATATCACTCGCTTGTGAGTGCCCTGTGATTTTCGCAATTCTCTCTTCATGGTGTGTATGATTTACTATATGTATACATGTGCGACATTTGTTTGTTTACAGGATTGCAGGTACAGGACATTAGCTTCACCTAGTTTCACAAGTCTGAGCATGTCTACTACTCAACAGTAATATTGGGAGATAGTAACGGGTTACCTAGTCATACCTTTACCCTAGTACAGTGTGTCATCAGTTTGAACTTGGTCTTAATTTTATCGTTGTTGTTCTGGGTATTTTATTCTTGTACAAATTTAATTTAGATTAAATGTGTATTTAATTTTAAATATTTAATTAAATGAATTATTGTTGTGAGTGCTTTAGAATAAATAAATAAATTTATTTTGGTTATGTTGATTTAGTAAATTTTATTATTAAAAATAAATGGTAATTAAATAAGTAAAAATATTTAAATTGGTTGCAATTAGTAAATTGTATTATTATATTTAAATGCAGTGAATGGAAAATATCTAAATTGTTGAGGGAAAAGATATTTTAGATATTTTGTTTAGATAACTGAGAGTTAGAATTTTTTTATCTAATTGTTGAAAATTCATTCACAGAAGAGGATTTTTGAAAAAAAAAAAAAAAGTTGTTTCACGGGAAAAAAGTTTAGTATGGGTTGTGGAAAATTGGTGAGGAAGTTGTGGATCTCTCAAAGGAAATTGTTTTAGAATTATTTTGTTGTAGAATTGTTGGCTGTGTTTTTGGTTGTGTCTTCTAGAATGAGGCAATTGCATTAAAGAAAGCTTTGGCTACATTGGGAATTGAAATTATAGAGAAGTTCGACAATATTTTCTTGAGGCAACATTCTTCTGTAACAGGTTTTTTACTGTTTTTGTGAAATTTGAAATTGAAAAGTTATTTTATTACTCTAATGCAAATTGGAAATGTTTTAGGAAATGATTTTTCAATACTGTAGAAGTTCTTGTTTCTGTTTTTTAAAAGATTGTCGTGAAAATGAAACCTCTGTAGAAAATAATTAAATCCTCTGTGTAATTTGTTTATTCGAAATAGATTTATACAAGAGGAAATTATAGTGGAATTATTGAACCTCTGTTGAATTTAAATAAAAACTTAGAAACCTCTTCCTGTGAAAACATAATTTATTCTTCTGTAGAAAATGATAAATTACTGTTGAAGATTTAGATCTTTGTAGGGAAAGATTTTTAACACGATAGAAAATTTAAAAGAAAGTATTTGAGAAATTAGAAAAACCTCTGTAGGATTGAAAATGAAATCTTCTGAGAAAACCAAAATAATTGGAAACCTCTGGTAATTTGAAAATCAAAACAACAAAGAGAGTGCGTCACTAAATTAATCATAACTCGAAATTTACGAACTGGGTAGGGCTGAATTTTTTATATGTTTTAAACGATTTGATTGCGCACCTTCAATAAAAATTTCAGAGAAACCAAATCCGAAAACAAAAGTTATTAAAGTCGCAAATACATGATTTATGATTAGGGTTGTCTGAAAATTGTTATTTTATATTTTTATATTTATTTATTTGTTTAAAAGTATATATTAGAAAAATTGCATATAATTTTATGATATTTAAATGTATTTTTAAATAGGTGCATGCACATGCACAATTTGATATTTTAAAATAAACATTGGAAAATAATAATTAGATTATGTAATTATAATATATATATATATTTATTTAAAAGAAATATTATATTGTTAATTAATGCATGCAATGCACAAGTAGATGTTTTAATTAGAAATATCATATATTTAATTAAGGAAATTGAGTTAAGTATTAAGAGCAGTTGAAATTTGGAAGTGAAATATTTAATTATTTCGTTATTATTTTATTAAATTGAAATAATGTTTGGATGATGTATTTTAATATGCAAGAATTGATTGTAATGGATTTAGGAAATCTGAAGGATAGATTTGTTATTTTGTTGAATTGTATTTGAAAGACACATGTTTCTTGAATTATGTACTGGGGGGAAATATATGTCAATATGTGAATCTAAGTCTTCCAGAGTCATAAGTGTGAAAGGGTTGTGGTAACTTTAGTTCACCCTTTGAGTTTCTTGGGTAGTGCACGTATTGGGTTTTCTATATTGGACATCCATCGAGATGTGTTACCTTTTGAGGTGTATTGGTTTTTTTTGTTATCAGTTCTTAGTGCACTGTCTACCCTTGACATGTAGTTTGAGTTATGCGTTGTCGATAGGGGAGTGGCTTTCAGCGAGGGCCGAGACACAAAATGGTCCCGGGACAACTCGTGTGGGAGTCAATATAATCCAATGAAAATTAAATAATCTATTAGCTTAACACATATAACAAGATATTTAGCCTCGCTCATTGGCTCAAGGGCTTGTACGAGACTTGAGATGAGTCGGGAAAGCCTGGAATGGCAAGATCGTTATCTTGTCCTCTCGAAAGATAACCGATTCCGCACTAGTGTGCATGTGGGGCCGGAATCATAAGAGGTTACCAGGATAACCCTAGAGAGGGGGCCGGGACCTAGGAAGATCTCCTTTGAATAACCAATGCAACCTTTGTGATGACACTCCTATGTCAATAGACAGTTTACT
>VDFB02168118.1:71470121-71548657 GCA_007258455.2 Sequoia sempervirens
AAACCACGGCCTTGTGTCACCCGTATACCCAAGTTGTATCGGTCTGATTTCAAAGAAGAAATTAATGATATGATCACTCTTCTGAGCAGAATTGCAGGGTTGAAAGTTTCTAATGTGTTTGAAAACTGGATGTATAAGTTCATGGTGGTTGTTAGAAAAGCACAGCATCCGATATTCTGGGGAGAAATAATCAGTGACAGTTTGTGTGAACAGCTTCCTACCACTCTTACCTTCTATATGAATTCATACTTGGTTTATATAGCAGCTTCGTTGAGACATTTTCCAGGCCTATCTCCTGAAGGTGACAGATCGTTGGTACCTGTATGGAAATATTATGATCGGCTGACTTTTATTCCAAGCCGAGCGCATTATAGAAGGGTTCAAGATGCCTTCTTTGGTTATTTTATGTGTTTGTTTGACAAAGAACTAGCAAATAATAGGGTATCTGAGGCAGCTTGGAATAAAGTTAATCAGTATGGCTGCTTGTTTCTTCAATTTCCTACCTTCACTTATATGAGAGTTGGATGCTTTGAAGACCAACCTTATATGCTTCCAAGATATCCGACTGATAAGATCATTCTGATGGAGCTGGGAAGACAGTTGATGGCAGTTCATTCACGTCAAGCTACGCAACATAAGTCTGGAATTGGTATTTCTTCACATAATCCATTGGTAATCGGCAGGTATTCTCTGACAACTTCTTCAAGAGCCAAAGCAATGGAGACTGAACTTCAGGAGATAACATTGAAGAGATTCCAAGCTAGAGTGGATTTTGATTACAGAAGGATGAAAGATAAAATAAAAAGAGCCTTCACTCATGTTCACCGCATTGAAGACATTTGGGCAGACCTCCGGACAGAAAAGGATATATACAAAATGGATTATTGCAGGCTAACTTTGGAGCAAATTATTGATCTAAATCTGACTTTAATTCCAGAGGGAGTAATTGATGATAGGCAGATTTTAGATCCTGAATACGAAGAACAAGGAGTTGCTAATGCTCTCATTCCTGCAATTCAATGGTCCCAAAAGGAATCTGTCTCAATCTTTGATAGGTTTCAATCAGTCTTGGCGAACACCAACTCTTGGCTCAAAAGCATAGGCGTCAAGACTATCAAAATCAAAGTTAGAGCTGAAGATGATCCAGCTGGTCCTAGGGGATTAAAATCAGAAATCAGAGAACAATCAAAAGAAGGAGCTTCCTCTTCAGGTACCAGAATTAAGCTGAAGGTAAGCAGAGCTGCAGAACAACCATTGGAAAGGGAAACATCAAAGGGAAAAGAAGCCAATGAAATGCAGATTCAAGTTTTGGATCAGCAAGAAGAAGACGAGGTTCTTGAGACCTCTACTATTCTAAGTGAGATAACTCCTCACATTGAAGCTCCAATACGAGAATCAGTCATATCTCCTATGTCCCCTATCGACAGTGATGTTGATTCCTTCTCCACCGTTTTCGTTCCTTCTATTCCACCACAAGAGACTTGTCATCAACCTTCATCAGTAATGAATACTCCCATAAGAAGCTTTCCTGATAACTTCAAGAGTATTTTTGACATAAATCCAATCTTTCTAGCCATGTCAGAAATGACTCTTCCAGAAATAGATACATCTGTAACAAGCTTTGATTCTTTCATGGCCAATCCTAGTTGTAATTTGTCTTCTGAACAAAACATTGTTGCTTTACAAACTGAGGCACCTCCAAGAATTTCTGTTGTATCACAAACTGAGGCTATTTCGACAGAGACTACAGTTGCTATTTCAGATGTGACAACTTTGGATCTTCCTCCATGGTTGAATTCAGTTGCTCCTAAAAGAAAGAAACAAGCAGTGTCTCCTGATATTTTTGATTTCCAAAAATCGAAGAAATCAAAACCGATGGTTGCAAAGAAAGCTAAAACAGTCTCACAAGTTTTTGTTGACAGCAATAGAATGAAATATGCTGAGATTGCAGAGCCTCTTGTTGACAAACCACATGAAACGATTGTTCTAGAGGCGTCTTTGACTAAAAACTTCGTTTTGACTTTCAAATTCATGGGAGCCTATTTCCTCCAAGGGCGCCCATTTTGTCCAGAGTTAGCCATTTTTATGATTTTCAAGTTCTTCCTTTTCCTTCTGATCTTCTGATGAATTCTTGATTCTGGGGGCTACGCTGATTTGACTGACTGGCTGACAGCTTCATTGGATAGTTTGATTGAAACCGACGAGGTGATCTTAGATGATGTATCTGCAAATTTTACCATCTAGAGCTCCAAAACTTTGGGCGCTCTTTCTCTCTAGGGGTGCCCAACTTGACCATACTTAGAAAATTTTCTTTGTTTCTTCATTAACTCCTCTTTTGCAGATGATCCTGTCGAATCTGGAGATCTAGGCGTCGGATTAACTAATGGTTGGGCTTATTGCGAAGCTGAGAAGATTCCAATAGGGGTCTTTTGGAGATCAGTCTGTCAGAAAGTTGAATTTAAGGCACCAAAAGGTTGGGCGCCCCTGGCAAGCTGGGGTGCCCAACTTGATCAGAGTTAGTCAATTTTACTGTGTTTTCTTCTTGCTCTTGGCTTTGGCTCTTGTCGGGACCTCTGTTCTGCCTGCTGCATCTGGCGACTGCCAACTCCGTTTGACGTGCTGGAGATCTTGTTGGAAAGCCTAATCAAATCTAACGAAGTCATGTTGGAGGCTTTACTGGCAAATTCATCTTTTTAAGCCCTCAAAATCTTGGGCGCCTTTCTCCTTTAGGGGCGCCCATTTGCTCTAGACTTAGAATATTTTTTGCTTGATTTCATCTTCAAACTTGAATCTTCATTTTGTACCTTCAGCTTTTTGGATTTGTCAGAGATTGACCAGTTTGATGCTCGGACGAAGACACCCGTTGCGAAGCTGATTGGATTCAGAAGAGATTGAGCTCACCCGCAAATCCTAACAGCTGGATTTGCCCTTCCAAAAAGCTGGGCGCCCCTGGGCACCTGGGGCGCCCAAAGTTCCCAGACTTGGTCAAATTTCTGATATTTTCACCTTCTTTTTCGTTCTTTGTGCATGCTTATCAACTCACCTTTTGCTCAATGCTTGAGTGTTGAATTTGACGCTTGGCAGCTGACTGGCCTCCATTGATGACCTCGAAGTTCCTGATATGCTTCTGAAAAAGCAGAATAGACCCACTAGGGCAAAACTGATCTTTTTGGGATTCTTACTGCACCAGCCTGATATGGAAGTATTTTGAGCCAATCAAAATCAGTTTGGACCCTGGCGGACAAAATTTCTATTTTTAGAAAATTTTGCTAGTATCCATTTCGAAATAAACCCAGAAAAACCTAGAAAAAGTTACTGTTTTTGGAAAATTTCTAAAAATAGCAGTTTTCCTAAAAAGTAGGGACGAAAAACTGAGATCTGGGTTTTGTAGATTAGGTCGCTATGAGCAGACCCAGATCGTCAGATTTTGGAAATTTCACATTTTTACCCCTCATGCAAGACATGCACACCCAAATTTTGACCTTTTTGATAGATTTGACAAGACTTTTACTCATTTCTTCAAAATGTCTAAATGTATAAAAAATTTTAATTTTGGGGTACAACAGAGAGTACCTAGATCAAAATTTGAAAACACTGAGGATTTCATTGACATGCAAGGAAAAAGCAGTTGCTGCAACCTGATAAAAAGCTTCAAAAATTCTTCAGAAGAATGAGATGAAGAGACCTAGATGGCTGAAAATTGAAATCTTTTGACCTTCTCCTTCAAAAATTTGATCTTCTGGATGAAAAAAGCATGAAAAAGCAAGGTCTTATGCTGCTGGTCTGAAAAATTTGATGAAGAATCAACCTTGTTGTCATAACAACTAACACCTCTGGAGTGCAAGTTGGTACAGACAGCTATGCACACTACGCAACGAGTGCTCTTCAAATTAGGAGGGGAAGCTCCCTCGTTGTGCTTGACAAAAGTGCTTGAAAAGGGAAATAAACTAAACTATATCCTGTCTTTTTGTCTTAGCTGTAAGAGGTACAAGGCTTTCACTAAAACTCTATACGTTGCAGCTAAGTATTTTCTGGTTTCGCAAGACTTAACTACAACACACAAAACTAAGTAACTTAAACTATCCAATCCCCTCAAGAATTCAGAGCATGAGGAAATGGAGCGGGAATGATTATCTGATGATAAACCGGGTACAGACTCACAATGTGAAGGCAAGGTGGCACGACTATCTGTCAGAACCCTGGTGGTTCTCAAATTGAATCCCTGATTGTTTTTGTATTGTTTTTGCAAATTTTCGATTTTTTGTGTTTTTGAGGTTTTTACAGGCAAAAAGAAAAAATTGCGATTTCTCTAGAAATGCTTAATAAATTCATAAAAAATACATAAATGCATTGAACGTTTCAGATCTTGCTCAAGAAACAAGGCGCATCACTATATTCAACTTCCAGAGCAATTACAATGAAGAATATGGAGCTATAAATGAAATACAATAAATTTATTGAAGAAAAACCTGATTTTCTCTTAATGGCGGCTGTCATAAATGCAGATGGTACGGCTGTATGGAAGATGCAATATCCAGGCTCGAAAAACAATGCTGAAGCCCCAGAGAACCTAGGCGCACAAGATCCTGAGAATATAAGCTGAAGGAGATGAAGTATTTCCCTGTGATGAAGAAGTACGGCCTTGCTGGTACAGGTCTGTACGGCCTGACAGCAGCAGCATTTAATGAAGTACGGTTTCTTGAAAACTGTGCCAACTCTAATGAATGATCTCAGATAAATTCGCCTCCACTGTAGATGAATATCTCTGCTAAAAACTGATGAATCTGTCAATAAATCCAATCTGTAACTCCTGAATGAAGTCACCCAGATGCAAGCTTAAACTGGTATTTCACAGTCTCAGTCTGCCTAATCTCTGAAGAGTTTTCGTTCTCCAGAAACGTCTGTCTGCCAGAAACCCTAGGGTTTGCAAACTCCAAAGCTCAAATGCAAGAAGACAAAATTGAATAATAAACAGCATAGTTCGATTTTGCCTTGAGAAGAACAATATATCTCCTTTGAAAAGTTCGACCTAAATCTCCTTTGAAATAATCATTTAAATAAATGATTTAATTTTCACCTTTTAACTTAGGAGAAATAATTAATTATTGGCGTCCCACTTTTAATGAATATAATATACTCATTAAGTCAACATTTAATAATTTATTATAAAGTATAATAAATACTTTATAATTTTAAGCCAAATAATTAATATTTAAATATTTCAATAAAGTGACTTTATTATAAAGTCAAATTATTAAATATTTAATAACTCATTAAATACTCCTTATTTCTCCGTCAAATCAATCAATCATTTAACTAGGTTTAATCGAATAATATTGTACCCTGTGCCTCGTCAAATAGGCAGCCGCTCACCTAATCCTCTTTCTAAAAATAGAAAGTTCTCTCAAAAGTTTCCTTCTCGAAGACTGCTAAGGCCCAACCCCACACACCGCAAACCGGAGCTATCAAACACCGGAAAGTAACGCCCAAATGATCCTTTCCAACACTCCGCTCCCCACGAGGATCGAATCGATAGGCTAACTCGTCACCAAATGCGGTTGACTAGGGATGGGGACATTACCGCCTCTCGAATTGCTTGAACTCAAGCACCAACTCCTGGATGCTGTAAAACCTCCTCTGACTCCCATGTAGCATCCTCAACTAGCAAATCTATCCACTTGACCAGATATTCCCTGATCACACGCCTCCGAAGGTGTCTCTCTCTCATCTCAAGGATGGCCTCAGGTACTAGTATCAGTTTCCCTTCATCATCAAGGGGTGGCAAAACTGGAGAGGGTATAACATGCTAACCCAATGCCTTTTTCAGGCGAGAAACGTGAAATACATTATGGACCTTGCTATCAGCTGGCAAGTCCAACTTCATGCGTCCCGCCTACTCGCCCGACAACACGGTAAATGGACCAGTAGTAGCTTAGGTTTTAGTTTTCCGCTTCCACTCTTCCGGGCAGAGGACTCAATTTATACGGCCGCGAAATAGAGGTACACCATATCACCACCAAAAACTACGCTTAACTTTCTCTCATCGTAAAGATACCTGCTGGCGCCGATTTCCGTACGGATATTGTTCCGCTTTAGAGACTCAAGATGTCCGCCGACTCGTGATCATATCCTCGTGACTGCACTTCGCTATCGCCAAAATCAAATCGTAAGATTACCATACCTGCATTAAAGCCAGCGAAGGGGGTCATCTTCGTATCGCCATATGGTGAGTCGAATATAAATACCGGGCATAAGTAGATCCATTCACCCAAGTTCTCGTTGACCAAATTTATAATTAAGAAATAACCTTCACCCAATTTATTGGACAATCTCTCATCATTCATCTGCTGGATGGTAGTCGGTACTGCGTCGGCCTGTTCCGCATACCGAACAACTCCCGCCAAAAGTTGCTCATGAACCGACTGTCTCTATCGCTGACTATCGTCCGAGGTAACCCATGCAGCCGGAATACCTCTCTGAAAAACAACTCTGCAGTCTGCGATGCTGTGAAAGTAGTAGTAATCGGGAAAAAGTGTGCGTATTTAGTCAACCGATCCACCACTACGTAGATGCAATCTTTACCCTGGGATTTCGGCAAACCCGTGATAAAGTCCATCGATAAACACTCCCACTTCCTGTCAGGTATCGGAAGTGGCTGGAGCAATCCAGCAGGATAAGTGTGCTCCTGCTTGTTCTGTTGGCACACAGAACACTCACGGACATACTGCAAAACATCAGTTTTCAGCCCTTTCCAAGTAAACCGTTCCCGAACCAGTTTGTAAGTCTTGTAGTATCCAGGATGGCCCGCCATAGGAAGGTCGTGAAAGGCTCTCAAAACTGTAGTCCGTACCTCAGAGTCAGGAACCAAAAGAATCTGCCCCTTGTAAATGATCAAGTCATCTACAATAGTGTATCTGTCATCCTGCTCTGTCCTATCAACGATGCTAGAAGCCCATGGGTTCTTAGCATACTCAGCGATAATCCGATGCCTCCAATCCTCTGTGATCTGTGCTCAGGCATTCAACTGGGGTCTGCGAGACAAGGCGTCGGCTACAACATTCTGCTTTCCCTTAATGAAAGTGATATCGAAGTCATATGACTGCAGTTTACTGACCCATTTTTGCTGCCTCTCATTCAAGTCTCGCTGTCCTAGGAAATGTTTCAGGCTGTTATGATCTGTGCGTACACTGAATTTGCTGCCTACCAGGTACTGCCTGAACTTAGCCAATGCATGCATAATGGCTAACATCTCCTTATCATAGATACTGTAAAATCTCTCAGGACCCCTGAGTTTCCTGCTCTCAAATGCAATCGGAGTGTCGCTCCTGCATCAAAACGGCACCAATGCCCTCTCCTGAAGCATCACAGAATAGATCAAATGACTTCGTAAAGTCAGGCAATGCTAACACCGGACATGAAGTCATGATCACCTTAAACCTGTCAAAGCACTCCTGCGCCTGTGGTGACCAAAGAAAAGCCCCCTTCTTCGTCAAGTCAGTAAGGGGTGCGGCGTGACGTGAGAACCCGCTAACAAATCTCCTGTAGAATGCACACAACCCAATGAAACCTCTGAGCTGCGTAAGGTTCTCAGGTACCGGCCAATCAACAATAGCTCGGACCTTTTCAGGGTCCATACTCACTCCCTTGGCACTGATGATGTGCCCCAGATATAACAATTCCTCCATGCCAAGCTCACACTTGGATTCCTTAGCATAGAAAGACTCATCTGCTAAGATACCCAAGACTGTGTCCAAATGAGCCAGATGCTCATCCCATGACCTGCTATAAACCAAAATGTCGTCGAAGAAGACTAACACAAATCTCCTCAACTGAGCACTGAAAACCCTGTTCATAGTTGCCTGAAAGGTGGCAGGTGCATTGGTTAACCCGAAGGGCATAACCAAGAACTCGAAGTGACCGCAATGACACCGAAAAGCGGTTTTCTCAATATCCTGCTCCCTCATCTGAATCTGATGGTACCCTGATCTCAAATCAATCTTCGTAAAGAAGACTGCTCCGTGCAACTCATCTATCAGCTCATCTATACGTGGAATAGGGTACCTGTTCTTGATTGTTCTTTTGTTGAGCTGCCTGTAATCGATACACATCCGAAGTGATCCGTCCTTCTTCTTTACCAATACAACCGATGAAGCGAAAGGAGACTTGCTAGGTCTGATATGGCCCATAGCTAACAACTCATTAATGGTCTTCTCTATCTCATCTTTGAGTCGTTTCGGATGTCGGTAGGGAGTGATCATAACGGGCTTTGCGCCCTCCTCCAACTCAATAATGTGCTCCGTACCCCTGTCTGGAGGTCTACCAGGTGGAATATCACTAAACACTTTGGAGTGTTTAGTCCTCAAAATCTGTATATCAGGGTGGTACTCACCCTTCTGCGGCTCCTGCTGGGCTGGCATCAACATGCACTCAGCCGCCCAGTCAACCATATCATGACGAATGAGCCTCTCCATCCGTCTGAATGAAACCATCCTCAGATTACTGTCCCGAATCGCCTTGATGACATGTGGTCTCCCGTCAACCTTGAATTTCATTTCCATATCCCGTAGGTTGAGCGTGAACTCACCCAAATCATGCAACCATGCCATCCCTAATACAACATCTGTATCCCCCATATTAACAACATAGAATTCAGTCTTGAATTCATAGTTGTTCAATCTCATCGGAAGATCAGTAATCTTTCTGTCGCACCTGAGAGTATATCCGTCAGCCACCTTGACTCGAATACCCTCGAAAGCCTCCGTCTGGATGCCACGCCTCTCAACTAAACGTGCATCAATAAAATTGTGAGTAGCACCTGTGTCCAACAATGTAATCACTTTCTGACCTGCTAAGAGCCCACGAAGTCGAAATGAACCATCTCTCTGAAGACTAGTCAGATGGGCTTCCTGTAGCTTCCTTCCACCTTCATGCTCACCCTCATTTTCGGACTTCTCATCATCTGAAGGCTCGGAATCAGCTTGCTGGTCTGACAGATCAGATTGCTCTTCGCCCTCATAAAACCACTCCATTTGGTTATTTTTGACTTTCGGACGAAGTGGGCATATGTGTTTTTCATCATAGGGTGCCTTGCACCAAAAACATAACTTTTTCTTACGTAATTCATTCAACGTTTCCCTGTCAAACGGTGGTGCATTCTGTCTCTTCGGATCCTGTTGATCCTTCCTCCTGTCAAAGGGTCTATTTCTGTCATTGTTTCTATCGAAAGGCCTGTTGGGTCTCGTGTATGGAGTTGACCCTGAATTGAACTTGCTGCGAGGTGCTGCAAGCTCCATGCTTCTCGCCTTCCGCATGGCCTCCTGAAGTGTAGTTGGGTCAAAAGCCTTAACCCAACCTCTCATGGGTTCTGTCAAACCCTCAACGAAAAGTATGATAAGTCTCCGCTCTGAAATTCCCGTGACCATGACTGCCACTCTCTGAAACTCACCAATGTATGAGTCCAAACTGCCTGTCTGTCTGAGCTGAGCCAACTCTCTGAAATACAGTTCCGGATCCTTCTTATCAAATCTCTCTATCAGTCTGCTGGTGAACTCCTGATAGGTATTGACCGCATGATGGCCTAGCGTGTACATGCCATGGTGCCACCAATCGTGTGCTACTCCGTCAAGATGTAAAGTAGCAAATTTAATTGCCTCATCCTCCTGCATAGGCCTAAGTGACAAGTAATTGTCCAGTTTCTGGACCCAAGACCTCGCTGATGTCTTTTCAGACCCATCAAAATATGGCAATGTAATCTTGCTCACCGCATACTGCAAATCCCTATTCACCTGTGGCTGCGGCTGCTGATACTGTGGGGGTCTGCGGTCAAATCTGCCTCCTCCTCTGGGTTTATAAACATCTATAAACTCATGAAATGTAAGTGCCTGCCGGATCTCAGGTGCTAGTGACATGTACTCACCATGAAATCTCGTCAAGTCTGCCACGGACATGCCATTGTGTGGCTGAAACTCCTGATGCTGCCCCTGATGCTCTGCCCCTGGAGTCTGTGGTGGAGTCTCCCTAGGTAAGAAAGTACCTGGCCTACGCTCCTGGTAGATCGGTGACGGCTGTCTAGGTACGGATGCCAATGGCTGATCCACTAGTGCAGTCCCGCTCGTCTGTCCAATCTGAATGTAGTGTGGCTGTGTGGGCGTACACTGTCTAATGGTACCCATCAGCTGAGACATCATATCCATCATATTATCGTGCCTCCGTCTAAACTCCTCCTCGGTAATATCACCCTCTGCATGCGCCTTCCCTGGATCCTTGCGAGTCTCTGAGGAAGTCTCACGTTCTGCCATTAGGGTTGCAACACTGTTTTCACTACCGTCAGAACTGGATCTGTGAATACCAAGCACCCCTGACACTGTCTGACCTTCTGGGATAGGTGGACCTGTCCAATCCTCGTCTTTGCCTGTCCCTACACCTTTAATGTAGTGAATGGTATCTCTGTTCATGAAAAAGCGCTAAAAAGCACACTGTATTCTGAAAAAGCACTGAAAAAGCACAGGATGGCAGGAGATCTGTGCTCTGATACCACTGTCAGAACCCTGGTGGTTCTCTGATTCAAACCCTAATTGATTTTTGAAGGTTTTTGCAAGTTTTCGATTTTTTGTGTTTTTGAAGTTTTTCACAGGCAAAATGAAAATTGCGATTTCTCTAGAAATTGATAAAAAATTCATAAAAAATTCATACAAGCTTAAAATGCATAGAATTTGTTCAGAATGGATAGGCGTTCCTTTATTTCATCTTTTTCAGAACATACAATATAGAAATCTGAACATGTAAAGCAATACTGAAGACTTTATTTAAAAACCTGGTATCTTAATAATGGCGGCTGCTGTAGCTGATAATGGTACGGCCAGAAATTGATGAAGGATCTTCCAGCTCGAATCCCAATGCAAAGTGTCCAGTAAACCAAGCGCCTCAATGTAGAATCACCAGAGACAGATGAATAATGGCGTTTCCTCAGAAGATGTGAAAGTACGGCCTGAAAAGTACAGAAGTACGGCCTGCTGCAGCAATAAGAAAAAGTACGGCCTCCTTGGGATTTGTGCCAGAACACTGAAAACTAATCTCTGCTCCAGTCGCCTATGTCTGCTGATGATTTCCTCTGAAAACCTCTGCCAAAATGGATGAATAAGCACAATCTGTGATCTCTGTGTGAAATCACCAAGTGCAAGCTTCAGCTGGTATTTCACAGCCTCAGTCTGCCTGATCTCTGAAGAGTTTTCGTTCTCCAGAAACGATCGTCTGCCAGAAACCCTAGGGTTTGCAAACTCCAAAGCTCAGATGCAAGAAGACAAAATTGAATAATAAACATGATAGTTCGATTTTGCCTTGAGAAGAAACATATATTCTTCTTTGAAAAGTTCGACCTAAATCTCCTTTAAAATAATCATTTAAATAAATGATTTAATTTTCACCTTTTGACTTAGGAGAAATGATTAATTATTGGCGTCCCACTTTTAATGAATATTAAATACTCATTAAGTCACATTTTAATAATATATTATAAAGTATAATAAATACTTTATAATTTTAAGCCAAATAATTAAATATTTAAATATTTCAATAAAGTGACTTTATTATAAAGTCAAATTATTAAATATTTAATAACTCCTTAATTACTCCTTATTTCTCCGTCAAATCAACCAACTGCTGAACTGGGTCGATTCTGAGCTGAATGGCTGAACCAGGTGCCCTGCCCGAAATAGCAGCTTCCGCCTGACCTAACTTTCTAAAAATAGAAAGTTTCCTGAAAGTGCTCACTGGAAGATTCTGCGAAGGCCCAACCTGATACAACTGCAACTGGAGCTACCAAACACTGAGCAACGGCTCCAGATGATCCTCTGCACACTCCTGTCAGCCTACGAGGATCGAAATAATAGGCTAACCTTGTCACCAGCTGTGCTGACTAGGACGGGGACATGACAGTTCATTACAGTGGTATCAGAGCCATGCATCCTGCCATCCTGTGCCCATCAAGGTTCAGTTGACAGTTGAATGACAGAGAAATCAGTTTCTACACCTAAGGTTAGAACAGAGTTCAGTTTAGCTTTCAAAAGTTTCAAAGATGTTGCGTTTTCTAAGGTCCAAGGATCGTGAGAAGTCAGATTCAACTATGGTATCTAAGGAAGGAAAGGTTAGTGATGCCGTAAGGGATTTCATTGAATATGCCAAACAGTATAAAAACAATGTGAACATGAGGCTGCCAAACTCCATGAGAAATATCAAAACATGCCAGATGATTATAGGTACAATGTTTCATTTGATTCCCATTTGAATTGTGTGGCATTACTGAAGCCCGATAAGTCGGAGATGGTGGACCACATTAGGAAAATGATAAAAAGAGAAGCAAAACAAGCTTTGGTTGAAGAATCAAAGAAGGAAGGAGATGAAGTGCCTATTTGTGAATTGCAGCCCACAAATATGTGAGTTGAAGAGAAAAATCAGTCATCTAGCATTGAAGATGGCACAAGCAAGGTGCACATATCACATCAAAATGAATGTGAGCTTGATGAAGATACCTTGGCAAGTGAAGAGTTAAGGGTAGAGCCCCATAATACTTCCTTTGACTTGCATGTAACAGGAAGTAATGAAGATCAGCTTGGTGAAAAACATAACAGTCTTGAGTCCCAATGAGGATTCATCCAATGAAGGTCTTGAGAGAAATGACTTCACAGAAGATTTTAGTAGTACTGTTGTATGGGATGAGTTTGTTAAAGAAGAGCAAGTAAAGGGGAATACTGATGGTGCCCTTGAATCAGCCTATGACCATTTCCAAAGTGATAATGTTGGTAATGATTCCACATGTTTGTACCACCTCTTGTTGAAGGTTTGGTGATGGATAGTTTCCCTCTTGTTGCTGTTCAAACTCATCAAGAGTTTTCACAAGATGAAGATATGACAAGTGATCAAGGAGACCTTTTTGGTATGCATATGATTACTAAAGATGAGATCAGAAATATACCTATAGATGGTGGTCACATTGAAGGCAAAAGGGATGAAGTTTTCAAAACAGTTAACATTGAAGATTCTCAGCTTCACTATGACGTTTGTGACATGGGTGAACTTGGGTTTGGTCATCAAACTAAGCCCTTGGAGAGAGGGACTTATGAAGAAATCAGTTCAAGTGAGTTACATGGTGATCGATTCAAAGACTCAACACTCCAAGAGAAGCATGAAGAGTACTTTTCTTTTGATCAAAACAATCAGCCTTTTACCATTTGGGATCCGGGTTGGTTGGCACCAAGGTATGATAAAGAACCTTTGTGGGATGAATTTCCCTTTGATCCAGATGAAGATCAAAAATCAGATTGCATTGGAAGTTGTGAGGTGGCTTTTGGAGGAGGTGTCCTGAAAGAAGAAGATTGTTCAACGAAGCTCCATAATGATCTCTTTGAAGTGGTTGCAGCCACTAAAGAAGAGTATGTTGCTATAGAAACTTTCCGAACAGCGGACAATTATGATCCATTGATCAAGTTGGATGCTGCCATAATGTTTGACCAAGGAGACGGTGATGAAGGAGAAGAGCTAGAAGACCATATGGCTCTTGAAGAGGAAAGAGGTAAAGAGGTCTACAAACACAAGTATGATTTTTCCATTCAAGACGCTGATTGCAAAAAGAGAGTCGAAGAAATCATGGAGAATGATCATTTCCATGGCATTGAGCATTATCCGCATGTTGGTGGTAAAGTACAAGGATGTTGGAGCAGCATTGAGGGCAGCAAAGACAAGGGACAAGGTTCTGATTTTCAGTTGCAGCCTATCAGCAGTTCACCATCTTTGCATTCTTATGAGTGGGAAAGACAATTCAAGGTGTCCATTGACAAGGAAGTGCAAGCTCTATCCATGTTTGATCACACACATAGCTTGGTTGAAGATCTCTATTGGAAGGTTCAATTTTATGAGAGACTGAAAGGGACTAAGGATGAAGTTACTCTCCCTAATTTGCAACATGTCAAAGACTCCTTAGAGACATTGAAATCGGAGTACTTACACTTGATTGAAGATCGTGATCACACCATTGAAGTTGCAAAGAAGACCATTGGTGTTTTCCAAGCAAAAGAGAGTATGATTGATGAGCTCACTCTGGAGCTCGAATCAACAAAGAACATGTTGAAAGAAACTCAGTTGGCTCTAACGGAGGTTGAAGACCAGTTTGCTAACTTCAAACTTTTCAAGGAGCAAGAGGGTGCACAAAGAGCTGAAGAAATCAAGCAAGTGATTGGAAAGCTTGATAGTCTTCAAGAGGAGTTTGATCTTGAAAGTGTCTCAAGAAAATCAGAAGTTGCATGTGCTGATTTGGAGCAGCAAGATGAAAGTAATGACTTTCAAATTTTTAACAATCCTCTTTTTGAAGTGGGTGTTGAGGAAACTTATGATAATCCTCTTTTTGTGATGGAAGAAGAACTAGAACATGGTGTTTGCACTCTTCTCAATCCATTCCTTGGGCTGAGTGATGCTAGTCTATTTTGGGAGTTGGATTTGAAGTCATCTTATGTTTCATGCTCCAGTGTTGTTGAAGCTTTCATGGATTGGTTTCAGAGGTTCATCAGAGGGAATGCCTATTTTATGAGTATGCACTTGGTTTTGACCAACACTTGGGGTTGTGTTGAATTCTCTTTTCAGTGTGTTGAAAATCACTTTCGGTTGGGTATCCATGCTTGGGATTCTCAACTTGGATTGATGGAGTTTATGGCTTGTGGAAAGAGGAATTTTTGGTGGGTTAGTGATCAAATTTTCAGACCTTTGGGTGTTGTCCTTCTCTTCACCAACCACTTGATGGCCCCATTTGTTCATGAACAAATGGATTGGAGAGAAATTTTGAGTTTGGATTGGAGAGATGAAAGGTTGGTGGCTCTTGAGAGTGATCCTTGGCTAAGGCAAAATCAGATTTGGAGACTCGAGCTTGCTGATTGGAGGCAGGCCAACCACCTTACACGGAGAGTCTCCCTCATTCAGGAGAGTTGGATCAGCACTACCGGTCAAAGAAGTGGTAGTTTTCAGATGGAAATGGCTCTAGTGTGTTTTCCAGCCACTTTGGAGGTTTGTGATGTAAACTTTGATAGTTTACTTTCCTTATTGGTTTAGGACAGCGAGCTACCCCATGCCTTGATTCATCATTCTGAGACTCATAGGGTTGGAATTATGGGAGTTTTCTGTAGTCCTCATGGTAGTATCAATATAATTCAGATGAGGCATAGTAGCTCCATGAGGAGACATGAGTATGAGTTTGTTGAGCTCTTGCAAAGGATTGCTTTCCTCTTTGCAAGAAGATTCGAAGATGTCACATTTGCAGTCATGGCTCCGTTTGTTACCATATGGAGGTATGCTGAGGAGTTTGATTTTGAGTTGAGTAGCCTATCTTTCTTCTTGCCTAGGATGGTGATAGACAGTGGTATGGTTGATATTGTTGACTCTGGGCATCTTGGACATGAGACGTTGCATGATATTGATCTCAATTCTTTAAGATTTTTCAGTTTGAGTATCATGGATGGTAACATTTTGGAGTTACAAGGGAGGTTAGTGCAGCATTGGTACAATGGTTTCACTGTTGTGATCAAAGTAGTGCAGCATCGACATGGTGGGTCCTCCTTCAGACGGACATGGGACCTTGGGATTGTATTTGTTTTGGTATGGATCAGTTTGAGTTCTTCTAGAGTTGTGGTGGCATTGCTTGAGGACAAGCAATTTTGGAAAGGGCGGACTGCAATGTCCCCAATTCAGCCCTACACTCTTCGTTTGGATTTAGCCTATTTCCGAAAACTCGTAGGCTAAAGCTGAAATGAAAATTAGGGTTTCCACTTTCAGAGGAGGTTTTGAGGTCTTGCATGCGAGAGTTTCTAACGCATGTCTGGTGAAGCTTTCTGGGTTTTTGGAGAGCTTTGCAATGAGGTAACATGCATGACAGGATATTGACTTGCGTTCTCGGCTGCTTTTTCGAGGCTTGCATGTTGGAGTTTTCCAGTTTGGCTTTTGGATTCGTTCTGGGTTTTCAGAGAGCTTCGCGATGGTGTGACATGCAACTAAATCAAATGACTTTTCCGGACTTACTATTTTTAGTAAGTTGAAATGGCTACTCAAAATGTGGAGAAAATGAGTTTGGAACAACTTACTATTTTAAGCAATATGCTATTTTTAGTAAGTACTATTTCTGACAGTGCTATTTTTAATAGCAGTTCAGCAGTTCAGTGCAATGGCTATTTCTGGCAGGTCAACTTGAGTAGTGGTCTCCAACATTTGAGGTGATTATTTGGCAAGTTTAATATTTGATGAAAAATAATGTTTTAAGTGAAAAATATTTGGCTAAGGCATGGAGGACGATTTGGAGAGATAAGCGATTTTTATAATGTTTATTAATTAAACATTTTGGAGGCCTTATTTGATGAATTAATATTTAAGTGAAATATTTGCAAGTTATATATTTGCATTTTATTAAATTATATTTCCACATATGGGTTGGAAATGAAATGCAAATGAAATTTGGAGAAAAGGTGAAAAGTGAATTTCATTTAGGCACCCTAATTGGAGGGAAAAGAAGATTTGAATTTGGAGACAGAAAAGTTATAAATAAGAGACTTGGCCTTCAATTGGATTATCTATTGTTGCTTATCATACTGTTATGCTGCTGAAATACTTTCAGAGCTTGCTTCGAGGAATGCATACCTCCTAGTTCTTTCTCTTGGTTTCGTGCTTGAAAGATAGCACCTAGCTAAGTTTTCAGAGACTGCTTCTCATCCAGACTAGCAGACAGAGCATCAAGGTTGAAGATTTTAGAGATTTGTCAGTTTTGCAATTGCTGGTTAGGGTTTTGCTGAAATACAAATCTGCTCATAAGTCCATGCACGATTTTTTGGTGGTTCTGGGTATTGGCCCTATGCTTTAGTCTACCTTGGGCGCCCCTCCTTGCAAGTTTTCAGATTTTTTGGAGGTGTCTCGGATTTTATCTTGCTAGTAGAACTTTTCTGGAGGTTGTACCTTCTTTGAGGTTGCATTGGAAAGCGTGCATAAATAAATCACTACTATTTGGAGGAGTTTCTTGGCTTGGTCTTGGTTGCTCAACTCTTAGCTCTCATTGTCATTCAGTTCCACATCATTCGGAGGTGTTTTGACGAAGTTATGAGCATTTTGGTGATTCTAGGGCTTGCTAGTATGAATTTTCTGATTGCTGCAATTTTATATCAGCCTGATATTTTAGTCCCTTTTGCTATATTTCATATGTTGGATAGCTTGTACTTGTTTGGAGTTCATTTCCTAACATTTTGGAGATCATTGGTTATCTATATCTCATTGTATTTGCAGATTGTTCATCATATTGTAACGCTGAATTAGTAGTACTGATCAGCTCTTTTACTTTCTGCACTTTACATTTTGTATCCCCACTTTAGTGGAAGAGGATGGCTATGCCGCCTATTTAATTTCAGTTAGTAGCCTTAGGGACCCTCTGACCATATGCTCGCCATCTCTCGGCGCATTCTTGGTTAGAGTTACTTTAGCTCAGCATGCACAAGATCCTCTGACCATATGCTCGTCTATCCTAGACGCATTCTTGGTTAGAGTTCATTTCCAGTTATGCATTGTATCAGATCCTCTGACCATATGTTCGTCCATCTTGGACACATTCTTGGTTAGAGTTATTTCCGCATCGTTTGGGTTTTCCAGCTAACCTTAACGGGTGCATGTTGCATTGTAATTGTTATTGAAAAATTAAAAAAAAATTGGTCCGGTTCATTACAAGTGCTGCCCCTCAATCCCCAAGGAGTCTGCCACCCCAAGACCCCCACCATGTTAGTGTTTTATAGCTTCCCGGGAGCTATTTTCCCTTTGTTTAAGGCAAGTCGGCCTTCTTGTAACAAATAATATTTTATATTCTTTATTTCCTAAGGGGGCCGACCTAGTGGAAAGGTCACCTATCCTTGTATATAATGAAGGTGATTTCATCTCATTTGCATAACACAATCATTCACTCTCTAATTCTCATCAAGTAAGCAGCAAAAGTTCGCACTCTTAGCAGCAGACCATTATTTTGTAGCAGCAGATCAGATTTCAAGGAGAAACATATTCAATTGTATCTGTGCATCTAGGAGAGGTGTTGTTGTGACCTTTTCACACATCGCCCCATTCAAAATGGGGACCCGCTAATTTTTGCTCCATTCTGGTCTTTTGGCTTGGGTTTTTCTCTCTCTCTCTCGCTCCGTCTCTTTTCTGATGTCTACCTTTCGAGGGTTGCGCCCGTCAGTGAGTTTAAGCATGAAATTGACCAAGTCTGAAAATTAGGGTTTCATCTTTCCTGGTCAGTCCAAGGTCGAACGAAGTCAATAAATTGAAAATTGAACTTAACATTGTTGTCAGCATGTTTCCAGCAGGCTTCCACTAAAATTTTATCAGATTCTGAGTACTTACTATTTTTAGTAAGTGTGAAATTACAGGCAATTCGTCAGCATTTTTGAAGTTCTAATAGTCACACTGCATTCAGAGCACATCAGGCTACTCGCGTGCTAAATTTGAGCAAACGGACCACTTTCTATTTTTAGCAGTCCGGCAAATTCGGGGCTCGGATGCAGAGTTTTCTTTGCATGTTGGCATATTCTTGATGGGTTTTTCAAGACCTTCGCGATGATATAACATGCAAAAGCGAGACGACCACTTTCAGAATTGATCTTAGAGGCTATTTTTAGGGTTTGCATGTGAATTTTCTTTTGCATGTCGGGTGATTCTGATGGGTTTTGAGGCTTAGCGATGGTGTGACAAGCGGAGATACCCACTCGAAGGAACTTGCTATTTTAGCGGTGTGTCGTAGCTTCCTAGCAATTGAGTTGATCACATGCCACAAAAAGCGAAGAAACAGAGATCTTTTGATATGCGAGCGAATTAGGGTTTCAACCGGGGCCCAAAAAGAGGCATAAAGGTCAGAATTTTCAAGGTGTAAACCACCACGATCAGCATCCTTCAGGCTATCTGCTGGTGAAATTTCAAGTCAAACGGAGCACTTACTATTTATAGTAAGTCAATTTGGAAACTGGCTAAAAATAGTAAATCAGCTGCATGCGTTGATGTTGACAGTAAGGTCACGTGGTGAGGAACACGCCATCAAAATTTCAAGTTAATCGGAGCAGTGGAGCTATCGGAAACAAGCGGTTGCTATTTATAGTAAACCACCTTCAGAAACAGGCTAAAAATAGCAGGGTAACTAAAATGGCAGTGTCGACAGGACAACAAGGTCATGAGGATGTAGTGTGCAAAATTTCAAGTCATTCTGAGCTTCAGAGATACAAAATTGAGAGGACTTACTATAAATAGCAGGGCGTGGAATACTGGCGAAAAACAAAAAAAAAAAAATTCTAAGTCTGGAACTTCATCCGGTAGATATGGCAAAATGCGCCCAGTTGATGAAGAAGCACAAAAAAATTCTAAGAATGAAGCTCGTCCTTCACACAGGCCAAAATGCGCCCAAAAAGCACAAGTGGTCAAAGAAAGTCAACGTTTTTTATCCTGTTGGCCTAGCAAAATGCACCCAACATTGAAGAGGAAAAAGCTAAAAAATTGTCTAAGTCTGGATATCCACCACCACCTTCAAAATGCGCCCAAGTTGCAAGTTCATCCTCCTTCATGGGTAAAATGCGCCCAAATACATGCATGTAAAGACAAAAAAACGGAAGGTGAAGGGTCACTCTAGGCGTTGTTACAAGTTTCATCCTCCACCTACATGAAAATGCGCCCAAAAGAGGAATGAGTCAAACAAGTCAACAATCTTTATCCTTCAGCTACATAAAAATGCGCTCAAGTTGGGAGAGGGTCAACAAGTCAAAGGAAATTCGTCCTCCTCAAGGGGTGAAATGCGCCCAAACAAGCTCATGTGAAGACAAAAAGGTGAAGTTGAAGAGTCATCCAGTAGACATGCCTAAATGCGCCCAAGTTTAGGTGGTAAAAAGTAAGTGCAAGCTGGTAAGTGAGGTGAAAGGTGAGTGAATTATTGCCAAGGCGTGGTAAAGGGTGGTAAGTGCTAGGCGTTTTCCTTCATCTAGTCCAAAATGCGCCCAAAGTGGTGGGTGTTGGAGAATTTCCTGAGGCGTGTGAAGTGTGAAAATAAGATGCTAGGTGTGGTGAAGTGATGTGTTAGAAAATATTCTAAGGTGGTGGAAATAAAAATGCTAAGTATGCAATATGCGCCTAAAGTTCTAAAGTGAAAAGTAAAATATTGTCAAGGCGTTAGGACTTCAAATAAATATTTTCAAGTGTGAAATGGTGAGCGAGAAATGAAAATTGCTAGACGCCCTCATAAATTTTTTTCTAAAAAGTTGGTAAAATTTCCAACATTGGCAAATGAACCAAAATTTCTAAGGCAAATTCCCAAGTGATGATTTAAAATATTTTCTAAGGCAAAATATTTTCTCCCTTAGAAAATACGCCTAGAACTCAAGGTGGTGGAATTTTTCTCCGTGGAGCCCGAGCAAATTTTCTCAGTGATGAAGCCAGAGGATGGATGATAATACAGGATAAACTCAAATTTCTCAAGTCAGAGCAACAGGATGATCACAGGCGAAGAATGGATTTAAACTGGTGAAATAATATTTTTTCTAAGGTTCAAAATTTAAAAAAAAAATTAAATGAACCCGTTGGTTGGGTACCCATGGATTCGAAGCATTTTGAAGAAAATTTTCTTCTGGGTACTGAACATTCGCGATGATAGATGGATTTCCAAGTCTTCCGCACTTCGCCAACACTTTTTCAGTGAAGAATTTAATCAGTGCTCAAATTGTGAATTTTCCTAAGGGGGAAATTTAAAATTCTCTAAGGCAAATTTGAATAAAATGTGTTTTCAGAATAAATTTCTCTGAATGATGAATTTGAGGTAAGTTGCCTAGATGATTGTGATTGAATTTTTTGAAGATGAATTTTCCAGAGATGATGAAGAGTCAAATTCAAATTCAAGCGACAGAGTTCCGGCTGGTGAATTAAAAAGGATGAATTTAAATTAAATTTTTTCAAAAACAAATTCAAAGATGCCAGTCAAAGTCAAGTTTCTAGAAGAATAAGATTCCGGACGTCGAGAGACAAGTGTCAGAAATACCAGAGAGGCAAAATTCGAATTCTTGAAGTGGAGTAGTGGAAGTTTAATGCACTGGCTATAATTGGCTTCTTCTAGAATTCGAATTTTGGCTATAAAATGAAGAAGTTTCTCACTTATTTTTTCACAGCTGGAGAATTCGATTTGCTCTGAAGTTGACATTGCAGTAAGTTGCTGGAGACTGAGACTTGAAGAGTTTGAATTTTGGCTAAGTCTTGAGTTTGCTGAAGTTGCTGAGGTTGCTGAAGAGGGACGCCTTGAGTTGCTGGAGAAGTGCCATTGCTAAAGGGGCGCACTTGCTGATTGCCAGAGTTTGATTTGTTGCTGATTAAAATTTGAAATTGCCAGAGCCAAGAGGTACGAACTTGCAAGTTGCTGAAGATTCAAATCTGCAGCTAAGAAGGACGCCTTGGAAATCTGAAGTCAAAGAGTCTAAGAGGTGCGCACTTGCTGGTTAGAGAAGGAACGAGTGTGGCTGAAGCTTAATTCGTTGCTAAAGTTGAAGTTGCCAGTTGGAGAGGGCGCCTGGAAGTGAAGGATATTGCTGAGTATTTTAAAAGTGTGAATTTGCTGATTGCTGATTGTTGATACGAAGTTGTAAAAATTCAAATTGCTGATTAAGAGTAGTGAACTGAAGTCACTAAAGTCCACTTAGAAATCTGTTCTAAGTGTGGAAGTTCGAATTTATTGAAGAAGAAGAAGCTGAGGTTTGCAAATTGGAAATGTTCTTGAAGTCGACTGCAGCCCCTGCATACGATGTCTTATTTTATTTCTATAAACTAATTTGCTGATGAATGTTTACTGTTTACAGATGGCTGAGGCAAGGGCGACTGGCAAAGACAATGGTGCCTCCAGACAGGCTGTGATCAAAAAGCTGAGCAAGACATTCATGCCGGAATCAAAATTTATTTCAAAGTTGGGCAAGCGGACCGACACCAACCTGGGCTCCGTCAACCTAGAGACCTTCAAGAACAGGATGTTGGGAATTGGAAGTCATCGGGCTTCGACCACTTCACATAATATTGTTTGAAGTGGGTTATATGCAGCTGCTGGTTTCCCGCCAGCCATTCAATGCTCGGAGCTGATGATGGAGTGCGCCAATTACTATGAGAAGGATCATCGGTCAATCACGTTACCAGATGGCCAAGTACTAGCCAATCTTACTCCAGCGGCCATTGGTGAAGCTTTCGGGATCCCGGTGCACAGAAATATGATCTACAAATCCAGAGAACGGGCTGAGCGGATGTACGCTTCTGCATTCGAGAGATGCATGGATACAATTAACACTCACTGGATGAGTACTCCCAAGCCTTCTCGTACAAAGTTGCCGAAACAAATCATAGCGGATGACTTGAAACAAGAGTACTGTGACCTCATCATGATGCTGAGCAGGGTTGGAGGTTGTGCACAATCATTTATTTTTGAGCCTTGGATGTTTTATTACATCAACCTCGTGCTTGAAGGGAAGGATTATGTCAACTGGGCCGAGATGATAAGTGATAATTTGCACGAGCAGCTCCTGGGCCTCCGAAGAACGAAGACATTTTATATGAGCTCCTGCATCATTTATATGTTGGCACGCATGACGAAGTACAAGGGGATCTGTTATAAGGAACCTATCGGTTGTGGCTCCCACCAGTTTAAAATATATGATGCCTGTCCACAGTTGCATTTGGCGAGCACAACCCACTACAAGCGTGTCAACAATTCTTTTACCATGTACATCACGAGATTGCTTCAGGAGCGGTTACACCACAGAATCTCGAGGGATGCCCAAGAGCTGATTGAAAGGTATGGGTGCTGGTTCATACAGTTTCCGAGATTTTCTTATATTAGGCTGCAAGGTTTTTCATCATATCCGCATAGGCTGCCTAAGTACCCAACCGATAGAATATTAATGCTAGAGATATCTAGGCAATTGCTTGCCTTTGATAAAATTCAAAAGAAAAAGAAGGGAGGAGTAGAATTTCCAATTGTCATGGGCAACTCGGATGAGGTGTGTCCCTCAATACAGGCAGCTAGAGAGGCTGAAAATGAACTTCAATTTTATCATTTCTCATATCATACTAGCCGACAGCACTATGACCCACATCATAACATCAAATGGGTACTGTCAGAGGAATTTAAACATAAGGCCACCATTGAGGATTATTGGGCTGATGCAGCTGATGAGATTGAAGTAAGGAAGAGAATGTTCTCTCGGTTGCCTATTACTTTAATCAGGGAGTGTGAAGTTGTGCCGGTTCCAGACCAGGTCAATGAGGATATGGATGTTGTGCATCCAGATTATGCAGCTGTTAGAGATACTCCACTTCCACCCCCAGATTGGACAGAACCTGAGATTGCAGATTTGGATACTCTTTCTATTCCTGTACTGACATTCACTAGGGCATGGGTTGATAGACGTGTGAGCAGATTGAAGAGTAGGTCAATTGCTTTGACTTACAACATGATGGGAGATCACAGGATGCCCACCACAGGCAGAAAGAAACAGATTACACGAGGTCCAGAGTCCAGAAAGAAGGAGCTAGTTCGACAGGAGCCTACTCAGCCAGAGCCTCCACGAGTTACAATTGCATCACCATTGGATACACGTTCTCCAAGTATACAGGAGGTCTCTTTGTTTGCTGATCAAAGGAATGCACTGAATCAGGTGCAAGTGGTACAGGATAACATTCAGCCTCCACGGAGAGAGTCGGTTGGCCAGAGCGTCAACGCACCTGTTAGGGTTGATCAGCAGGATGATGAGGGGACTATTACTGACCCCCAGTTTCGGCAGGAGTTAGGGGCGGCTTTGAATGATGAGGATGATGATATAGTGTCAGGAGACACTCAGCCACTTGAGGACGATGAGCCTCGCCAGAATGATGAAGAAGTTGAGCAAGTTAGAGAAGTAGAGGCACAGGAACAGTAGCCCTTCGATATACAGTACAATGTGCCTGATTGGCTTAAGGATAGAATGAGGAGAAGCCCCAGTGAGGAAATTGATCCAGCAGTTGAGATGGAAGAATTTTTGAACAGGATCAGTGCACCTCCACAGAAGAAGAAAGCAAGAAAATTTTCGAAGATATCCACTGAAGAGGATGGCTCTCGCACCCTTCATGTAGCTGTGCCACGAGTTGAGTGTGACCGAAATGAAGCAATGCCTAAGAATTATGTGGTCACAACTCTAGATTTGGGACGCCCTACTGGTGCGCAGATTGTAGAGGAGTGTGATAACTCCTTCCTTGCCCTCAAAGATAGATTATTCAAGAAAGAAGGGAAGTATAAGAAGTTGAAAAGAGAACACAAAGCTTTAATTGGATATGTACAACAGTTATCTCGTTCTCGAGGGCAGGACATTCCAGTGATAGAGCCTCCAGCGGAGATACCTAGAGAGTCGATCAGCGGCTTGATGGAATCAGGAAAGATAGCACAGGAGGCAGACAAATGGGTCACAGGGGTTCGTGTCGAGACAGAGAAGTTTATGGAGGACCTTACCTTTGCTTTTCAGCAGGCCTCTAGTATTTTGACACGGATGGATGCAGTGGATCATGCTTGGGGCGATGCTTCTATCTATCAAAGCAAAGTTATTCAGCGTCTTGGGGTATTGAGACATGTTCCGTTGCGATTGTTGGTTGATGGAGGTGTCATTCAGGAGAATGACAGGTATGAATTCTCTAGATGGTATTCTTCAGCAATCACGGGGCGTGGGTTCTTCGACGCAGCACAGGCAGATTCAGCCAGGATACACAAGGCTATGGCCAATATCATCGAGGGAGTTCAGAATACTTTTGAGGCCATATTTGCTAGTCGGCTTAATCCAGATGAGATAAATGTTGATAATTTGAGGGGTAGGCTGGTGCCTTTCTTCCCAGAGGTAAGGACCTTTGTACAAGATGATTTCGAGAATACCTCTACTTTCTCCACTTTGATCCAGAACACGCAGGATTCCTTAGCTGCTTGGAGAAAGTCTTGTGCAAGGCATGAGCATTCAGTCGCGGTGTTAGAGTTTCAGTTGGATTGCATTCCACCTATTTCAGTTCAGGAGGTGTTGATGTGTTTTTCGTGACCGCACCAACGCAGAATAAAGTTTCCCAACGGCTTCCCTATTCTCTCTTGATCAAAGTATTCCGCACGCTAAGATTGCGAGAAAGTTCGTGCGTTCAACTCCAAGGTTCTTTCAGTGCGAATAGGCTCAGTTTGGCTCGATGTGATTTTCTGGTATTTCAAGGGGACTTACGGAATTGTTCGGCAGTGGAGAAAGGAATTCAAATGCTCGAAAGATTTGTCTATGAAGTTCGGGTTTCCTATTCTAACCAGAAAGTACTGAATTGAAATGGGGTAGGGTTTAGAGAGTCTAAATCTATTCTAAGGCGTGGGATATGGAGCTTGACTTCAGCAAACTTATAACCGGACTTCGCTTTGCCTCGCATCGGACAGCTTCCACGGAGTCGGTGCAATCTTCAAGGGAGATGACTAAAGATGTTCAAACCACCATTTGGCATGAAGATACCATCACAACGACGCATACCATCATTCAAACTGTGATTGAAGTTAGGCCCACAATGTTTCCAGTTGACCACACAAGGCGCATTCACCATCAGCAAACACACTAGTGGTATGGATAGATGAAGTTGCTTAGATTAAACACCACATTCCACAGCTAACATCTACTTGCATGAAAATGAAATTTATGCTACTCTACGCTACTTGAAGTAGAAGGGATGAAGAAACCTCGCTAGCTATCCATAACAAAGACGAATTTCACCATCAATGAAAGATCTTTTATTATGAAAGTTTTACACGACAATCTCTTACAAAAGTTTTCAAAGGAAAACTTTCCTTCTCCTCCAACTACACTATCAATCTACTTCTAAGTTGTCCCTCTACTCTAATTCTACTCTGATCTTCTCTACTATCTACTCTAATCCTACTGTCTAATGAGTTACAAATGAGGGGGACTCCCCCTTTATATAGCTAGCCAAGTCCAAAAGACGGCTAGGGTTACAATCAATAGAGTGGCCAGAGTCGTGCCACCTCAGCCCTAAACAAGAGTTGCCCTAAAAACGGCCACAAAGGAGAGTGGGGTAATAAATGAGCCATAATGTCCATCATTCCTTCTAGAAGATTCCGTTTGTAGATGCGTTCACACTATTCTTGATCTTCTTTCTTGGCATTGTTCTTTGACTTCTTTGTCATTTGAGCTAATTTTTAGCCAATTTCTTGTAACCTTTTCTTCCTTCATGTGAAACTTATAACTCTCTTCCTCTGAAGGTTGTAGTATCATCGTGCTTCACCACTTCAAGTCATCGTGCTCTGGCCTCGACATTCCTCCTGCAAAACAAGCAAGGAGAGAAGCATTAGAACACTTCATAGTATAATCTTAACTTACTTACCTGATTTTCACGTTCTAACTTCCAAGCGTTCATCGCCTCTACTAGCCAACTTTTGCATTCTTCATGATTCTTCATGCCTTAGCCAAATTTTCAACGCATCTTCCTCAAGGGCGCATCATCTTCAACTGCATCTTCAAGAAATTCATTTCGCCTGCTGGAGCTCCGACAACTTTGATCATCACGAAGAATTCGAGCAAATTTACCTAGGCAGTTCCTTTCAAATTCATCGTCTGGAGAATTTCACCTTGAAAACACATTTTCTTCACATTTTGCCTTAGAAAATTTTTAAATTTCCCTTAGGAAATTCATCAACCTGGTGCCCATTTAAAATCTTCATCACAGAATCCTCGACAAGTTGTGGAAGACCTTAAAATCCCTTCCTCATCGATAATCTTTGATACCCAGAAGAAAATTTCTTTCAGAACGCGTCAAACCCATGGGTACCCAACGAACGGGTTCATTTAATTTTCTGGAATTTTGAACCTTGGAAAATAATTTCCCTGTGAAATTTAAATCCGTTCTTCATCTGTGATCGTCTTGTTGCTCTAACTTCTTGAAAAATTTGAATCATCTTGTATTATCATCGTCTTCTGACTGCATCCCTGAGGAAAGTTGCTCGTGCTTCGGAAAATTTTATCATCTTGGGGCTCTAGGCGTATTTTCTAAGAAGAAAATAATTTTCCTTAGAAAATATTCAAATTATCTCACGTTGAGAATTTTCCTTAGAAAATTTTATTTGCTCACTTGCCAGTGCTGGGAAATTTTTTTTTATCAACTTCATTTGGAAGAATTTTATTATCGGAGACGCCTTGTACATTTCATCTTATTTCCACCACCTTCAAATATTTTCCACCACCACGCCTTCACCACCTTAGGCGTATCACACTTGAAGAAAATCACGCCTAGCATATGCCTTAGAAAATATTTTTTTAACACCTTATGACTCCCATCTCCCTAGGCGCATATAGCATTTTACTTCCACCACCTTCAAATATTTCACTTCACCACGCCTTAGGAAATTCCAACGCCTTCAAGATATTTAAAATCACCTTAGGCGCCTAACATACTTGGAGAAAAATCACGCCTAACTCACCTTGGGCGCATTCTTAGTGTGGAGGAGGATAACGCTTTGGACTTTACCATCTTTCACCATGTCTAGGTAACACTTTCATCTAAATTACCACCCTCATTCACTTTTCACATCCAAACATGGGCGCATTTCTATGTAGGAGAAGGATGACCTTTCAACTTCCCGTTTTTGTCCTCATATGAGCTCATTTGGGCGCATTTAGGAGGGTGAGGAGGACGAGTTTGCAAGCTGGGCGCATTTTGCATGTGATGAAGGACAAAAGACTTTGACTTCGTTGACCCTCTCCTTGCTTTGGGCGCATTTCCATACATGTGAAGGATGAAATCTCCAACATCCTTGGGTGACTTTTTGCCTTCCAAATTTTTGTCTTGACATGGCCCAATTTGGGCGCATTTTGGCCTTGGAGAAGGATGAAAAGCCTTGACCTTGTTGACTTTTCCTGCCTTGGGCGCATTTTGATGCCTGAGAAGGACGAACAAAGTTGACTTTCTTTGACTTCTTCATCTTGGGCGCATTTGGCCCCCTGAGCAGGATGAACTTGTATCTTGGAATTTTTTATGCCTCTTCATCAATCTGGGCGCATTTTGCCAGGCCTGCTGGACGAAACTCCAGACTTAGACAAATTTTCATCATCCTTCGCCAGTATCGTGCCCTGCTATTTATAGTAAGTCTTCTCAATTTTGCACTTCTGAAGCTCGATCAACTTGAAATTTCAAACATAGCTTCTTCATAACCCTATCAACCTGTCGACACTGCCACTTTTAGTCACCCTGCTATTTATAGCCTGTTTCTGAAGGTGGCTTACTATAAATAGTAAGACTGATAGCTCCCAAGCCATCTTTTAGTCACCCTGCTATTTATAGCCTGTTTCTGAAGGTGGCTTACTATAAATAGTAAGCTCATGTTCCTGACAGCTCCCGGATCGAGTTGAAATTTGAATGAGGCGATCCTCACCACGTGACCTTACTGCTGACACTGACGCATGCAACTGATTTACTATTTTTAGCCAGTTTCAAATTGACTTACTATAAATAGTAAGTGCTCCGTTTGACTTGAAATTTCACCACAGATAGCCTGGGACGTTGATCGCGGTGGTTTACACCGGTTTTTGAAAATTTTGACTTTTACGCCTATTTTTAGGCTCCGAAGCTGGAAACCCTAATTTGCTCTGCATGTGCATCGAATGATCTATGTTTGCTCTTGTTTCGTGGCATGCGATCAGCTCGTGATGTGAACTGCTGGGAGGTGGTGCCGGGACACACCTGCTAAAAATAGCAAGTTCCTTACTAAGTGAGTATCTTTGTTTGCATGTCACACCATCGCGAAGTTCTCGAAAAACCCATCAGAATCACCGACATGCAAAAGAAACCCTGACATGCAAACCCTAAAAATAGCCTCGGAAGGCTGAATTCTGAAAGTGATCGTCTCATCTTGCATGTTATATCACCGCGAAGGTCTCGAAAAACCCGAAGGAATATGTAGACATGCAAAGAAAAACTCTGATCGCACTCGTAATTTGTCCCGGAAGCCGAGCCGGATCGCTAAAAATAGTAAGTTATCTGTTTTCGCTCAAATTTTGCACGCGAGTAACTTGATGTGCTCAATGCAGTGTGATGATCGGAATCTCAAAATAGCGACAAATTGCCCTGAATTTCATACTTACTAAAAATAGTAAGTACCTCGAATCCAATGAAATTTGGCGAAGCCTGCCTGGATGCCGCCGACAACAACGTTAAGTTCAATTTTCAATTTACTCACTTTACTTGACCCTGGACTGACCAGAAATGGTGAAACCCTAATTTTGGACTTGGTCGGTTTCACACTTAAACTCACCGACGGGCGCAACCCCAGAAAGACGGACATCAGAAAAGAGACAGAGCGAGAGAGAGAGGAAAACCCAAGCCAAAAGACCGGAACGGAGCAAAAAAATTAGGGGGTCCCCATCTCGAATGGGGCGATGTGTGAAAAGGTCACAACAGGAGGTTGAGGCTGTACTTGGCAGATTTGTTGAGTTTGCAGTCAAAGAGAAGGCAAATGGGAATGCACTACTGGACGAGGATCTTCTAGAAGACTGATTGTGGGCATTTATTGCTGTTACTATTTTGGGAGCGAGTGGGAATCTTTGATTCATTTAATGTACCACTCCCTATTCTGGCAGTTTTTAGGGTTAGGGCTGAGGTGGCACAATTCTGGCCACTCTATTGATTGTAACCCTAGCCGTCTTTTGGGACTGGGCTAGCTATATAAAGGGGGAGTCCCCCTCATTGTAATTCATTAGAACAGGAGATTAGAATCAGAATTGAGATAGAGCTAGAGGCTAGAGAGTAGAGCATAGTAGATCATTTTGCTTAGCATAGTGTGGAGGAGAAAGAAAGTTTTCCCTTTGAGAACTTTTGTGGAGATTGTTGTGTAACACTTTTCATGATAATAGATCTTTTCATTGATGGTGGAATTCGTCTTGTCATAAATAGCTAGCAAGGTCTCTCCTTCCTTTCGAATCCAAGTAGCTTAATTTTTCATGCAAGTAGTTTATTTTGATGTGTGGTGTTTTATTGAGGTAGCTTCACTTTATTCCATACCACTAGCGGCTTGTTGATGATAAGTTCGCCTTGCGTGGTCAACTGGACATTATCTTGAGTTTTAACTTCGATTGTGGTTTGCATGCTTATATGCGTCGTTGTGATGGTGTATGTATGTTAGATCATAATTTGAACATCTTTTGCTATCCCTCTGAAGATTGCATCAATTTTACTAAGGCTGTCCGACGTGAGGCTAGGTGAAATTCGGTTGAAGTCTACTAAAACGAAGCTCCACATATCCTGCATTTAGAATAGAACATAAGTTTCTTAGGCCCTATACTCTTTACTTTCTGCATATTTCTGATTAGTCTTTAGGAAAACGAACCACATTGTCAAATCATATGCACGAAATCCCCTACTGCTAACTGCAAGAAGTCTGAACAATTATGTAAGTCCCCTCGTAAGTACACAGCAATACACATCAGCCAACTGAGTCTATTCGCATTTAAAGAACCTTGGAGTTGAACGCATGAACTTTCTTGCAATCTTAGCATGCGGAATACTTTGATCAAGAGAGAATAGAGTATCCGTTGGGAAAGTTTGTTCTGCGTTGGTGCGGTCTCAAAAAACCACGTCAATAGGTGCTATTATTCATTGTATCAAATTCGGCCTTGTGTTGGACCTGAGTTGTAGTAGATCTCTACTCTTATTTCTTCTATTAAATAAGAGATAAATTTTGTTGGGTTTTTTCTCCATTGAGAAGGAGGGTTTTCCCAGGCTAAACTGTTGTGTTCATTAGTCTATTGTGTTGCATTTTCTGCTTATTACTTTTCTGATCCTAAAACTAGCATGGTTTCAGAGCGGGTCTCAGAAAAGATCTGATCAAATTTGTTTAAGCAATCAAGTCAACTTTTCATCTAGGGCAGATCTTTAAGTATTGCAAATTATTACAGACCTAAGGGCAGATCTTTGAAGGTGAATTTGTGCAGAAAAAGAAGATGGTGAGCGGTGTCAAGGTAGAAGATAGGCTTGATGGAGCTTCAAACTTCAACTCTTGGAAACCCAGGGTACTCATTGCATTAGAGGAGAATGATGTAATGAGCCAACCCAATTTTTTCAAATTTTCAACGAACACACCAGCACAATAAGCACCCGTTAAGGTTAGCTTAAACCAAAACTAGCAATTGGAAAGTAACTCTTTGCCAAGAATGCGCACTCAATCTCAAGATGAGAATGACGCTGTCATATGGCAAGAGGGTCGTCAGTAGCGTCTTGAAGTATTACAATGCTAAAAGTAAACTTAACGCCAAGAATGTGCTCTCCAACCCAAGGTGGGAATGGCGCTACCATATGGCAGAGGTACTATGAAAAGTAATGCAATGCTGGAAAGTAAACTCGACACCAAGCATGTGCACTCCAAACCCAAGACGGGAATGGCGCTATCATATGGTGGAAAATCTATTGATAACAATGCAGTGTTGAAAGTAACTCAATCATCAAGCATGTGCACTCCAAGCCCAAGGTGAGCAAGGCGCTATCATATGATGATGAGGATCTATGCAATACAATGAAAGACTGAGCGAGACCAGTCTCTTCCACAACCGTGGGAATTACAATAGACTGAGCAAAGACTAGTCTCTTCCACTAACTTGGAAAAATATGAAATTGCAAGAATTAAAATAGTTGAACAGTACTATTGTAGCAGCCTTACAATATGAGTTTCTCTTGCAAATATCATTGTATTTGAAATATCTCAATGCTGCAATGAAGTATTATATCTCTCCTATCATCAAATGACTCAACCCACACAAAACCCAACCCAAAAGATAAACTTCTACAATCTGATTTCGATAGACCAGCAACTAAAAATGCACAAACCAGCAACTACAAATCTCACTAAAATGCTCGTAACTTCCTCAAAATTACTCCAAATGACGTGAGACCAAGTGCAATGAACTCCTAGGAAGATGGCAATCAAGTTAGGACCAAGAAATGACTGCAACAACCACTCAATGAATTATCTAAACATTTGCCAGGCATGACGAAGTAGAGCGGTCTCAAGAAGAGCGACTTCTGCAAAATAAAATCCAAATCTTCATTTTAAAATCTGAAACTCTCCAAAAGGGGCCGCCTAGGGATTGTTGTACCCAAAACCAAAATTTTTGCTTCACTAAGGCATTTTGCTTAATTGAGTCTTAATCTTGTTAAAGTGATGTCAGAAGGTCGTTTTTGGGCTTTTCAAATATGGAGTTGGTGTCAGTGTCATGTCAGTCTGTTACTGAAGAGATTTAAAAAAAGTGAAAATTTGAACGAAAAACATCAAAATTTTCTCTCTAGAGAGGGGAGCAACTTTCCAAATGGGTGTCCTATCTTTTAGGGGCTTAGATCCTGTTTTTAGGGTTTGTCACCTCTAGCAGACATTTGTCCGGCATCACGTCAGCTTCGCAGTGAGCTATCAAGTTTATCAAACGGACCTGTTTTGAGCAAGTTGTGGAAGATACAGTGCAAAACGAGGCGAAATCGAGAATTGGCTAACACTAGAGAAAAGCGCAGCTTTTCAAAAAGGCGCCCATCTTTTTGAGGTGCCAAATGTAGGTTTTTTGGCTAAACGCCACCCAGGATGTTTATCTCACGTTTGTTCGAGCTTCGCGACGCATTCGTCAGTGGGTGAATCTGAGTCGCTGAAGTATCTGAACCTGAGGTCAAACGTAGGGTCATATCTTAGTCAAAATATCAAAGGAAAAAGCAAAAGAGCAACTTTTCAGAAAGGCGCTTGAGCTTTTCAGTTCTTTAATGCATTCTTTCTGATGATACCATATATTCAATGTGTCCGTGTTACGTTCAGTTTTCCGTTGCCTATTTTGGCCGGATCAGAAGATGACTCAGCAGCCTGTAGTCAAGGTTTTTATATTATTTTTGTCGTTTCCAGAAATGGCTAAGTCTGGAGTGAAAAGAGCAACTTTTGAAAAAGGCGCCCTTGTTTTTCACCCCTCAGATGATGTTTTCTTGGGAAATGTGCCTTTGCAGCTGTCGTGCAGAAGGAGGTTAGCTCCGCAGTGAACCTGAGATCCAGTCCTGAAAGTTGGTAAAATAGAAATTATGAAGGATTTATTTTTCCCTTCGTACGAGATACAGAAGACAAAATTTGACTGTCTGAGAAAAAGCGCAGCTTTTGAAAAAGGCACTTGGATTTTTGAGCCTTCAGATGTCAGTTTTATGACGTGCAGTCTCAAGATATCTTTTGATCAGTTTTTACTTAGCTCTGCAATGCACCTGTCAGCCAGCCAATCGGAGAAGTCAGTCAACCAGTGTCAGTGGATGAACAGAGGTCCCGGCAGAGGTTTAAGCCTAAATTTTCATGAAAATTGGCTAAGTTTGGAATTCGCTTAAGAGTTCAAAGTTGGATTTTCGAAAGAGAGTTGAATGGACGCCTTAACTGGAGTTTTGACTGCAGTTAGACTAAACGTTTTATGGGTTGTCATCTTCAGTTTGTATATTGGCATGTTGAGTGATCTTTCAGTTCGCATATTGAGTTAACTAGTTTGCATGTTCAGTTAACTACCTTGCATGTTGAGTTAACTTGGTTGCATGTTGACTTAACTGAAGATTATTCTTGAAAGTCAACTTAAGTTCACATGCATGGCGAATTTGGTTGCAATTGTGAAGTTTTTGTGAAGTTGGCGAATTTGAGTGTCAACTGAAGTTCTAGAAGGGACGGCATGAATGATGAAGCATAAATTAGTGAAGTATGGTGCATTTGAGTGTTAACTGAACTTATCAAAAGGGTCGCCATATTTGGATTTTATTGATGAAGCATAATTTTGTGAAGCTACGCCCTTTACAAAGAATGACAACTTAAGTTCCAAAAGGGTTGTTATTTTTAGAATTGAATTAAGCATAAGTGTGAAGTTGGCGCACTTCTTGAAGGCCAACTGAAGATTGAAAAGGGTCGCTATTTTTAGAGTGTTTATTGCATGATATATGGCGAATTTCTCATTTGAATTAAGATGGCTAACTTTAGTTATCAAAAGGGACGCTTCAGTTCAAATTTTGTGAATCTAGAGCAAGTGTGAAGGATGGCGAACTTAATATGAAGTGCTAACTGAAGTCAAAGTCACATGGAGTGGTTAACTGAAGACTGAAAAGGCAAACCCTAATGCATGGCGATTTATTTAGCATATTTGAGTTTCAGTTAACTGAGATGAGGTCCAATCACAGGCCAAGCGCACTTTTCATGGATTCCTTGCCTTGTGCGAATTTCAAAGATGAAAATCTATATATTTCAGCAATGGCGTCCATTATTTCATCATCTTTAGCTTCGAAGTTCTTATTCTTCTTGAACGACCAACAAGCTAAAGGTGCTACAGGTGTCCGAATTCAGCGTTCTTCATAGCGACGAGTTCAGATTGTTCAGAGGAAGGCGATTCTAGACTTTATTTTTACTTTGCATGCAGGTTTTATCAAGTTTCAGAGGAGTTGGCAGATTTTTCAGAAGCAGACAAGCAAAACTTTCTATCTTCTGTCTTATTTCTTCTATTTCTCACCTTAGGTACTTTCTTCGCATGTCAAAGGAATTCAGCGTATATTCAGAATCTGATCATCTGGGTTCACATATTTCAGCATTTGCAGTAAAACCCACGTCTTAGATTTTTTCGAGAAAATCGCCCCGTAGCCTTCATTCTGAAGCTCTGTGCTTTTTTCCGAAGATTTCTTTGCATGTGGGCCAAAATCACATCTTTTTGAAAATCTCATCATCTGGGTTTGTTCAGAATTTCGTTGTGCATAAAACCCATGTTCCAGATTTTCTCAAGGAAAATTTCCCCGAGAAGCTCTAAAACCCCTACAGTTCTCGACTAAAGAATCTTTGCATGTCAAGCTAAACGACGTGTTTTCACAATTCTGACGTTGTGGGTTGTCTTAGAATCATTTTCCGGACAAAACCCATGTCTCAGAATTTTTGGTGAAAATTATCCTCCGACAGGCTATTTTTAGCCTCACCAAGAGTCATTTTAGCTTTCCAGAGAAAGTTGTCAGAATATAGCCGTGTTCACAGTCAACGGGCAAGTTTTTCAGAAGGCAGTTCAACTAGACTGAATTCAAGGCCAAATCGGTCTTAATTTAGGTTTTCATCAGAGCAGCTAACAATGAAGCGTTAAGTTGCAAAAGAAACAGAGATCACTTCATTTACGGAGCCGCCAAAGCCACTCAAATCCCATGCCATTAGCTGATCTCGAGGTTGTAAAAGCTGAATTCGAGAAGCTGATTCGTGACAGCCTTGAAGGAGAACCAATGGCGCCTAAGTTAGAAAATGTTTCAGTGATTGCAGCCAGTTTCAGGAAGGCGGCTGAAGAATGTAAAGATGGCATGCACACGATTACAGAAAGTGGCAGAGAACTGAAGAAGCAGACTGTTGTTTTGAGCAGCATCAAAGTGCCAGATGACAAAGAGATCGATGAGTTCTTGGTCGAAGTGTTAGACCGAGTTGACATGGAGTTATCTGCCAGTTGGAACTTGCAGTTAATTTCGAGGGTTGAGTCATGAGCAGCAGTTAACTCGACTTTCAGTCTTGAGTTTACTTGCTGACTTAACACATGCTTATCTCATCCTTGGAATTATCATCACAGGAGTTAGGGTTAGGGTTTCCAGTTAACTGAAGGTAGTGTCCAGTTAACTTTGCTTTAAATGAGGACGTGCATGCTTGCACATTGTCCATTTAGGTTAAATGTTTCGGTTAACTGATGGTAGCTTTCCAGTTAACTGTATAGTTTACTTCATTAGGGTTTAGTAATAAATTTTGCATGCATTGCAAGACTGTAGTTGACTCAAGGTGATTTTAGGGTTCCCTACACCTTGATGTATATAAATAAGAGCTTTTGCTCATTTGTAAATAACTTTTGCTTGAGAGAGAAATATATGCTGCGCCTACCTTGCCCTCAATATTGCTCTTTTGGTATTTGTTCATGCGTCTTTGCTATTACAGTTAATTGTTATGCCACATAGGGTTTCATGCAATTGTGATAGTGGATTCTTTCCATAGTTTAGATAAATCTGTCTTGTGAATCTTTTGTCATTATAATCAAGTGTTATGCCACATAGGGTTTCGTGAGATTGTGATGATAAATCTGTTTTGTGAAGTCTTTACTGTTTTGATCAAGTGTTATGCCACATAGGGTTTCATAAGATTGTCATGGTAAATCCTTCCCTTAGTTTAGATAAATCTGTTTTGTGAATCTTTTATCATTTTAATCGAGTGTTATGCCACATAGGGTTTCATAAGATTGTGATGATAAATCTGTTTTGCGAGTCTTTACTATTATGATCAAGTGTTATGCCACATAGGGTTTCATAAGATTGTTGTGGTAAATTCTTAAATCTGTTTTGTGCCCAATAAGCTTGTCTAGATTGAGATGATAGATGCGCCACCTTGCCTTCAAGTAGAGAATCTAAACTCTTACCGTCCGATAGTCATAACTTTGCTCCGTTTCCTCATGCTCGTTTTCTTGAGGGAACTGGATAGAATTTAATTTATTAAGTTTAGTTGTAGTTAGTGAATCTGAAACCAGAGAAAACTCAGCTGCAACGTATTAGTTTTCGAGAAAGCCTTGTACCTCTACAACTGAAACAAAAAGACAGGATTTAGTTTAGTTTATTTCCATTTGCAAGTACTTTTGTCAAGCACAACGAGGGAGCTTCCCCTCCTAATTTGAAGAGCACTCATTGCGTAGTGTGCATAGCTGTCCGTACCAACTCTTACTCCAGAGGTGCTAGTTGTTACGCCAACAGGGATGACAATGACATATGCAAACTACCCAGAACAATATAAAATTTATTCTATGACTTATGAATAAAAACTACTTTCAGCTATGAGTGGACTAGCAACTCAAAAACTATCAAAACTACAAGAAACTCAAATATAATTGCAGACAAAGATCTTGTTATGTTGGCACTAAATGGTCTTCCCCAATCTTGGGAACCCTTTAATCAGAGCATCAGTGGGAGATCCAAGTTGCCCAAGTTTGATTGTCTTCGAGCTGATTGTATTCAAGAAGAGTCTAGGTTGGCAGCAAGAGGAATTGGGCAAAACTATCATGATATAGAAAATCAAGTTCTTGCTACACACTTCTAGAGAAAGAGGCAAAGAAAGAAAGAGGAATAGAGACAAAGAATCAGATTCTTCCCCAGAATCGAAGAAGGATCTCTCTCACATTCAATGTTTCAGATGTGACAAGTATGGTCACTTTGCTCGAGATTGCAAATTAAGGTCTACACAACATGTTTCTACTGCGAAAATTGACATAGGGACATCTCAAAAGGAGCCAAGCTCTAAAGTCGATTAAGAAGGTTTCTTATTCTAAAGTCGATCAGTTTCTTCAAAGAGGAGGAATTAACATTCAAAGGGAGTCTGACAAACCAATAGAGGCAACCTTGGATGAGGAGGTCAAGAGGTTGATGTCATACTTGGAGCTTCAGAGGGAGTCACATCATCATGAAGACTTGTTGTAATGTATATTTCTTTGAGACGGAGAAATATGAGGTGAAAGCCCTTGTAGTGTATATTTCTTTGAGACGGAGAAATATGAGGTGCAAGCCCTTGTTCATCTTTGAGACTGAGATGAGACGTCATGTTGAGAGACTCCGTGATGACATCACATTGAGAGACTCCGTGATGGACTTTTGTACATCTCTGAGACTGAGATGTGGGTGTAGCCATTATGAGCGCCATGTTGAGAGACTCCATGATGAGGATATCTGGAAAATACCTCCCTAGCTAAGAGGGAGTGTTAGTGTTTTATAGCTTCGGGAGCTATTTTCCCTTTGTTTAAGGCAGGTCAGCCTTCTTGTAACAAATAATATTTTATATTCTTTATTTCCTAAGGAGGCCGACCTAGTGGAAAGGTCACCTATCCTTGTATATAATGAAGGTGATTTCATCTCATTTGCACAACACAATCATTCACTCTCTAATTTGCATCAAGTAAGCAGCAGAAGTTCGCACTCTTAGCAGCAGACCATCATTTTGTAGCAGCGGGTCAGATTTCAAGGAGAAACATATTCAATTGTATCTTTGCATCTAGGAGAGGTGCTATTATTCATTGTATCAAATTCGGCCTTGTGTTGGGCCTGAGTTATAAGCAAATCTCTGCTCTTATTTCTTCTATTATATAAGAGATATATTTTGCTGGGTTTTTTCTCCCTCGAGAAGGAGGGTTTTCCCAGGGTAAACTGTTGTGTTCATTAGTCTATTGTGTTGCATTTTCTGCTTATTACTTTTTTGATCCTAAAACTAACATCTGCCACCCCAAGACCCCCACCATGGTAAAGAGAAAAAAGTAAAAATTGTTTTGAGCCCATGTTTTCCACAAATGAAATTTGTAAAATATTAATATGGATATGTAATTTACAATCATATGACACTATGATGCAAATCGTACTTGTTTTTTAATCTATAAATGAAGGAAAAACTACTTATGACCTTTGTAAATTCAGTTTCATGCATGTTTTTAAAGATTATTTCACAAATTTATGTGTTTTTAATATTTGGAAAATTTGCGAGTTATTACCATGTTTTTGCCTAGTCCGAGTTTTTGAAATTTTTTGGGTCAGCCAAGTAATTGCCGCATCCAAGTTTTCCAACTATGGTTAGCACTAGCATTAAAGGCTGACCTTCACTATAGGATTAAATTTCAAAAGGTAAGGTGAGAGTAATTAGCACAAATTTTCACATTCTAGTACACAAGTCTCAATAGCATATGGATATCCACAAAGTACATAAGTGTTAAACTTTGTAAGCATGACTTGCATGGGCAGAATAAACTAGATGCTTTGATAAGGTTTGTATCTGCAATTTTAGGTCTGTTGGGATTCATCAAGCAAAAGGAAATGGTAAGTATCTCATTTTGACCCAACATCCATTATGTAGTGTTGTACCCCAAATTAAAATTTTTGCTACACTTAGGCATTTTGAAGATATAGTTAAAAGTCTTGTTAAAATTGTCAAAAAAGGTCAAAATTAGGAATTTGCATGCCTTGCATGAGGGTCAAAAACTCAAAATTTTCAAAATCTGACGATTTGGGTCTGCTCAGAACGACCAAGTCCACAAAACCCAGATCTCATTTTTTCAGCCCTAAATTTTAGAAAAAAATCTATTTTTAGATTTCTAGGTTTCTTCTCAAATGGATACTGGCAAAGTTTTCTAAAAATAGAAAAATTCTAAAAATATAAAGTTGGGCTTCCAGCGCTCAAATTGATTTTGATTGGTTTAAAATACTTCATCAAGCTGGTCTAGTCAAAATCGTAAAAAGATTAGTTTTGCCCTAGTGGGTCTATTATGCTTTTTCATAAGCTTTTTCAGGAGCTCCAAGGTCATTAATGGAGGTCGCTCAACTGCCAAGTGTCAGATTCAGAGTCTTAGGCACTGCACAAATCAAGAAATTGCAACAGATCATCGAGAAACGAAGAACGGAGGAGGGATGCTATGAATTCATGAAAATTGCACAATTTTGACCGAGTCTGGAGAGTTTGGGCGTCTCTGCCCAATCTAGGCGCTTAGGATTTTGTGCCTTTGTCATTTTTCCATCCCGACAATTGAAGTCTAAAGTGATGAATGAGGAACAAGGGAGAAAATTGAAAATTGTAAAATAAAAACTATCTCTGGCAAGCTTAGGCGCCCCAAGTAGCCAGGGGCACCCAGCTTTTCAAGACATCAAATGTCAGAGTTAGGGTTTTGTGTCTCCAAGACATCCTATTCAGAATCCTCCCAGCTCCATAGTGGATCCAACAGCATGATCATCAAATCAATCTATCAGTCAGAATTGTGGATCGAAAGGAGAAGTCTCGACAAAGAAGCAAAATGCAAATCATAAAAAACATAGAAAAAAAACTAAGTCTAGGAGCTCTGGGTGCCCCAGGTAGCTAGGGGCGCTCAGCCTTTTGGAGGACCTAATTCAATGATTAAGGTTTGCAAATGTATTCATTGTCCTCAGAATCCTATCAACTATCCAGTGTATATCTCAGCTTGATCGTCGGATTCGTCTGTCACTGGCAATTGCAAATCAAACAGAGGACAGAGAATGGAATCAAAGTTTGAAGATTGAAAAAGGGCTAAAAATGGTTAAGTTTGGAGGACTTGGGCACCCCAGCTAGCCAGGGGCGCCCAAGCTTTTGAGGGCCTAAAAGTGCAAATTAGGGTTTGTTACCTCCAACAAATTTTCTTCAGATTCAGTCCAACTCTTCAACGCATTCAACAGCGAGCTCATCAAAATTGTCAATCATCAAATATCACAAACTGGTCGAAGGGGTGAAATTGTGTAAAAATGAAGAAGTCAAAAACAAAGTTGAAAATCTCAAGAAAAAAAAACTAACTCTGGAGGAGTTGGGCACCCCAGGTAGCTAGGGGCACCCAAGCTTTTAACCCGCAAAATTCAGCTTTCAGGAGATATCACTTCCAGGAGACCCCCCTTAAAATTCTCCAAGCTATTCAACGAGTCCAGTGGTCAGATCACCGGACCTCCTAAGCTCTTGGAATTGCAAATTCATCTGAAGGTTTGAAGACAGTGATAAAATTTGAAGAAACATGAAAATGGCTAACACTGGGAGTCATGGGCCCCAGCTAGCCTAGGGCGCCCAGCATTTTGAGGGCCCAGACTCAGTTTTTAGCATGAGCAGTCTCCAAACAAATCTCTTCAGATTCAATCATGCTTCACGATGAGATCATCCACCAACTCACAAGATTCACCGAGCTCCCAAGATCGAGGATCGAACAGAGGGCAAAACCAAGCAAAAAAAGTGGAAATTCTCAGAAAATTGGCTAATTCTGCAAGGGAAAAGAGCTCCTAGACAAGAAGGGCGCCCAAGGCTCAATGCCTCAGAAATTTTTCTAGTTTTCATCATGCATCAATCAAAAAGTGACCACATTTGATGAACCTGCTCAGGATTGGCTTCAAGAAGTTTTAAAGTTGGAGAATAAAACAAGTTTTCAACCTAAAAACCTATTTAAGAATGCTTTTGCATTCATTCTTCAAATTTTTTTTTAGGTGGCGTCCAAGGCAAGAGAGGAGAAATATAAAAAAATTATTCATTTCAAGATTCGAAGGCCAAAACTTGGTGCTTTTTCAGAGTTCTTCTTATTTTTATGCTTTATTTCTCCAAGGCATCAATTTTTAGAAGGGGTTCATCTTTTTCAAATTTCAACAATCTAGGTTAGCTTGGTTTTCGATTCTCTACAACTTTGGAAAATTTGTCAACTTTCAAGAACCTGCTTTTTTCACGCATGTCCAAGAAATCTTCAGTATTTTCAAAATTTGATCAACTGGGTCCCTCTCAAACGTGATTCTGCACAAAACCCAACTCTCAACTTTTTTTGTCAAAAATTTCAGAAATTAGGGTTTCAGCTTTTTCAACCAGCCATCAACAATTTTCAAAAACGAAGGATCTAGGTCTTCTTGCAACGAATTTCTCTCCAAAACCCATATCTCAGATTTTTTTTGAAAAATCTGCCCTTTTGAAGAGGAAAATTGCTGGTTGGAAATTTTGTATACCTGTGAAAGCGTACAAAATTGTGATTTCAACCACAGCACGTGAGTTTGAACTCTCCTAATTAAGGGAAGGCTCCCCCTTTTCTGTCTATTTTAACAATTCAGAAATACACTCTAATTATAAATCTATTCTAAATCTGGGTGAAACTCTGTCTTTTTCTCTTTTTCCAGAAAAGACACTTATTCTTTTCTCTTGTTTCAGAAAAGAATCACAGCTGAAAATATAAATGATTTATGAAGTAAACAAATAAAGAAGCAAAGTTTCCATAAAGGCACAAAGTCCTCCGTTGCTCCTCCGGGACGGGAAAACAAATTGAAAGCACAAAGTCTTTGACAATTTACTCTCTTATCAACCAAGTATAGTATGTAGCAGCTCAAAATAGAAAATAAAAGCAACACAAAGTCTGCAAGTTACCCCCTTTGTTTGAGCATTCTATAATAGCTTCAAACGTGACAAACAGCTCAAAGTCTGTAGTATCAAATCTGAAAACCAATCTAAAACTTTAAACACAATAAGCAGCTCAAAGTCTGCAGAATTGAGCTTGAATCTCCCTTGTATAACACCACAAAACTCACAATCAATTCCAAATAATGTCGTCACATCACAATTTGTACCAACACAAAGTTTGGAAGCAATTTGTTTTCTTTATTGATTGCAATCTGATTTACATCTAAACTCAAAGTCTTAGAATGCATACACAAATTGGCAGAATTTTGTTGCATTGCCAAAAGATCTTCCATTACAATAGACACCCTCAAGTATTTATAGGAGGGAGGTCTGGAGAGAAAGGTGGGAGGATCTCAACAAACTTGAGAAAATCTCTCAACCGATAACTAATTGCAATTGACTTATTCAAAATTACAATCCAAATTGTGATTTGTTTTGTAAGATTTTACATGTAATTACATTTTTCAAAATTGCAAGGAAAGAACACTTGCAATTGCAAAACTTGTTTTTACATATACTTTGTCGAAAGTAAAATACATAATTGAAATTATTTTAAGTGTCCAAGACACGACTCTAACTACATCATCCTTCATCTGTGATGATCTTCATGCTGCTTCAGGATTTTAGAACTTGAAGTATTCAGGATTGGTGAAGAGATCTCGAACTTGGAACGAGAATTTGCATTCTTAATGATCTTTGTATCCTTGGCGAACTTCAACCTTATCACAGGCTTGGAGTAGTGCCATTTCTTTAGGAAGTTCTTCTCTTCGTTGCGTCCTTTTTCCATGCTTGATTCACTTTGTCCCCAGATGGTTTCATGAGGATTATTGACCTTCGAGCTGCTCCATGAATTATTGTTGTATCTCTTCTTCTTTTGTTCACTGATAAAGAACCCATAACACCTTATTCAAGATGAAATTGTTATAAAACAATGCCCATGCCTTGATTTATTGGTTTGATAGATCATATGTGTAAACAAGACTGACAAGGGAAGGGATAATTTGATGCAAAAATGGGCTCACAAGTGAATTTCGGGTTTTGGAAGGCTGACAGCAAAAATGGTAATGGCAAATGAATATGAAATGAAGGCAAGTGAATGAAAAGTGAAATGGAAAGGTGAATGAAAGAGAGAGAAAAACGTTTTTTATGAATGAAGGGCGAATGAAGTATGATGGTGTATGAAAGAGACATGAATGAAGGGTTTGTGAAATGGAAAAACGCATTTTCAGCCATACATTTTTTTAAATATGCAATCTTAATCTCCATAGAAAGGCAACCCAAGAACAAAAGATTTAAAGCAACAAAAACAGAAAAATAAAAAGAAACAAAGAACATACCTCTAACAAGAGTTTACAAACCAAAATAAAGAAAAATAAATAAATAAATAAAACCCTAGGCGCCTTGAACAAACTTAAATCTGCAAAAACGTGGCAATGGTAGAGCAAAAATGAGGAATTTAATAAAATTGCAGACCTTGCCAAGTGTTCTTCATGCCAAAATCTCTTCAATCGGGGTACATATGAGCAAGATCAAGCTTCAAAATTCACAAAAACACTTGCAAAACTCATTTCGGGTTTTTTGATGCTCATTGCAATTGAAAAATAACATGTAAAACTTCAAAAATGGCTTTTACTTGCATTTCGGGTTTTTAGATCCTCATTGCAATTGAAAAATGACTTGTAAAACTTCAAAAATGCCTTTTACTTGCATTTCGGGTTTTTAGATCCTCATTGCAATTGAAAAATGACTTGTAAAACTTCAAAAATGCCTTTTACTTGCATTTCGGGTTTTTAGATCCTCATTGCAATTGAAAAATGACTTGTAAAACTTCAAAAATGCCTTTTACTTGCATTTCGGGTTTTTAAAGCCATATGACAATTTTGCTTTTTGTCAAAAATGAAGACTTCAAACAAATTCGGGTTTTTGAGTCACTTAAGCAATTTCGGAACTTTTGAAAGTTTTAGCAATTTTGCTCTTTTGCAATTTCGGGATTTTTTCGAGCTTTAGCAATTTCGGGATTTTTTGAAAGTTTAGCAATTTCGGGATTTTTTGGAAGTTTAGCAATTTTGCTTTTTTGCCAAAAAGTTCCTACAACTTAAAATTAAAACAAAAAGTAACTGCAATAGGAGCAAAAAGTTCCTACAACTTAAAATTAAAACAAAAAGTAACTGCAATAGGAGCAAAAAGTTCCTACAACTTAAAATTAAAACAAAAAGTAACTGCAATAGGAGCAAAAAGTTCCTACAACTTAAAATTAAAACAAAAAGTAATTGCAATAGGAAACCAAAACCCCTACTTGCAGTGATGCCCCAAAAACCCGAAATTGACCAAAAACACACTAAAAATGACTCAGAATTTCACGAAAACGGACGAGGGTGAGTAAAAAGTGCTAACCCAAAGGACTATAGACCTAAAATTGAAATTTTCTAACCTTTGCACCTCGTAAAATGTGCCTTAGAAGAGAAAATCTTCAAATTTTATCAAAATTTTAATAGGTTATCCCAATTTTTAGCAAGTCAAAAATTAGGGACAACAGCTGGCTCCGACTGGGGAACTGCCTTTAGTCGTGAAAACAAGCAAAGGTAGTAGAATCCAGAATCTCGAAGTGCCTTAGGATCCATTGGGTTACGGAGTCAAGCAACAAAGATACAAAATGACAGGAAGGATGACACGACTGACACAAAGCAAGCCTACGGAAACATGACACAAAAATTGTGCAAATGCACTTATTGAAAATATAAAAACCTACCTAATTGAAACTAGCCAAAAATGGAAGCTTCTCAAACAAAACCATTAACTGGTTCTACGAAATAGCTGCCCTTCTGCAACAATTTACAGTATCTTGCATGGTCACAAGCAACTTTGTATAGATGAAGCACGAACAAAGGTATTAGAACTTGATGCAACACTCCTTGGAAAAGATGAACAAATTCACTTTTCTCTTGAAATGAATCATATGTACTGCTGCTTTGAAATAGATTTTTGAAACCAAACTTCTCTTGTTCAGTTGCAACTGCTTCTTTGACTTCTTTTTGAAATATATTTTCATGTTCAGGTACAAGTGAAACCTCTGATTTCTCACTGGTTTCCAACCAAGCAAGATGTCTTATGGGGCATCCCCTTGATCGGATAAAAACTGAATTCTTTTTACCAGTTGCAACTTGAACAATTGGTTTTTCAACCTCATGCTGAATAGAAAGATCTCCTTCATGTGATTCAAGTAAAAACATGGCTGCTTTTCTTCCTTCATTATGCTGTTCATAAATTTCAGAATTAGGAGAGTTGTCATCAAGACTTAAGCAAAACTCTTCTATAATGTTTATGAAGTGATCTTCAAGTTTTGGGGTAGATCTCTTTTGCATAACATGTTCTGTTTCAACCTCAAAAGAACTTTCTTGAGGACCTGAAAAGATATCAAAATCTCCAACTTGGAAAATAGACTCTTGATTTTCATCTTTCTCAAGTTGCTCATGATATTCTAACTTATGAGATATTGGTTTGGCATCAAAGCTTGAACAAAAAGATTCCATCTCATCCCAAAATGTATCCTCTTCAATATCTTCTTTGCTCTTTTGAATAGGAAAGCTGAACTTTGCTTCATGACAACTTTCATCAAAGTCTCCAAACTCCAAAATAGAATTATCTTTATGTTCTAAAACTATTGTTGATGCTGCTTTGAGTAGGTTTTCTTCATCTTTCTCCACAAAAGAGGGCAATTCATCAAACCAAACTACAGGGACCTCATTTTTATCTTCATAAACTATCTTTTCACATCCCATGATGTGATTGTCCTCCTTCATCAACACCTTTGAGAGATGATCTTCAACCTCTTCTTGTGTATTCTTCATGGTATTCAATATGGTCTTTTCTTTTTGTTCAACAACTTCCTCGAACTGCATAAACCAGATTTGAGAGTCGCCAGCTATGTCTGCTTCCTTCTCTTGGAAGAGACCAGCAAGATCACTTTGTGCAAGATCAGAATCCTCTAGTGCTGAATTTGTTGGTGGTGCCTCGAGAGTAAGCCTTTCTGGTGTTAAAGATAACTTTCCTTGACTTTCATCAGCAAAATTATGAGCAACAGGTAGATATGGTCTTCTTAAAATGTCTTCTTCATAAGGGGAAGAGAATACACCTTGAGCTAGCTGCCTTTTAAGAACAAGCAAGTCATTTGCCAACTTTTGCACCATGGGATTCGTCCTTGTGTTGGAGGAAAATGAATCCAAAGAAGAAGAACCACTTGGTTCTATCCTTATCTGCCCAGCAAGAATGAGATCGTGTTCAATTTCTGCCGCCAAGGTTTGCGCAATTGCAAGAGTAGCTGGAGCTGCTCTTCTTAATAGGAAACCAACCTCAGGTACTTGAGCATTTACAAAGAAACATTTCAAATTCTCAGTTGTAGGTTGAGCAACAGTTGGAATTCTTCGTGTCAGCTTGTTGAAGTGAGCAATGAACTCGCGCATAGGCACGTGAGATTCCTTCTTCAACTGGGTGAGCTGAGCCAACAAAGCATGAGCATCTTCAAGAGGCTTGAACCTTTCTTCAAACTTGGCTATGAGAGTTGCCCAGTTTGTAATGGTATGTGGTGCCAAATGATAAAACCAATCTGCAGCAACACCTTGTAAAGTCTCCACAAACAGTCTTACAGATACATCTTCGTATTCAACACCATGAACTCCACAAGCACTGTAGAAAGCAGCAACGTGCTCATCAGGATGTTGTTGTCCATCACCAAAGAACTTGGGAAAGTTCTTCCGTGAGCCTTCAGGAAGAGCATGTAGGGGTAGAGCTAAATTCAACGGACCAAAAGCATTTCCCCAAGGACCTTGAGCAGCCATCTACATGTCCTTAGTAAAAGCTTGAAAAAACTTGATAAATTACAAAAATAGGATACCAATATACTTCAAAAGAAAGCGTGAGGCTTTCGAATGTGTATCGTATCCCCAGTAGAGTCGCCAAAAACTGTTGGTTGGAAATTTTGTATACCTGTGAAAGCGTACAAAATTGTGATTTCAACCACAGCACGTGAGTTTGAACTCTCCTAATTAAGGGAAGGCTCCCCCTTTTCTGTCTATTTTAACAATTCAGAAATACACTCTAATTATAAATCTATTCTAAATCTGGGTGAAACTCTGTCTTTTTCTCTTTTTCCAGAAAAGACACTTATTCTTTTCTCTTGTTTCAGAAAAGAATCACAGCTGAAAATATAAATGATTTATGAAGTAAACAAATAAAGAAGCAAAGTTTCCATAAAGGCACAAAGTCCTCCGTTGCTCCTCCGGGACGGGAAAACAAATTGAAAGCACAAAGTCTTTGACAATTTACTCTCTTATCAACCAAGTATAGTATGTAGCAGCTCAAAATAGAAAATAAAAGCAACACAAAGTCTGCAAGTTACCCCCTTTGTTTGAGCATTCTATAATAGCTTCAAACGTGACAAACAGCTCAAAGTCTGTAGTATCAAATCTGAAAACCAATCTAAAACTTTAAACACAATAAGCAGCTCAAAGTCTGCAGAATTGAGCTTGAATCTCCCTTGTATAACACCACAAAACTCACAATCAATTCCAAATAATGTCGTCACATCACAATTTGTACCAACACAAAGTTTGGAAGCAATTTGTTTTCTTTATTGATTGCAATCTGATTTACATCTAAACTCAAAGTCTTAGAATGCATACACAAATTGGCAGAATTTTGTTGCATTGCCAAAAGATATCCATTACAATAGACACCCTCAAGTATTTATAGGAGGGAGGTCTGGAGAGAAAGGTGGGAGGATCTCAACAAACTTGAGAAAATCTCTCAACCGATAACTAATTGCAATTGACTTATTCAAAATTACAATCCAAATTGTGATTTGTTTTGTAAGATTTTACATGTAATTACATTTTTCAAAATTGCAAGGAAAGAACACTTGCAATTGCAAAACTTGTTTTTACATATACTTTGTCGAAAGTAAAATACATAATTGAAATTATTTTAAGTGTCCAAGACACGACTCTAACTACATCATCCTTCATCTGTGATGATCTTCATGCTGCTTCAGGATTTTAGAACTTGAAGTATTCAGGATTGGTGAAGAGATCTCGAACTTGGAACGAGAATTTGCATTCTTAATGATCTTTGTATCCTTGGCGAACTTCAACCTTATCACAGGCTTGGAGTAGTGCCATTTCTTTAGGAAGTTCTTCTCTTCGTTGCGTCCTTTTTCCATGCTTGATTCACTTTGTCCCCAGATGGTTTCATGAGGATTATTGACCTTCGAGCTGCTCCATGAATTATTGTTGTATCTCTTCTTCTTTTGTTCACTGATAAAGAACCCATAACACCTTATTCAAGATGAAATTGTTATAAAACAATGCCCATGCCTTGATTTATTGGTTTGATAGATCATATGTGTAAACAAGACTGACAAGGGAAGGGATAATTTGATGCAAAAATGGGCTCACAAGTGAATTTCGGGTTTTGGAAGGCTGACAGCAAAAATGGTAATGGCAAATGAATATGAAATGAAGGCAAGTGAATGAAAAGTGAAATGGAAAGGTGAATGAAAGAGAGAGAAAAACGTTTTTTATGAATGAAGGGCGAATGAAGTATGATGGTGTATGAAAGAGACATGAATGAAGGGTTTGTGAAATGGAAAAACGCATTTTCAGCCATACATTTTTTTAAATATGCAATCTTAATCTCCATAGAAAGGCAACCCAAGAACAAAAGATTTAAAGCAACAAAAACAGAAAAATAAAAAGAAACAAAGAACATACCTCTAACAAGAGTTTACAAACCAAAATAAAGAAAAATAAATAAATAAATAAAACCCTAGGCGCCTTGAACAAACTTAAATCTGCAAAAACGTGGCAATGGTAGAGCAAAAATGAGGAATTTAATAAAATTGCAGACCTTGCCAAGTGTTCTTCATGCCAAAATCTCTTCAATCGGGGTACATATGAGCAAGATCAAGCTTCAAAATTCACAAAAACACTTGCAAAACTCATTTCGGGTTTTTTGATGCTCATTGCAATTGAAAAATAACATGTAAAACTTCAAAAATGGCTTTTACTTGCATTTCGGGTTTTTAGATCCTCATTGCAATTGAAAAATGACTTGTAAAACTTCAAAAATGCCTTTTACTTGCATTTCGGGTTTTTAGATCCTCATTGCAATTGAAAAATGACTTGTAAAACTTCAAAAATGCCTTTTACTTGCATTTCGGGTTTTTAAAGCCATATGACAATTTTGCTTTTTGTCAAAAATGAAGACTTCAAACAAATTCGGGTTTTTGAGTCACTTAAGCAATTTCGGAACTTTTGAAAGTTTTAGCAATTTTGCTTTTTGCAATTTCGGGATTTTTTTAGCAATTTCTTTAGCAATTTCGGGATTTTTTGGAAGTTTAGCAATTTTGCTTTTTTGCCAAAAAGTTCCTACAACTTAAAATTAAAACAAAAAGTAATTGCAATAGGAGCAAAAAGTTCCTACAACTTAAAATTAAAACAAAAAGTAACTGCAATAGGAGCAAAAAGTTCCTACAACTTAAAATTAAAACAAAAAGTAACTGCAATAGGAGCAAAAAGTTCCTACAACTTAAAATTAAAACAAAAAGTAATTGCAATAGGAAACCAAAAACCCCTACTTGCAGTGATGCCCCAAAAACCCGAAATTGACCAAAAACACACTAAAAATGACTCGGAATTTCACGAAAACGGACGAGGGTGAGTAAAAAGTGCTAACCCAAAGGACTATAGACCTAAAATTGAAATTTTCTAACCTTTGCACCTCGTAAAATGTGCCTTAGAAGAGAAAATCTTCAAATTTTATCAAAATTTTAATAGGTTATCCCAATTTTTAGCAAGTCAAAAATTAGGGACAACAAAAATCAACAAGTTAAATTTAGGGTTTGTGTAGAACTTGTCCGAGCATAGTTGAGTTTACAGTCAAAATTCGAGTTTTTCAGCATGGAGTACTCTCCCATTGAATTCAAAGCCAAACAAGTGTTGTATCATGATTATCTGAACGGATGATGTTGAGAAGTGCTTTCTCAATACCACCATGGACGGAAAACATCATCATCTCAGTCGAAGAATGTGAAAGGGTGTGGTATGAGCAAAAGGACAAGTATTGGATAAGAGTTGTACAATAAATTTCCATTGAAAAATCAAAAGAAGTGTCAGAAGTATAAAAGCTATAGAAGAAACAGAGGAATGTCAGAAGATGGTCACACATAGGGTAAAAAAGATATGTTGAAGCAAGATGGTTTATTTATAAAAGGTTATCACTCCAATTGCAGAGCCGCCAAAATTAGCAAGATTTGATAAAGAAGCTGAAGATGTCAAAGATTTTCTAAGTTCAATTGCTGAAAGTGAAGAGATCCTAGAAAAGTGGAATTTTGCTATAGATAGTATTAATGCACCTGATAAAGAGGCAGTTTCCAGCATTTTAGTAGATGTGGCTGAGATTTAAAGTAGCAGTCAACTAGAAGCTTTCTCCAAGCTTTCTTTCCATTCTTATCTCACACATTCTTTATATTCTTGTCTCAGGCTTATCCATCCCTTGAAGGAGAAAAGAAATCAAGATGTAATAGTTGGCACTTCCCTATTTTTATGCTTTCATATGTTGTTAGATGCTTATCTTGTTTTAGTTTTAGAAATAAAGCTTGCATGTTGGCAAGCCTTAGTTGTAAAAGCAAGGAGATTTTAGGATTCCCTGCTCCTCTGTTTGTGTATATATAAGGGCAGCCTTGCCCATTTATTTTTTAACGGTTATTGTGATAGCAAATTGTTGAGCCTATTTTTCCTGCAAGTACTTGTTGTTCAGTTTAAGTTCACTTAGTGTAAGAGAAAACTTGCATGCCTCTTTTAGCTGCAAGTTATTGTTCCTTTCTTGTGTTACTTGTGTCAATGTATTATGGTTGATCGCTAAGCTGTATGCCTATTTTGCTACAATCCTGTTGTCCCAGAAGTGTAATCTTTTGTTCTTGAGATTCGAGAAAATAAAGTCTTGTGCGTACTTTGTTGCCCTGATATAATGTCTTAGATTTCTGTTTTATATGTTCTACTTATATGATCTTTATTTCAACTTCCATTGAAAGTACAATAGATGTGCGTTGGAAGAAAGTTTGTTTAAGTATTTATGTCAAAGAATCATTCCTTGTCCATTTCTAACTATCGAGCTTTGCATTTACTTGAGTAGTTGGAAACTTCATTAGAGTAGGCTTAGTCGTAGTTGAACTTCTAAAAGAGAAAATCTCAGCTACAGTGCTTGATTTTTATAACCTTGTGCTCTTAGCTGAACAAAAAGATTGGCAAATTAGATTTAGTTTACTTTTTTTAAGCAACATCAACAAAGAGGGATCTTCCCCTCCTAATTCGAAGAGCAGTTTGTCTGTGCATAGCTGTCCGTTTCTAATTCGCATTCCAAATGTGCGAATTGAAACGACAACATGTAGGTCTTGTTGTCTCCTAAAAACAAGGTCACGAAGCCACCTTCCAAAGAAATAATCTATTAGAAACTCATGAATATCTAAGATGGGAGAAATTGAAAGGTAAATGAAAAGTTCAAGAATGTCTCATAACTTTCCTATTGCTAACGTGTTGAGTTAAATTCCAACAGAGATGCTGTTAGAATTTGTCACAAACAACAAATCTACTTGAGACATAATGCCTATAATCTAATCATAAATCTAGAGAATAAAATATTCAATATTCAATATAATGGAGTATTGGCGTTTAAATTCGCACCTCTAGAATGCGGATTTGAAACGGACAGCTATGCATAGATAAACTGCTCTTCAAATTAGGAGGAGAAGCTCCCTCTTGTTGATGGTGTGAAAGAAAGTAAATTAAATCTAATTTTCCTGTCTTTTTGGTTCAGCTAGAGCAAAAGGTTTATAAAACTCAAAACGCCGCAGCTGAGATTTTCTGATTTAAGAATTCCAACAATGACTAACCTACACTAAAGACGTTTCTAATTTCTCAAGTAATACGCAGAGCAAGAGAATTAGAAATGAACAAAGTTTCATTCTCTGACAAAGTGCTTAAATAAACTCTTTCCCAACATACATCTACTTACTTTCAACGTAAACTGAAATTAAGATCACATAAGCGTAACACAATAAACGTACTTAGACAAACTCTCCTCTCAACATACATCTACTAACTTTCAATGCAAGCTGAAATTTAAGATCATATAAGCATAACACGATTGACGGAAACTTGAGACATTACATCAAAGCAAAGGAGGCTCAAGACTTTATTTCTCAAATTTCTGGAACAAAGATAATACTAAACACATGCATGGAACAAGAACTTGCAGCTAAAGAGGCTTGCAACCTTGTTCTTACACAAAGGGAACAACAATTACAACAACTACTTGCTGGCTAAAAGAGACTCAGCAATTCGCTATCATAAACACAATTGAACAACACTGAGTAACAAATAGAAGGCACTATAGGTTCAGCGTTTTGTTATCACTAGCATGGTTCCTACACAAAGTGAATTGACACTGAATAATGACTTGCTGCATTATAGGCTCGCAATTTGCTATCAAAATAACTGTTAAAGAAAACAATGAGCAAAGACTCTTATTTATAGGCAAGCAGAGGAGTAGGGAACCCTAAAATCTCCTTGCTTTTACAAATAGGGCTTGCTCAGCAAGAAAACTTTATTTCTAAATCTAAAAGAAGATAACAACTAACACCTAAGAAAGTAGGAAAAAGCAAGAAACGCCAACTATTACAATTTATCTTCTTTCTCTTCTTCAAAGAATGGATAAAAATTGCTCCAAGAATAGAAAGAAAGCGAAAAGAAAGCTTCTAGATGAAAGTTCCTTTAAATCTCGATCACATCAGCTAAAAAGCAAGAAACTGTGTCCCTGTCAAGTGCATCAATACTATCAATAACAAAGTTTCGCTTTTACAAGATTTCTTCACCATCTGCAATTGATCTCCGTAAATCTTCAACCTCATTGGCTGCTTTCTCAAACTTTGCTGACATCATGGAAATATGACTTGGCAGAGTCTTATGTTTTTCTTTCATCCATTTCAGTGCAATCTTCTTATTGTATTTGTCTTTGTGTATCTCCCAGATCCTTTCACATTCGCCCTTTGAGATAGTCACACTTTCAGGCCAAGGGGGAATTGAGAAGGATTTCTCAATCGTGTCAGGTTTCAAACTGCAGATCACTCTGCCATCTACTGATTGGATTTCCCATGTTGCCGGATTGTAATGCTTGATGCAAGCGAGTACGAATTCGAGACTCTGAACTTATATAGGAATGGATGCTGCTGCAAGGAGTCTAGAGGGTACTAGACTTCTGATTGTAGTGTTGCTTGCCCTCTCCAAAGCACGTAAGTCAAACACCGGCTTGATGTGATGCAAGTCCGTCTCAACTGTTTTGATGAAGTCATGGTAGAGAGCTAATTTGGTCTTGAAATCATTGGGAGTGTATTCCATTTTGAAAACCTTGAAAAATGACTGTAAACTCGCCTAGGTTCAGACAAGTTTTGAGCAACTTTCTATTTTTAGAATGCTAGTTTTTCTTCCTCAAACGGACAAATTATTGGAAATTTTTTTGAGATATGGGTTTGCTCAAAATTTCGTTGCAAGACAACCCAAATCATCCGTTTTTGAAAATTTTGAATTTAGACTGAAAAAGCACCAGACCCTAATTTCTTCAATTTTTCACCGAAAAAACCTGGCACCTGGGTTTTGTTCAGAATACAATTTGGCATGAACCCAGTTGATCAGATTTGAAAACATTGAGGGCAGATGAAAAAAGCAACAAACCCTAGAATCTGAAATTTTCTTGAAAAAAAGTTGTGAACTGGGTTTTCTTTAGAAGATTGTTTTGAGAGGACCCAGACGATCAAAATTTGAAAACTCTGAAAATTTCACTGACATGCAAGTAAAAAGCAACTGCTGCAACTTGAAACCCTTGACCTTGTTCAAAAATTCAATGTTCTGGATGAATAAAACATCAAAAACAAAGGTCTTATGTTGCTGGTCTGAAAATTATTCTTGAAAATCAGCAAACTTGAGCTCTTGAATCTTGAAATAAAAACTTCAAAGTTGTTGCTCCTCTTCAACTTGGACGCCACCTACAAAGAATAATGAATTTTGAAAGATAAAAGCTTCTTAAATAAGCTCTAGGCTTGAGATAACTCTGCTTTCTTTTTGCTTTTATTTTCAAAACCCTAAAATCAGCCTGTTCATTGAACTTGGACATTCTCTTCATCTTGCAATTTTAAAACTTTGGAGATTTTGACTAAGGCATGACAAGTTGGGCGCCCTTCTTGGCTAGGGGCGCCAACTTCTCTTAGACTTAAACCATTTTTTTTAGTTTTTCATCTTTTCTCAACTTTGAAACCCTACTTTGACCCTAATCTCCGCCTTCCAGGTTGATCGGATTGACGAGCTCGATGATTCATCGCGAAGCTTGATTGATTCTGAGAAGATCCCCCTGGAGGAACTTCTAGCTAAAAACTTCGTTTGATCCTTCAAAATCATGAGTGCACATTTCCTTCTAGGGCACTGAACCTTCACAGTGCTAGCCATTTTTGTATGATTTTCAAGTTCTTCATTTCCCTTTCATCTTCTGATGAAATCTGGATTCCGGGAGCTACAATGATCCGATTGACTGGCTGTAAGATTCACTGGATAGCTTGGCTGAATCTGACAAAGTGATCTTGGAGACTATGTTTGCAAATTCTATCATTTCAGGCTTCAAAATCTTAGGCGCCTATTCTCTCCAGCGGCGCCCATCTCAAGCAGACTTGGCCATTTTTGTTTCTTCATCAATTTCTCTTCTCTAGATGATCCTGTTAGATCTAATGATCCAGGCGTCTAATTGACTGATGGCTAGACTCGTTGCGGAGTTGAGGAGATTCTAAGAGGGGTCTTCTGGGAGTAACTTCTGCAGAAAAGTTCATCAAAGGCATCAAAATCTTGGGCCCCCTGGCAAGCTAGGGCGCCCAACATCACCAAAGTCATTTTTCAGTATTTTCTTCTTTGCTTTTGACTTTCAACATTTAACTCTTGTTAAACCCTCTGTTCTGCCTCCTGTATCTGATGGTTCCCAACTCAGATTGACGAGCCGACGGTCTCTTTGGAAAGCCTGATCAATTCTGAAGAAGTCACGTTGCAGGCCTCATGGGTGAAATCATCCATTTGAGCCCTCGAAATCTTGAGTGCCTTTCTTCTCTAGGGGCGCCCATTTGCTCTAGACTTAGAATATTTTCATCTGATTTTCATCTTCAAATTTGAACTTTCATTCTATACTTTCAACATCGATCTAGATTCGTTGAAGATTGACAAGTCAAACGCTCTGACGAAGACATCCGTTGCGAAACTGACTGAATTCTGAAGACATTGATCCCATCTGCAAACCCTAACTACTGAGTTAGGCCCCTCAAAAGACTGGGTGCCCCTAGGCACCTGGCGCGCCCAAAGTTCCCAGACTTAACAATTTTCAATGATTTTTATGATTTGCTTTTTGTCTTCTGTTTGAAACTCCTCCATTTGATCCTAAATTCCGGGTGACTGGTTGATCTGTTGGCTGCGCTACTGGACTCGCTGCGGAGTTGAGTGGATTCTGAACAACTTTGCCTGGAAGCACAAACCCTAATTTCATCATTTGTTGCCCTAAAAATATGGGTGCCTATCTCCTTCTGGGGTGCCCATGGCTGGCAGACTTAGTCAAAATTTTGTAGTTTTCACCTTCCTTCTTCGTTCATCGTGCATGTTCATCATCTCACCTTTTGTTCAGTGCTTGAGTGTTGAATCTGACGCCTGGTAGTTGACTGACCTCCGTTGATGACTTCGGAGCTCCTGAAATGCTTCTGAAAAAGCAGAAAAGACCCACTAGGGCAGAACTGATCCTTTTGAGATTCTAACTGCACCAGCTTGATATGGAAGTATTTTGAGCCAATCAAAATCAGTTTGGACCCTGGTAGACAAACTTCCTATTTTTAGAAATTTTCTATTTTTAGAAAATTTCACCAGTATCCGTTTCGAAAGAAACCCAGAAAAACCCAGAGAAAGTTACTATTTTTAGAAAATTTCTAAAAATAGCAGTTTTCCTAAAAAGTAGGGATGAAAAACTGAGATCTGGGTTTTGTAGATTAGGTCGCTCTGAGCAGAGCCAGATCATCAGATTTTGGAAATTTCACATTTTTACCCCTCATGCAAGACATGCAAACCCCAATTTTGACCTTTTTGACAAATTTGAAAAGATTTTCTGTAATGTCCCCTTTTCATCAGTGATCAGTTCAAACGCTCTTCAGCCTATTCCGGAGGCCCATAGGCTCGTTGAGGTAAAATTAGGGTTTCCATGTTTGGGAGGTTCTATGGCTTTTTTTCTGGGTGTTTACTATTTATAGTAAATACTATTTTTAGCAATGGTCCTTTTGGCAATGCTTCAGTGTATTCTTTCTTGTTGGAGCAGTTGGTAATTTGGATTTAGACTTCAATATGCAGTATTTGTGGCATGTTTTTAATTACAAGGCATTAATGTTATTTTTTGCAGTTAACCCCTTGGCCTAGGAAAATAACTTTATGTTGTTCTTAAAAGGTGGTCTTGAAGGGGGACGCCTTCATAAGAGGATGAATAAAATATTAATAAAGTCTATTAATGCCTTGGGAAAAGTGGACGCCTTATAATGGAGTTATTATTTTAAAAATAAAGTTTTATTGTTGCCTTGATAAAGTGGACGCCATATTGAAGAATTAAAAAAGAGTTTTGGAAATTTGAAAAGACTCTGGTGTCTCTTGGCGTACCTTCTTGGGGATTTGAAGAGTCTTCTAATCTTCTATAAAATGAAAGCTTTGATCCAGCTTTTCTCATCCATGAAATTATGTTAAAGTTATGTTGTCGAAATGACAATTGATATTTTGCTTCGAGGAAAGCTTACCTCCTAGCCTCTTGTCCAATTTCGTGTTTGAAAGATAACATCTAGTTGGCTATTTTGCTGCTTCTCAATATCAGACTAGCAGATTGAGCTCAACAGTTGAAGATTTTTGATGATATTTCCAGTTTTGAGTTGCTGGTGCAATTACAGCTAAAGTCGATTTTTGCATACAACTTTGTGAGTGATTTTAATTTTGTTCTAGGCATTTTGGAATCTTGTTTCTTTGCCATGGGCGACCCCTTCTACCAATTTGCAGATTTTTGTTTGGAGTTTCTGATTTTTAATGACAAAATCACCCTCAAGGAAGGCCGTACCACTCTTGAGTGCCTTGGAATTCGTGTATGAATTCTATATTGAATTTTGATGTTGTTTGGTGTTATGATTTTGGGCGTCTACCTCCTAGAAGGCTTCTGCAAAAGACATCACTCAATTCGGAGGTATATTGAATGAGTTATGAATATTTTAGTGGTTTCACAGTTGCTGGTTCTTCATTTCAGTTTGCTGCTTTTTGAAATCAGACTTTAGAAGTTCTGATTTTTTATTCACTTTCAGCATTTAGAGAGATAATTATTTGTATGAGATCATCCATTACTCATGTGCTTTGAGCTATTGTAATTTACATGTAACTTGCAGCTTTCTTTCTTATTTGTAAGACTGTAAACAGTAGTACTGTTCCAGTCCTTATTTGCTGCAATTATTTCTCATTTCACACATTAAGTACCCCTGGATGGTTTACCGCCAGTGTGGATAATTGGAATTATATCTCTCTTTGTACCCACTATCAAGTGGTGAATCCCCACTCTAAGTGGATGCCTGCCGCAGCGGAAGAATTAGTTAGTATGAATTCCTGTGGCTGGTTATCCGCCTAATTGTTTCAATTTTTAATTAATAACTCCGTCATATGTTAGCACCTCGCCCTCACTGGGATCTTGAGTGCACATTCTTGACGTTGAGTTTGTTTCAGTTTCAGTTACATTCCATTATGTATCAAGTTGAAGCATAGGGATCCTCTGACCATATGCCCACCCCTCTTCCTTAAATGGTTTTAGGGCGCATTCTTGGTTAGAGTTGCTTTGATAGTGTTTTTGAATTTAGCACTAATGCTAATCAAGTTGGCCAAGTGCTGGTTTGTGTGTGCAATTCAATGAAAAAAATTGGTTAGCATATTTCATTTTCACTCATTTCTTCAAAATGCCTAAGTGTAGCAAAAATTTTAATTTTGGGTACAACATGGAGCATGTTAAGAAGAGTAACATTCAAATAAATAGGCCTCTTGGATGAATGAATCAAGGAAATGATATGTCTAAGAGGTATGAGTTTAACTCTCAATCACTCCCAATTAGGAGATGAGTTAACTCAATCTAACTGAATCAAAGGTGGTCTTAATTAAATAGAGGTGGCACCTAAAGAATTGATGAATTAGTGGTGACACTTGTGTACCTCAAGCCAAGGTGAACACATGACATTATTCGCCACCTTAGTGAGGGAAATTAAATATTTCTATTATCCTAATTCCTAAGTAAACAACTAGGTGCAATATTACACTAGGATGAACACTATCCTAGGTGAAGTTAAATATGCACATCAACAATCATTTATGTTATTAAAAAAAAAAAAAAAACTTTTAACTCAAAAGAAATACTCTATTAGCATATAAGTCCATGTTGGAGTTCAAGTAAATTTCATAAATAATTCAAATCACTCCCCTAAGAAATATTTGATGTAGGATTTTATGGTTGTGTCCATTAAATATTAAAACTTCCAGGTTTGGGAGTCAATTAGTGGTGTCCTGATGACTCCATAACTGGTACTAAAGATTATTTCATGCAATTGATCAAATAATAAACAAATTAGAAGTTAACTCCAAAGTAAAATGATAGAAATCATTTACTTTTAACATTTATTACAAATTCCCATATCATTAACGATTCAGATCATGAATACATGTCAAATTAATAAAAGATAGCAGAAATAACATCAACTCTGCACCTTTTCAAAACCTTGTGGTCCACCATAGTATGGATCGGGAACTTCTGTTTCCTTGCATTGCTTACAGTATGTGCACATCAACTTCACCTGCAAGCTACACTCCACATCATCAAGTACTAATAAACAAATACTACTATCAAAAGGTTTCATCACTTGCTCAGTATACATAGATTTAAAAGCATTCAAGTATAACTGATGAAAAGAGTTGAAAATAAGATGGCAAAATCTACAGGAACTTTATCATTTTGACATGACAAACTATGTGTATAATTCCAATCATTTAAGACAACACTCTTACAAAATGTTACTTGATCTTCAGACAAATACATGTTTTAAACCCCCATTGAAACACATTTGTTCTTTACATAATTGCACTAGTACAACACTGACAGATAAAACCAGTTGAAAGAAAAAAGTTCCTAATATAATTCTAGTTCTTATTTCAATACAGTTTCTTCAATTAGAGTTGTCATGACCTAATGAGTACTAATATGGTACTATATCCAATATGGATAGAGAAGAGTTTTAAAAAATCTTGATTATGATTCAATTGGGATACAAAAGGCTTATATCCAAATTTATAGGAGTTGGTAAAGTATTAGAATAAAAAATCCAAAAATAACATAAATTTGATAAATCTGATAATTTCCAGACAACTCGCCTCACAATAAATGGGTGGAGAACAAAAGAAGAGCAAAGTCAAGTGGATTCCTGCCTCTCTACGCTGGTTCAAGCTGTATTCTGATGGTTCCTATGTAATGTCCCCTTTTAGGATATTCCTAAATTTTGGCCTTAAAACCACAATTCCAATCAAAATAAGAAATGTAATACATTTAAGATTATAAATTTACCAATTGAAATTCCCTTTATAAGATAGATCCTAGTTCAAGTCCTTCAAACAATATTAGTCACTAGAGATTGTTGTTAAATCATAAGTCATGATAACATATAGATTACTAATCATTAGTAAACATCATGATATCCGTGTACGTTAGTCACATCAAAATCTAATTAAAGCAATAGCCATTCCAATGTGGATTCCCATAATAATCTTATTAGGAATTTGTTGAAATGCTTGCAAACCACAGTCTCAAGGTTGGTCACCCTTGTATTGCGAGAGCATGGAAGTGTTGGCAGTTGTCATTGATGTCAACACTGGAAGAGATTTGTGTAAGATTGTTGGCAGTGATTGTCATTGACGTCAACATTGATTGTTGATTGTCACCAATGTCAACACTTCAGGAGATTTGTGTAAAATTGTTGGCAGTGGTTGTCATTGATGTCAACATTGATTGTTGGTTGTCATTGATGTCAACACTTGAGGAGATTTGTGTAAGATTGTTGGCAGTGGTTTTCATTGATATCAACACTGATTGTTGATTGTTATTGATGTCAAGACTTGGTGAAGATTGTAAGAATGTTGGCAATGGTTGATGATAACACTTGGTGGATTGTTTGTGGTTGTCATTGTTGTCAGCACTTGAGAAGTAAGGGAGGTTGTTGGCATTTGATGTCTCTAATGTCAATATTTGATGAGACCGTTGCAGTGATTGTTGTTTGGCATTGGTTGTCATTGTTGACAACATTTAGTTTGAGCTAAGATTGATGTATGATAGTGTTGTTGAAGTTCATGGTTGGATGTCATGCCTTGTCTGATGTTAATCAAAGAAGTATCAAGTATTGTTACTATCAGCAAGAGTTGGTTTCATAATGATATATTAAGATGAGGATTATCTGATGGTGGAGAGATGTTGTTGATGGTCTAAAGTATGTTCCTTGCTCTCTCCTGTTGTTCTTGATTAAGTATATGTTGCTAATAGAATGTTCTGGCCTCCATAGGTTGTTGAAAAATTTTGTTCCTAGAAGTTGCATTAAAGTCTATTTGGGAGAATGCTTTGCATTCTTTTGCTGTTGAAGATATGGTCTTATGGTTTGGGATTCAAAGTTAGTGTTATGTGGACGTTGCACTCCTATCTTTTCAGGTCACCACTGTTACCAAGGAGATTATGTGAATTGCAGAAGATTGGCAGTGTTGTTGGTTGTTTGGGCTGATCCGTAAATTGCTCCGCATTTCTCCGCATTGATGTCTCTACTCCTACGGCTTGGTGAATGTGTTCTCAATGTCTTTGCAGTGTCTTAGTTTCAATTTCATGTGTTGAAATGGTCTGCAAGTTGATTTGTTAATGTTATATCTCATGTTTATGCATTTTGTCTCTGGAATGATGTATTTTGTTGTTGTTTGGCTTGCGGTGGTTGTTAGTGGCATGACAGTATGAAAGAAGATTTTGTAAGTGTTGTTGGATGTTCATGGAACATCCCCATGTGATCCACACGATGTTGGTTGATCTCTTTGGTACTGCATTGTGTCTTGAGTTGGTTTTTTGGGTTATTTGTGGATACCTGGCCGACAAGGCTTGTTCCTTTGTTTGCACCGTGTACTTGGAGGTTTGCACTAGTATATGAAAATGTGTGATGATGAATTTTGGTCCTGACCTATCTTGTTGGGGACCGTATTGTGTTAATTCAATTGGAAGAATGTTTTTAGGCTGACTGTGTTTTTAGGCCGACTGGTTATGTGCTTCACATTTCATCTACACATTTCCTTGATGTTGACTTAGGTTGATGTGTGCCAACATGTGAATTGTTTTGGAACACATAATGTAATAAGATTGTTTTTGGTTTTCTCTATCTTCTAGGTAGGACCCCATTATGTTTTTGTGGCCGACTTGATTGAGCTTATTGTTTATCTCCTTTTTGGCCAACCTAATTGATGTTTTGAGGTCTTGCAATGGATATAAATGCAAGAACATTTCGGATGCAAGATGTATGGATATGTGAGCAAGTGTGAAGAAGTGTGAGTGTGAAATATATTGAATATCTAACAGAGATAGCGCTAAAGTGTGAAAAAGAAAGATCAGATGTGCTTTAATGCCTCAGTCAGCAAAGTGAATTGTTGACAAATATTGTAATTCTTTATAAACTCTTTGTATCCTACTCTAAGATAGTGAATCTCATCAGATCTTTGTATCTCGCCCCTGAAGTTGTGTTAGCTTCAATTCTGCAAGTCCTTTTGTATCTTGCTCTAAGGTAGTGTGCCTTAGTTCACAAGTCTTTTTGGAAATGAGCCTTTATATTGTGAGTTAACTCTCATCGTAGTTTTTCCCTCATTGGCTTTTCCACATAAATCTAGTGTCATCTTGCAAATGTGTGTTTCTTGTTTCATTTTCATTGTTGGATGTGCGCTTCTTGTGCCATCTTGTGGATGTGTATTTCTTGTTTCACGTAAAAGAAACCAGGCTTGATAGGTGTAGGCAGACTCTGTAGAAATCATCAAGGTATATATATGTAATGATATGCAACTGGATTGGGAAGTTTGTTGAAAAACCTTGATGGAGGGTTACAAAATTTTGTATGTTTTGAAAATGGCACACAAACACTTATGCACAATTCAATTGTTGAAGACAACTCCCAAAGATTAGCCTCCCTATCGAATAAAGGGTCAAATATAACCTCACAAAATTAGTATTTCAAAATCCTTGTTGACGGTATGCATAATTTTATGAACTTAGTCTTCAATATTCATGGGATACAAAAAAATTGAAAAAGAATATAATAGAGGATGTGTTCAAACATAGGTTGTCCCTTTCTCTATTTCACCTTTTCGATCAAGGAACTAGGCAGAAAATAGATCAATAGGTTAGAGCATCTCCTAAAGGATATTTTAAATGAAGAAAATATGTTAGCATTAAGAGGATGGAGGGGAGTTAGCATTTGGAGGGGAATACGATGGCTGCAATGTCCCCGTTTTTCGGCCCTCTTAAGGAATAATCATTATTTTAATTATTTAATGTTACTAGGCAAAACGTGCAAAGTCAAAAGGGTAATATTAAATAATTACATTAAAAGGTTAAAAGTGACATACTTTAATGATAAATTAATAAAGTCAATTTATTAATATATCTTCAAAAAGTGACTTAAATATTAGAGTCACATCAAGGGGTCACATCTGTTAGTTTTGTGATCAAAAATGAAATAAGCAGAAAAATGCAACCCAACAAACAATGAACACAATATTTTTACCCTGGGAAAACCTTCCTACTCGAGGGAGAAAAACCCAACAAGAAATAATTTCTCTTATATATAAACAAATGAATAAGAGCAAAGTTCTGTATACAAAATAATTAGGCCCTAAGCATGGGCGATTCTCATACAAAGAATAGTAACACCTCTCCTTGATGTGAATCACAAATGAATACACTTCTTCAGTAATTTGGTCTACTGCTAAAAGATGATGGTCTGCTGCTTGAAGAAATGGCAAATTGTTCAAAGTGAGAACTTGAGTGAATTATTGTGATTGTCCTTGAGATCAAACTGCTACTAGGAATGAACTGCTGCTACAAGTGTGAACTCCTTCTTGAAAGAATGCAAAATGAGAAAATGACTTGATGTTGAAATGAATGATCACCACCTTGTATATATACAAAACTAGGTGACTTCTCATCTAGGTCGACTCCCTTAGAAGAAAAAATATAAAATATTAATTGCAACATGAAGGCCGACCAGCCTTGAACTAAGGGAAAATAGCTCCCGAAGCTATAAAACACTAACAACATCAAGATGTCACATCAAGGGGTCACATCAAGGAATCACATCAAGGAGTTCCTTATAAAGGGGAGTTGAGAGCTCATTTGGGGAGGCTTGGTGGAGAGAAAATTGTTAATGAATTTCGGTCTCATTGAGAGATTGGCTTTCCAAGCGCTTTGAGGACGAAATCCCTCTTGGCTTACAATCTCTTCGCTATTGCAATATACAGTTAGGAGATTTAATGGTGTTTTCACCTAGGAAACACATTGGTGAATTCATTCAAAATTCACACTTGAGCATTCAAGGAAATTCAGGAATTTCCATTGGAGATAATTCTGAAGGCTGAAGTTGCAAATCTGCTTGTCTGAGAAGCTAAGTAATTTATGCAATCGCTGATGTATTATTGCATGTTTCTGAATCATTGCAATAGTTGGTTTATTGTTGCAAGGGTTTGAATAATTGCAATAGCTGATGTATTATTGCAATTCTGAATAAGGGTCTAAATTATTGCAATAAGGGTTTCTGAATAATGCAATAGCTGATTTATTATTGCATTTATTGACGAGGGTTCCTAAAGGGATGAATTTGAGATCATTGTTCAGATTTATGAAGAGGGTTTGAATCGAAATTCATCCTGCTGCTACAGTGACACTACAGTCGGTACTGGATCACGCCATACACCTGTATACATCCCATGAGGGTCATTTGGCATGAAGCTGGTGAACTGGGCAGATAACATGGTGTTTCCTAAAGTTTGTGACAGTCTTGAGACATTCCTGCAATAGTTCGATGCTTAATCTAGGCTTGGGACAGCATACTATCCAGGTCTAAGTGCATTTCACTTATGTAATTGACATAGTAAGAATCATGAATGTCTTGATCTATGAAAAGTATTAAATCTATTGACTGTTGTGTCAAATCTGAGTCTGTTGTTTATGTATTTCAGTCATATTCTTGCACAGAAAAGTGTAATAAACCTGCTGTCATAATCTGAATTCTCTGTCATTGTAATCAGTCCTATTTATTCTCAGAAACTAGTGTATTTTTTGCAATCGTATTTGATTACTGCTGTGCAATTTTTATTGTAGTCAAGAGGTATTCAAGTGAAGGGTCTATCACTGTAATGTTGGGCACAAATATATTCATGTATCTAGTTTGTAGTTTGGTCTGATATCATAGGATATGATAGAAAAGTGCAACTATATGCTGCTGTAGCTAAAGCTGGGTTGATATACTTCGTAATCAGACTTATCTATGCTCAGAAATTGATGAAATTAGTGTTGTAACAGTCCTTTTAAATGATGTTTTGTAATACATCCTATGGAGTGTGTGGGGTTTGATTAAATAAAGTGCAAGTCTATTTCAGTCACTGTATTCTCAACTTTCAATCGTTTTGGAGCTGCTGTTCATTATACTGCAAAATACAGTGATGTGTTATGCCTTGCAAATGAATATATGTAAAAATCCAATATATTTATTATGGCAAATTGCTGAGAAAACATTATCAGTTTGTGTCTACTTAATTGACAAATGAAATATGTCATATTAAGTGTTTGGAAAAATTATCGTTCAATTTGGCAAGGGACACTATAGTGGTATCAAAGCCAAAAATCCTGCCAGCCTGTTGGGTGTGTTATCCAAAAAAATTTAGAGTTTGGCAACAAGGTACAAACATTGAATGGAGCCTCTCAACGAAGAAGAAATTTTTTGGGAAGTTTATGGAAATTATAAAACATTGGGAGCAGAGTTTCGCACTCAAATTTCATTTGCTGATTACATGGATCTAGGGTTAAATATGATCGGAGATTGCAAAGAAAAAAGGAAAATTTGTGTGGAAAGCTTTACATTGCAGGTATGAAGCTTGAAGACCCATCTCAGTCAAAAGAAGTTCTTCTGAGTACATTGGAGGAAGTTGAGACTTGTTTAAAAATGGTTGGTCAATCACCCTCTCACATAATGAAACTAGCAATGAGTCCATCAGCATATGCATTGGTTAAGTCAGAACTAATGAGATATTCAAATGATGAGGTTAAGCTGATGGTTACTTCTTGTTTGAGTGAAATCACGAGAATTTCAGCATCTGAACCTCCGTATAATGGCAACATGATGAAAGAGATATTTCAGCTAATGGTGGAAAGTTTTCAGGGGTTGCATGATGTCAAAAGCCCTACCTTTGGTTAGAGAGTTAAAATCTTGGAGATTATGGCAAAGGTTAGGTTATGTTACTTCCTGGTTGATTTCAGGTGCAATGATTTGATTCTCCACATGTTTGATTACTTCATTTCAGGAATCAGGAATCGTCATTCAGACAATGTGAAAACAAGTATGCTCAGTATCTTGTCCCTAATTCTAGATGAAGGTGATGATGTTTGCACATAATTACAATCAGATTTGTTGGTCATTTGGAGGAAAGAACAACATGTCTCAACTGTAGCATATGATTTCACAAGAAGATTAGTTGAGCAGAAAATTGAGAAGTTCAAGGAACAGTTGACTACAGAAGAGTTAATCTCATTTGGGTTACAGATTCCACTGTCTACAGGAAGAATGCAAGTTATCATCCAGTGAATCAGCTGAGTTAGAGAATGAGATCAAAGAACAAATTGAGCCCTCTTGTGTTATGACACATAATAAGGGCATTGATGATGTTTCTTCAGGTGGAATTAGCATTGTCCTAATTCCAAATCAGAATATAGGTGTGGATGATTTTGCAGAAGAAAATACTTGTGTGAACCAAGCACTTTAGGAACAAGTTGATGCTTCTTCATGTGAAGCAGAAGTTGTTCATAGACCCAATGGCCCACATAATTTTGTGAACCAGTTGAAGGTGAGCGAAGATGAGATTGTGGCAACGTTATCTCATCATGATAAAATGTGCAAGCTGATTGAAAATCATCTTTGGATGGTTCAATTGGAGAGAAGACAAAAGGGAATTGAAGCAGAGTCTTCTCACAATAGTTTGCAGGTATTCAAAGAAGGTATGGGGGCAATGAAATCAAATTACTTACACTTTCTTTCAGATCGAGACCACCTTCTCAACCTTGTTGAAATATATTCAGATGCTTTGAGAAGGAAAGAAGAGGAAGTTGATAAGCTTTCTCATGAGCTTAAGATTTCCAAGGATTCCTTGAAGAGTGCCCAGTTGGCCCTTCAAGAATCCGAGATTCATGTTGATGAGCTTCGCTTAGAGTTAAGCTTGGCTCAATGTTCATCATGTACAGCAGAGACTCAGTCATCTATGGCAGCCATGGCACATGATGAAAGCAGTGTGGGATCCCCTATCGTCCTAGTTGCCGAGAGACGCGTCTCCCCCCCGTCTGAGACGCGTCTCGGAGACGGAGACGCGTCTCCGACACCGCACCCGCACCGGAGACTCCATTTTGTGTCTGGAGACTTTCAAGACGTTTCCCGCCATCTCCCACGTCTCCGAAACCTAAAAATGCCATCTCCCGCAAGGTCTCCCGCGTCTCCCGTGAGAAATCACGCATCTAAGGCACAAAAAGTTAATATTTTTTAAAAATAGTAAATACTCATACTGGCGACGGCACTTTAGCAGGCAACTGAGGAAGAGGGCGACGAGAGACAAAACTTTAAAGTTTAAACTCTGAAGCATTGAAAATTCAAAGAATCAAAATCGTCATTGCGTCTAAGAGTCGGGTATCAGGTATGTTTTACAAACTTTTACTTTTCGTTTTTAAAATTTTTTTAATAGTTTAAGAGTCTACGACTCTAATGGCAAGCCACGGAAGGTTTTCCGTCTTTTTTTATTTAATATTACCTCGATCACTAGTAGTCTCCACAAGGGAATACCCCTGTTAAAATCGTGGAATCTGTATTCCACGATTTTAACAGGGGCAATACCCTTGTGGAGACTACTGGTGATGTCGATCACCAATAGTCTCCACAAGGGCATTGCCCCTGTTAAAATCGTTGAATCTGTATTCCACGATTTTAACAGGGGCAATGCCCTTGTGGAGACTACTGGTGATGTCGATCACCAATAATCTCCACAAGGGCATTGCCCCTATTTAAAATCGTGGCATACAGCCACGATTTTAAACAGGGGCAATGCCCTTGTGGAGATTACTGGTGAATGTCGAATGGTGAATGGTGATCAATATGACAATATCAGACTTGAGACTTCATCAAAAATTTAAGAAAAAAATTAAAATAGAGAACAAAGAAAATCAAAAAATTTAATGCCTTTGAGGCTACAAGGCAGTCATCAACTCATCATGTCTGCGGCTCTGCCATTTTAATATTTTATTCACCATCTCCACAAGGGCATTGCCCCTTTATTGTGACAGGGCAATGCCCTTGTGGAGATTACTGGTGAATAAAATATTAAAATGGCAGAGCCGCAGACATGATGAGTTGATGACTGCCTTGTAGATAAAACAAATAAGTGAACTCATTTGAATCATTTGATCATTTGTCTCTTACACAAAATGTCAAAATGACAAAGTCACAAAAACTTTAGCTACAGTCATTTGATTTCTATTTCTAATCATAATGTTTTTTTGTTTTTCTTTTTGTGTAGAATCTGAATCATTGAATCAAGATGTCGAGTGGGGGAAACAAACAAGGCTTGTATCCGTTGTGGAAGTATGTTGATCGTGTTAAGGGGCCGAAGGGTTCAGGTGGAACAGCCACAATCTCATGCAAATTATGCCCAATGGCATGGCAAGGTACTTACACGAGAGTGAGGGCTCATTTTCTTCACCTACCTGGAAAAGGTGTTGATCCTTGTATAAATGAGGTGGAACGATATGACGCTGTGAGGGATGAAGAAAGGGCTAATGGTAAAGTTTCTAATATGAGCTCTCATGCTTCAACAAACACTGCTGCAAATCAAAATCAGAATATCAATAGAGAGGCAGAGGTGGATGTGTCTTCAAGAGATGTAGTAGCAGAAAGTTCTCACAAGAGGCCACACATTGGTAGCTCAAACCCCATTGGCAGATTATTTGATGTGCAAGGTCGAGAAGCGGTTGATGCAGCAGTTGCACGCTTCTTTTATGCCAATGGAATACCATTTAATGTTGCTCGATCACCTTTCTATACAGAGATGATCCAAGCAATTAGCAATGCACCAGCTGGATATAGACCATCTATGTATGAAAAGATTCGCACTACTCTAATTGATAAAGAAAAAATTCGATTAGAGCAATAAACTGCACCATTGAAAAGAGTGTGGATTTCTGAAGGATGCAGTATTGTGATGGATGGGTGGACGGATACTAGAAACCGTCCACTACTTAATATCATGGTAACATGCAGCAAAGGGCCTTATTTTTTGAAGGCATTGGATTGTTCGGGGCATGAAAAAAATGCAGAGTATCTTTATAGCAGCTATGTGACGGCATTGAGGAGGTAGGGGCATCAAATGTAGTCCAAATTGTTACAGATGCTGCCCCTGTTTGTAAAGCAGCAGGCATGTTGGTGCAAAAGAAATATAAGCATATATTTTGGACACCATGTTGTGTGCATTCGTTGAATAATGCACTCAAAGATATTGGCAAGTTTGAGTGGGTTTCAGCTCTCATAGAAAAGGGCAGAAAAATTCAAATGTTTATATGCAACCATCACCAAACACAAGCTATTTATCGAAAATTTGCCAAGGTGGAGCTTCTCAAACCAGCTGATACAAGGTTTGCTTCTTATTTTATTCTTCTTCACCGTCTTTGTGAAGTGAAAGGTGCTTTGTGTTCCACGGTTGTTAGTGATGCATGGGCAGCTTGGAGGCAATCTACATCAAATGATGCAGTTGAGGTGAGAGGTATGATCCTTGATGACCGTTTTTGGGCTGATGTTAAATTTGTTGTGGACTTTATTCAGCCCATATGTGAGGTGATCAAATTTGCAGATTCAGACAAGCCATGTTTGGGGGAAATTTATGAAGAAATAGATTCCATGTGCGAAAGAATTAAGCAAATAACAGATGCAAAAGATCCTTCACTATATCCTTTGATAGAAGGTAAGTTACATGGAAGATGGAACAAACTTAACACACCTCTTCATTGTGCTGCCTATGCCTTAAATCCTAAATGGCATAATATAGAAGAGACCAATAAGAGGGCTCCATATGAGGATAGAGAGGTAATGAAGGGGTTTTGGGCTGCAATAAAAAAGATATATGGCCGAGGTGAGGAAGCATCAATTATAAGGAGTCAATGGAATAAGTTTTCACGTGGGCATGGTGACTTTTCTTCTGTGGAAGCTTTATATGATATGCGAGCAAAGAAAGACCCTATAGAGTGGTGGTGGAACCATGGAGGTGAAACACCTGAATTGCAATCATTTGCAATAAGATTACTCTCACAAGTAGCTAGCTCTTCATCTTGTGAGAGAAATTGGAGTACTTATGGTTTTATTCATTCACTAAAGAGGAACCGATTGGGGTCAAAGAAAGCAGAGAACCTGGTGTACATTCATAGCTCACTTCGCCCTCTCTCTCGTGTAGATCCTACATACAATGAGGGTCCTTAAGCAAAATGGGACCAAATTTCACTTGATGAAGATGTTGCAGCCATAGTGAATGAAGTGGTTGAACCAGATGGCCTTATTGATTTACCCCCAGTTCTACTACCAGTAGAGGAACCTGAGTTAGAGACTGATGAGTATTTGGAGAGCATCATAGCTGAGGACCTTGACATGGATGATATTGATGTGGTGTAGATGATATGAGATTCAGATATCAGATAGATTTCTGATTTTTGTGTTTTGTTTGCATATCAACCAATCGAACTATCAATATTTTTGAATTTCAATATGTAATCGAATATGTAATGTCAAATGTCAAATGTGAACTTAGAAGTTGGAACTATGATTATGTAAACTTTACTACTGCTATTGTTTTGAAAGTTCAATGTCATTATATTTTCAGATTTTCTATATATTATTAATTTTTATATTAAAAAAAAAAATGGCGTCTCCAAGTACCCCCGTCTCCTATTTTCAAAAAAATGTCGTACCGGTACCGGTACCAGTGTCCCGTACCAGTACCAGTACCAGTCTCGCAGCAACTATGCCTATCATTCATTCTCGGGATGCAGGTGCAGTGCCTCTTATGTTGGTTAGGCAAGAGGAGTCAGTTGGTGATGGATGCATTATTTTTAATCTCGAGAGGTATATGCTCGAGTTTTCGATAGATTATAGGCTATGGTTTGGAGATAGGCATGACGACAAATGTATCCCAGCCCTACCCCCATGGGTTCTACCTCCTACTTCATTGATTGTTGGCTGTCCTACTTTGTTGGTCAAAGTTCTATCAGGGTACACTTTGTGTAATGTCCCCATTTTAGCTATTTGCCCTTCGATGACTGATAGCCTATTTCCAGAAGCCCGTAGGTTCGTCAGAGGTTAAATTAGGGTTTCCTATTTTATAGGGGCTCTGAAGCATTTTTGATGGCTTGCATGTTAGAGTTTCGGATGCTTGTCTAGTGGGGTTTTTTGGGTTTTCAGAGAGCTTCGCAATAATATAACATACAAAGTGAGTTGAGCAACTTTTTAGAATTTACTATTTTTAGTAAGTTTTATTTCTGGCAGTGCCATCTTGGGCAGTAGCATCAGCAGTCAGCTCAGTTTCCATTTCGGGCAGTGCAGTTTAGAGCATAATTGGCTTTCAGCATTTTGAGGCTCATTTTGGTGAATTGATTTATTTTAAGTCACTAATGTTTTAAAATTCATTTTAGGCCCCATGGCCTAGATTAATTACTTAATGTTGTTTTAAAAGGGGGCCTTTGAGGGTGAACGCCTCATTGAGAGATTATTTAAATATTTCTAAAGTAAATATTTCTCCTCAAGTCTTGGACGCCTAGAAAGATGAATTTAATGTTTTAAAAAGTTAAAATATTTCAAAAAAAGTGAAATGGGTGTCCCTTTTGGAGGGAAAAAGTTGGAAGTTGAAGAGCCAACAGTCATCTTCAATTCTATAAAAGCAGGCCATTGCTCATTCATTTCTTATCTTTGGAAAATTATAACAAAATATTGCTGGATTGAATTCAGAACCCGGCTAAGGGGAAGCTTAGCAGTTTGAGTTCATTCTTCAGGCCCGAAACTATAGTTCCCTAGATGGTGGATTGAGAGTGTGCTTCATTCAGAAGTGCACATTGAGCTTCATTGTTGGAGAATTTGACGTTATTTCAGAATTGTGTTTGCTGGTCATATCTTGGCTGAAGGAGATTTTCATTTACAGCTCTTAGTACAATTTTAATGTGCTTCTGGGTACTGAAGAAATTGATTCCTAGTATAAGGGCGACCCTTCTTGCAAATTATTGGATTTTATTTTGCAGATTTGGAATTTCTAAAGGAGGCCGTACTTCTCCTTGGCCGTACCATTCTCTTGATGTTTGCCTTGGGATTCGAACTTGGCCAAAGGTGGTTTATTTGCATTGCTACATCATTATATGTTGTTCGTCTTGCCCTTTGGGAGCTGTTATCGAAGTTTTGAAGAGCTTGTTGAAGATTTGGTGAGTGAACTAAGCATTTAAATGATTGTTTGCTTGCTGGTCTGCGTTTTGGTTCATTGGAAATTCTAGAACAGACTTTGCTATTCCATGTTATGCTATAATTCTTGGGCGTCTATGCTTCTAGTTTCATGTGCATTCATTTTGGAGGGAATAGAAGCATTTTGGATGACGATATGAACAATTTAGGGGAAGTTTAAGTTGCTGGTCTGATTATCTCAATTTGTTGGTCTTAATTTCAAACCTGGTTATTCTCTTTTCATGCTATATTTCTTCGGTCTTTCAACTCACATTTGTAATCAGAAGTATAGTATAATTCTTGCAGAAGTTTGGAGCAGATTTCTATTGTATATTCATTGCAATAAGCTCATTGTAAATGCTGGTAACAGTAGTACTGTTCCACTCATTCTTATTTCAGCATTTACTTTATGTTTTAATTCAAACATTGTAACCCCTAGATGGTTTACCGCCAGTGTGGAAAAAAAACTTGTTAACCTCTCTTTTGTACCCACTGAAAAGTGGTGAATTCCCACTCACGAGTGGATGCCTACCGCAACGGATGAATTGGTTTGTTTTCTAATCTCTTTCCCCCCACTATATTAGTGGAAGTGTGGAAAACTTTCATGGTTGGTTCACCGCCTAGGTCCATTCAATTGTAATTTCATTTCAGTTATTGCTTAGTTTTCTCCACCATATGACAACACCTCTCCTTCCTTGGGATTGAGTGTGCATTCTTGGCGTTGAGATCTTTTAAATTTGGATTTCAATTTTGGAGCTAACACTAATTCATTTGGTGTCGTGTTGATTGTTTGTGAAATTCTTGGGAAAAATTGAAGGAGCATATTTCACTTTAAGGACAACAGTTGTTGGGATGGATAGGAGAAGTTGGGATTGCCACTTTGGTGTTAGAGGATGGATTGATGATGAGTTCTTATCATCCTTTGATAGTAGTAATACATTTTGCTTTATCGTGGACATGATTCACATGTTGCATGGGGCTATTTTGATACATACCAGCAGCTTGTTAGGGGTTGTCATGTGCTTCTATGCACCTATGTTGGGCATCATTCACATCCACAAGAGACCACTCACTGTGGAATGGATTGTTGATGATGTAGAATCATTAGGCTTGGCTACAGGTTCAGGCGTCATCAAAGAATCGAGCACAAAGCTCTACATTGGTAAAGTAGAGATTCTTATTGGACTGCCTTATCAAGAGAAGATGGGTTCTTCTGAGTCTTGTACATTGGATCATTGTGTTGTTCCATCTTCTTTTCAGGAGATTAGCATTCATGATGGTACTCTTCTCACTCCTGAGAGAAAGTCAAAAAATTCTTACTGTGCAGTTGATTGTGACATTTGGTCTATTAGGAGGCATGAATGGAAGGAGCAGTTGTAAGTCACTAAGGACGGAATTGAGCAAACCTTGTTTCTCTTTGATAAGACAGATAAGTTCATGGAATATTTCATTTGGAAAATTAATTTTGAAGAGGGACAAAAGGGTCCTCAGGAAGGAGTTATGGCCTCTAGTTGGCAGACAATCAAGCACGATATTGAAGACATCAAATCAAGGGACTTGCAGTTGTGGTCAGATAGAGCCCTGGCCATGAATGCTGCAAAGGGTAATGATGGCATAGTTGCAAGACCTATCCATCATGTTTTGAGCGGTGAGTTATCTTCTAATGATGGCAGTATAGAATGGAATACACATGACTATTCTGGTATTCTATTGGCGCAGTCAGGGGAGTTTCACCTCGATTGCATAATGTCATGTCCCCTTCTAGTTGACATCTCTCAAAGCACAGGATTAGCCTATTATGCGACCCTCGTAGGCTGATGGGATGGATAGAGGGTCTTGATGGAGCTTGGCTTGGCTTCAGTTTGTCAGTATTTTATCAGTTGGCTTTCGTTCGGGCTCTTTCGGACACTTTTAGCCTGAGTTGCTATTTTTAGCAGTATTTGGCACGCAGCGAGGCACCCCTGCTATTTTTAGCAGTATGGATTGATCAGGTGCAAAATCATCCACTTAGTCACCAGCTTCAGACGGTTCGTGAATCGGACTCATTTCGAGGGAGATATTAATATTTAATTGATTAATTAAATATTAATTATTTTTAGAGCATATGTTATAAAGTTATAATATTTTAATATTATAACTTAAGTGGATTGATGAAGGGGTCGCCCATCATGGAAGGGGCCATTGGTCGATTATATTTTATAATTAAAATTTGCTCATAGACTATTGAAAAATTAAACAAGAGAAGTCGAATTATTTTAATGATCCCTATTTTTAAGGAATTCGCACTTTTCAAGAGTATAAGGCATTTTCATTGAAAATCGAGCTCATTATGTTATTGAGTTATTGAAAATTGATCAAGTTTCGTCCAGAGCACGGAAGCCAAGGGTTTCAGTCTCAGAGCATTGGGGAACGAGCCATCTCCAGTGAAAGCAATTCAGAGGTTGTGAAATATCATCCGATTTATTGCCAGGCAAGAGATTTCTTCATTCAGAAGAAATTACAGAGCTTCACAGAGATTTATATCTTCAGGGTTTGGGTTAGAAATTCATCCAGAGAAGTTACTTCCACCAAGGCGCATATTTCAGGGATATCTGGAGAGTCTTAAGAGAGCCGTACATTTTCATTTATTGCTGCTGTCAGCCGTACCATTCTGTACCAGGCCGTACTTCTCAAGAAAAGGGGCGTACTTTCTTCCAAAAGCAAATCGCCTACTTTGGGTTCAGTCTGCCATTGCCAGTTTGGGCGCCTATATTCCTGGCATCATTGTGGATCATCAGAAGGAGGGAGAAAGGAGTATTTATTGCAGCCGTACCAGATCAAGGCCATTTTCATATTGCAGCAAATCAGGTTTTCATCAAATAAAATATTGCCTTTTTATTTGCATGTTAATGGATATTGCTTGTAATCATTCCAGAAGATAAATAGATAATCTGGCATCAGTATTTCCAATAGATTCTATTATTTCTGGAGTTGTAAGAATTTATTTAGATTTTATATTATTTAATTGCAAAATCACCACTTTCATTATTTATGCAAAAACACCAAAAAAACCAAAATCACAAAAACAAACAAAAAACAGTCAGATTTCAGAGATAGCGGAAACTGGGGTTTCTACAGTGGTATCAGAGCTAAATCCTGCCATCCTGAGGGTTTAGCACTCTTATGCAGCCAGAAGAGGTTGGGTCTTACAGGGATTATACTCGCAGGAGAGCACTGATTGATAGACAACGGGGTTTGAACAGGCAGCCGAGAAACATGGCTGATAGAACAGATACTCCGAGAAATGATATTCCTCAAAACCCTAGGGATCAGGATGATGCAGAGGTTTTACATGCTCTCAAAGACTTACGAGCAGGTCAACGGCAATCTAATGATGTATTACAGCAGTTGACAGTAGCACTTCAGAGATTGGGTACTCCGAGGAGACCGTCACCACATCGTGACGATGACAGGAGTGATGCAGGATCACGGAGAGCACCTAGGACTGCTTCTCGGACAGCAGACAGGCCCACTAGGCCTACTTTTGTGAGACAGGAGGCCGATGAGGCTATGGCAGGTGAGGAGCACGAGGAGTTGTTCGCAGACACACTTATGGCAGCGAACGAGGAGTGGGAGTTAGTACCACCTGAGGTTAGAGAGAGGATCTCCTTTGACAGATTTGTTACGCAGAGGAGAGAGCATCACAGAGGTCGACAGGATTGGAGACCTAGACAGCAGAACAATGACCTGAAACATGCTACAAACAGACTCAATCTAGCGATGTTCGCGGTAGTGGCAAGGTCACAGCTCAGGCATGGATTAGTAAGCTAGACACTTTTCTCACGTTGCGTCCGATGGCTGAGAGGGATGCTATCAGATATGCGACACTGCATCTCGAGGGAGTAGCTTACGACTGGTGGCACCAGGGATGGTGACACTACAGCATGACCGATCACGTCATATCAGGAGTTTGTTGACAGGTTGGTGGAGCGGTTTGACAGGAAGGATCCGAATCCTACTTCAGAGACTTGGCTCAGTTGAGACAGAGTGGCAGCTTGGAGTCTTATATTGGTGACTTCAGAAGTTATCAGTTATGGTTCCGAATATTTCAGAGAGACGATTAGTAGTGCTCTTCATGGAGGGATTGACGGAACCATTGAGAGGCTGGATCAAATCCTTTGATCCTCCTTCGTTACAGGAAGCGATGAAGAAGGCACGTAGTATGGAGTTGGCAGCACCGTCCAGTAGATTCAACTCCAGAGGTTCTTCTTCTTTCAGGGATGTTGGCGTAACAACTAACACCTCTGGAGTACAAGTTGTTATGAACAGCCTATGCACACTACGCAATGAGTGCTCTTCGAATTATTGAGGGGAAGCTCCCTCGATGTTCTTTGACAAATATGCTTTGTAAAGAAAAATAAGCTAAAACTACTTCCTGTCTTTTTGTTTCAGCTGCTAGAGGCACAAGACTTTCTTGAAAGAACTTTTACGTTGCAGCTGAGTTTTCTCTGGTTTTGCAAATCAACTAAACTACAACTTATATCTATCCAATCTCCTCAGGAAAACAGAGCAAGAGGAAACGGAGCAAGGTTTGACTATCTGACGATAAGTGGGTTTAGACTCTCTACTTGAGGGCAAGGTGGCACAACTATCATCTCAATCTAAACCAACTTATTGGGCACAACAGATTTAAGAATTCACTAAGACGATCTTATGGAACCCTGTGTGGCATAACACTCGACCGAAACAGCAAAGTCTTCACGAAACAGCCTTTATCTTTATAATCTCACGAAACCCTATGTGGCATAACCTTTGATTATATCGATAAAGATTCACAAAACAGATTTATCGCTGCAACTTCTCGAAACCCTGTGTGGCATAACGATCGATCACAATGATAAATAAACACAAAACAGCCTTATCACCTCAATCTCTTGGAACCCTATGTGGCATAGCAATTGACTTCAATGATAAAGATGCTTAAACAGATTTATCTAAACTATGGAAGAATTCAACATCACAATCTTTTGGAACCCTATGTGGCATAACAATCAATTGCAATAGTGAAGACACATGAACAAATACGAAAAAGAGCAATATTGAGGGCAAGGTAGGCGCAGCATATATTCCTCTCTCAAGCAAAAGTTATTTACAAATGAGCGTAAGCTCTTATTTATATACATCAAGGTGTAGGGAACCCTAAAATCACCTTGTGTTATCTATAGTTCCTGCAATGCATGCAAGCAATGCGCCCAACCCTAATTAAGCAAACTATACAGTTAACTGGGCAACTACCCTCAGTTTAACTGAAACATCTAATCTAAAAATGGACAATTGTGCGAGCATGCACGTCCTTATTAAAACAAGTTAACTGGAAGACTATCATCAGTTAACGAAAACCCTAAATACAACTCCAAGTGAACAAGGCGATTCTCAGAATAGGTATGCATGTGATGACAACCCCGAGTTAACTGAAAAGGGTAACATCCAGTTTAACTCGTGTGTGTGAAGTCTATTCTGAGAAGTGGGAACTGAAGTTCACTATGTGTGATCTCGAGCAATCAACCCCTCAATGAGATTGTTGACTGTGTCACTGTCCGGAGCGATGAGACTCTGACGAAGGATGCTATGTCGATGCAGCATGTCCTCACCAGCTGTGATCTGAGACTGAAGTTCCCTTCTGCTCCTCGTTGCTTCATCGAAAAGTGTTGACATGACTGTAAGCTGAGTAACCTTACAGCCAACTGTCTCCCCACTGAAAATGATATGAATGAGTGCCTGGAGTTCTGACTGAACATCTGTAAGCTCCACGTAGGCACCACCCTCAATCTGATAACGGCACGGTAAGCGAGATACAAGAGTCCTCACAAACCGGAGTGCACTAGTGACGTGCTCTCTACTCTCAGCCAACTCTGATGCTAAACTGTCCTCTATCTTTGCTCTGAAAACCAATTGTGTCTTCCAAGAGTAGATAGCCTCTATGTCTTCTGCATCCGTGGGCATTATTAAATGCCAAACTCGGTGAGCAATCAAAATTTCATCCACTGGGTTTGTTAATAGCCATATCAGTTCCTCAATCCCGAAGATGAATCACGGACTCTTTCGTTAATACCGCGGCGTGCTTTCATGCAGCATGAAATGCGGCCTCTAGCAGCGAAATCTTCCTCCCATTCCTCAAAGCGGCTTGCCATATGTAGCTAAATGATTGAGCTGACTTTGCTCCGCTGGTGGCTCAAGCATCGGTGGGAGTGTGTTAATGGCTTCTGGTCTGTGCACAAGACTAGAAATGTACTGACGAAGCTGTCTGATTTCAGCCTTGAGGGCTGCTTTATCCTCTCCGTCCTTTAGTATTCTGTCCTTGGCACTATCTGTAGCAACTTGAAGAAGATCAACCTGAGTCTGGCGTGTGCTGCGACCAAGGTTGACTGTGATAACTTCAAAATCCCGAGACTCTAAATCAGCCAAGCTCTTCCCCTGCGGAGGTACAGCAGTCTCGATAACAACCTCCATGGAGTGTTCTCTCGTGAACCATATTTCTTAACTCTCTTATGCGGCATC